>CAIGQV010017699.1:1087419-1108029 GCA_903798115.1 Danio jaintianensis | reverse complement strand
TATTCAGTGCTTAAAGTCTTAATTGTAAAAAAAAAAAAAAAAAAAGTGTCACTATATGTGCAGGATGCAAAGCAATATAATTTTTGCAAAAAAAAAAAAAAAGCCCCAAAAGCCTGAGTTGAAATCTAATCACTTAATCCACTGGCATTAAGCTTAACCTGTGAATATTGATATATATGCATGCTCAGAGACACTGCTATATTGCATTAGCTGAGGTCTTGCTTAAACCTACATATGCAATTATTAACTGGGCAGTTATAATTAATCTGAGCCTTATTGGTGGGATGTTGGTGTAAGTGCTGATGTGATTGTTATTTCAGATGAAAAGCATAAGTCAGTGCGATGAATCTGCAGGGACAGATACTGCCTCATTTCCTCAGTTCAAATTCATGTCATCGCTGATACTGGTAATGAGCCCTGCCCAGACAACAATATCCTCCTCATTCTTTTCTGGACCAGAATTCACAGTTTACTCTGTTTAGTTATGAGCTGTTATCATTATAATTGAATCAGTATGCATATCTTTATTTATTAATTAACATAGTACTGTGCTTTTTCATTATTAGTGCTTAGTTAAATTGATCAGTATTAGTTAATAATGTAGTAATAATAATAATATGTAATCAATAATGTTTTTTTATGTAATTTGTTTAGCATTTTTATGGAATTTTAGTTATTTATGCAGTTGTTGTTATCCATTTCTGAACTGCTAACTTAACTGAACTGCTAACTTTTTCAGCATAGGGTTAACATAATACATGAACTTTATTTATAGTTATGAAAAAAAAGCTACTTTCAAAAATACTAATTTCAAATTAGATATGAAATTTTGAGAGAGAGAAATCTAAACACTGTTTAGTGTCAGAGGGTAAAAATGTATCTAGCAAGTCTCTTGTATTAAACATATTATTACTTTACATGCAATCACTTACTTTTATATATAGTTTTTTTTTTCCTTCTAAACTTCAATATCACTTAAAATGATAGTTGCATTTGTAGCCATTATTGCATAGTTCTTAAATAAACTCCCAGATCTCAATCATTTAATTAAACCAATTAAACCTGGCTACAGCCTTGAATCTAGTGACTTGTTCTAATTTCAAAATATTGACTGTTTCGACCCTGTATCTGTAAACACTATTTCTTTTCAAGGTGAATGGAGCCCCGACTACAAGAAATTGCACAGCAGCAGCCAATCAGAATAGAGCTTGCATCAGATGGTCACAGTGGGCCTGAAGCCTGAGACAGACTAGAAATGGATTTGTCTCTTGATGTACTGGATGAAGTCATTGACAGTTGAAGCAGAGAGACCTAAATTATGCACCGAGCCATGCATTAAAGTCATTAAATGTCCATTAATAACATTTTTTAAGCACCACATTGTGTTCTAACCACATTCCAGTGACAAGCAATTCTGTCCACACTATAATGTGTGCAACAGACCTACAATATGCAACAAGTTCAATCACAAATCATAGCCAATCAGAAGACTGGGTGGATGACTCTCTGCTGTTTGAAAGTACATATCAGTGGTTACATGTAAAACTGTCTAATCTTTCCATGAAAAAAAATAGAAGCTATTTTGAAGAATGTTGAAAACCTGTAACCATTGACATCCATAGTGTGACAAACAAATACTATGAAAGTCAATGGTTAACAGTTTCCAACATTCATTTTCTTATGTGTTCAGCATAGCAAAACAAATCAAACTGGTTTGCAAGTCAAGGGTGAGTAATTGATGACAGAATTTCCATTTTTGAGTTCATCCACACTCACACACTAGAAAACACACTTTGTACTTTAACTGAAAGTTCTTTGTGTTTTGTTTTTGCCATCTCTACAAAACCCCATTTTTAGAAACGATTGGAAAACCGGCTGGCACATCTGTGACCAAGACAGCAGGTCTTTGTGATGCATCAAGAGGCACAGTATCCAGGGTAATGTCAGCATACCACCAAGTAGGACAAACCACATCCAACACGAGTAACTGTGGACACAAGAGGAAGCTGTCTATAAAAGGATGTCCAAAAAATAAAACCACAGCTGTCCAAATAACTGTAGAATTAAATGTGCACCTCAAGTCTCCTGTTTCCACTAAAACTGTTCACTGGGAGCTCCACTGGGTCAATATATATGACTGGTCTGCTATAGCCAAACCTTTGGGCACTTGTGCCAATGCCTAATGTCAGTTTTAATGGTGGCCGCAGTGAAAATCTTGGGCTGTGGACATGTATTGTTCTCTGATGAGTCCACCTTCACTGCTTTTTCCCACATCTGAGAGAGTTGCGGTGTGGAGAAGCCCCATAGAAGCTTACAATCCAGACTTCTGCATGCCTAGAGTGAAGCCAGGGGGTGAATCAGTGATGGTTTGGGCTGCAATATCATGGCATTCCCTAGGCCCAATACTTGTGCTAGATGGGCTCGTCACTGCCAAGGACTACCAAACCATTCTATAGGACCATGTGACCCAATGGGTCAAACATTGTATTCTGAAAGCGGTGCCATGTATTAGGATAATAGTACACCAATACACACAGCAAGACTAGTGACAGAGTGGTTTGATGAACATGAAAGTGTAGTTGAACATCTCCCATGGTCTGCACAATCCCCAGACCCTAAATATTATTGAGCCACTTTGAGATGTTTTGGAGGAGCGAGTCAGGAAATGTTTTCCTCCACCAGCATTACATAGGGACCTGGCCATTATTCTGCAAAATTAGATTATATTCTAAGATTATATACAGTGCCGTTAGAAAATCATACCCTGTGAAAATCTATACATGTCACATAGAGAAAAAGTAAATCAAAAGTGTTTAGTCAACCATAACTGTTAAAAAAATCTGAATCCATTACAAGTAACATTGTCTTGTGAACCATTAAATAAGGTCACATGATACATGAACAATGAAAAAATGTATATCTAATTTCCTAATTCTTCTAATTTCCTGTCCTGACAAAGGCAAATGGCTTAATTCTGCCATCAGCGTAATACGGATCATGAATATTTCAAGGACTGAGATTTTCTTCTGGGAGGACGTCAGACCATTAATGACCAGTCAGCAACAGGAACTGGCCTCAGAGGAAGCCTATTAAGAGTTAACCATGAAGCATCCACACATACATCATGAGTGTGGGTGTAGGTGAACAGCGCTGGCGGTAGTAATGCGACTAAAACCAGCACTTGAATGAATTATAACTCCTTCAAAATGACACCTTAAAAATGTGATATCATTTCAGCCATACATTCATCTTCAAGCCGTTCGCTTCTAATGAATGATTTATCCATGCACAAGCTCTGCTACACATTTGTCAACATGTATATTGTGCATTTATAAATGACTCACTCGCCCTCATAGATTCATCATGTGTTGTCTTCGCTGTAATTGCAACATATGAAATTAAACAGTAACGATCTGTTGGTATTATCGATCGGGCCTGAAAGAATGTGAACAATTAAGACAATCGACTACCCCGAAATAGACTAGAAGGCCGGCGAACGATGATAAATTAACTTTACCTCTCTGAGAAATGGTGTATTTTGATTCAGAGCAGAGTGCTGGCAGACTTTATGCGTAGTTGCTCAAAGAGCTCCTCAACAGAGACTATAAAAAGATGAAAGGTCCCAGACTTGTCAATCTCCAAACTCATTTGTGTTGGAACTGAAACATCTTTTGCACCTCAGCGGTGCCACAGTATTTTTGGTCTCATTTACTTCAGATACAGCCCTGGGAGGAGGAGGAGAGCTCAAAGAGATGATGTCTCCTGGATGCTGGCTTCAGTTCAGAGAACGGTGGTCCGACGCTCTCATTTCAAGCTGCGATTTCACAACATCACACGCTTATGAAGCAAATAGGACCATGAAATTCTATAGGTGCATCCCAATTTGCATTCTTATACACTATACAGTGCTATTTGGTAGTATAAATAGTGCAAGTGGCTTGTTCTGAAATAAGAAGGCAAAAAAAAAAAAAAAAGATCAATTTAAATTCAAGTTACAGTAATATTTAAGGGGCTAGTTCACCCAAAAATGTAAATAATGCTATTAATTACTTACCCTCATGTCTTTCCAACCCCCTGAGACTTTTGTTTTTTTCAGGTAAAATAAACATTAATTATAGTATCAAGAAATAAATAATAACAATAACGGACACAATTGAGTATTTGTATCTATGTAATGTTTTACTTAATACATTTCTCAAGTTAGTATATTTCTCATTAACACTATTATTTATTCAGACTGTTTTACAGATGCAGAACATGCATGAAAACAAGAGGCTTTCAATGATTTATTGCTGGAACAGCACTACAGGACAATCACAGTGTACTTGAGACATTTTCTCATTCTTTCTCAATTACGCTCCTCCAAACATACAGCACACTTTAGGGGTTCTAAACTCAATGGGCACTTTATTAAAATAAGTGTTAGAGAGATTGTTACTCTCTTTAGCAGCAAACAAAAAAACAAACAACAACAGTACTCACTAAAGCCTAGGGATGTGCATCTTAGAACCAAGGCCGATACAATATGCATCTCAATGTATGGCCAATGTCTTGATACATTAGAAATACAGCTAAGCCTACTGTAGTTCCTCTAACACAGTTTAATAGGTATGAAGCTGATATTACCACTGACTCTCAAACAGGCAACTTTTATAGCCATGCAATTGTTTGTTTGTTTTGTTTGTTTGTTTTGTTTTATTTTGTTATATCTTATGACATTAACTTTTTATAGTTATTTGAACAAACAGCAGAGCATTAGAACATTGTATGTAAATTATTTAGAACATTAAATGTAAAACTGCTGTTTAAAGCATTAAAATCACTTAGTTAAAATCACTGAATAAAGAAAAAGACTACATTTAACCGCAGTTGCTGTAAGATACAGTCAGGGACTCTGTTGAGCTAAGGACTGTGCTACATTTTATTTACCCATTGCGATACTCCCATTACAGCTGCTACCATACAAGCATACGAGTATGTAGGTTTAAAATTCTACAGAGAGCACATTTAATGTCAACATTTTTTTTTTTTTTGCAAAATGCATATTTTCCTCTATACTCAGCTGTGCTCATTCACTCATTTACTCCTGACAGACAAATGTATATTTTTTTGTGATATAAGAAGTATATTTGTGACATGTCAGTTATGCACTGAGGAAATGTGTGATTTTTTTTCAACTGACCATATTACTGTACATACTGCATTGTATGGAAGCTTGTTTCTGAAGTCAGTTTCTGAAGTCAGAATTCTGACTTTTCTTTGACATTTCACAAATATTACTTTCTTTTCTCAGAATTGCATTCTTTTTTTTTTTTTGAAAAAACTGTTCAACTGACAAGAGAATACTCAGAAAAATGTTATCTGTACAATTCTAACTTCTTTCTCAGAATTACATGACAAACTTGCAAGAAACAGTCAGAATTATAGTTTTAGATTATTATTTATTCATGCAACATGTAAAACGTTCGTTATCAGAGTAATCTGGTAGAACATGCACTAGTTTGCTGGTAGTTGTGTCATTATTTACCACTGCAAAAAACGCATCTTAACCCATATTGTGCTGATGTTAGTGCAGTACAATACGGACATCTTATTATCACCAGCTTTACTTGTTTGCATGCTAATTTTCACTGGATTATTCACTGCATTTCACATTATAGAATGAGCTGCTGCTGCATCTGTGTTCTTCCATTTGCACATTGTCAGTACATCCGAACTATACACTTCTATTGGAACATTTATGGAATTGCACTTTCACACTTATTTTCTCTGTTTAGTAATCCTGGCTCATATTGTTGTCATATTTGCATTAAGTTTGTTTTGCTTTATTTGGGGAAAAGCCCATTTGCAAGTAGTCTGTTCACATTGAATAATCTAAAAAGAAGGATCCACTTTAAATACCTGAATGATGCACTAAATTACTATTAAGTGGTAGTAGTCGTCGTTTTTGACATTTCAATTGCATTAAACTGACAGTTTACCTAATAGAAGGTCTGTCAGACATTCTAGAGTGAAAAAAAAGCTTATATGCTATAAAGTGCATAGTGCATGTTCTATAATTTGGGACACAACATATGACAAATCATGGTATTGTTTTAGCCGTAATCATACTCATATTATAATTTGATAATATAGATAATTGTGTAGGATGGTTTCATTAAAAAAAATACTCAATATGTCAGCGATCCTAAAATTATACATTTTCTGGTTCTGCTTATGTTGCCTCATTATCCCAATTAATTTCAGTGTGTATCAATGGCACTGTCAAAACACAATATGTTATCATTCGCTTCTGAGCCACAGACAGAATAGCGCTCGCTTTAGAGCATTGCAGAAGTTAAGAGCCAAAGCTTTCATTGTCCAACAGTGAATGGATCTGAACCACCCACAAAGAAAATGCTTTATGGATGGCCTCCCAAATCTGGGGCCGGAAAACTGCCCGCTCTCTGGTGAGTTTTCCAGTTAATTGTGTCAGTGTTTTAGATTCATTGTCATTCATTATTGGGTGGCTTTCAGAGTGTTATGTATTCAAACAGACACCCAGCCAGGCTAGTTGTATGCTTGTGTCATGCTTTGCCAGCCCGGTGTAACTTCGTATTCAGTTTACTTGCCTCCTCGGAGCTATTTTTCTCTCCTGCTTTAAAGGGTTCATTGCAAAGCTGCAGGATATAATGGGAACATTACCATGGAATAATGAGAAGCAGGCTTACGCAGGATGTGGCAGAAATGCAAATGGCTGGAAGGACACCCGAACGCAACGCCAAATACCTGCACTTCAACTCATAGACGATCAATTAAAGCAGAAATAAAGAGTAAATCCAAACAGAATTTCTTAGCAAATTGTCAGATTAATGTAGTTATACAACGCTGATGCGTACTTGTTCATTAGCATTAAATCCAAGACCCTAAATAGCATAGTCTACAACTTATTTTTGTTGATGCAGCTGCCAAAGAGCCATAGATGATGTGTACAATGGCAGACACTGAAATCATTCTCGTAGAAGTCATTAAAATTAATTCCAATATTCAATTTTCAATGATTAATAATTTAAATTCTGCTGTGCACCACACACAATATTCTGCTGTGCAATATTCTGCTATAATTGCTACACATTGTCACTTGGACACATTTTATTACTGTCTGTCATGTTTATTTTTTTTAAAGAAATGTTTATAGTGTGATTATTTGACACAATATATTACTGTATTATTACTAAAATCCCAATTTCCCTCTAAATTGTCACATTAATGATGTTAAACGTTAGTGAGGTGTGCTTGTTCATTAGCATTAAATCTGAAGCCTTACATTTTTTATTACCATGTTCAGTATTATTTTTTTAAATAGAACAAGAACCTACAAGAAGTCTCATATTAAACAGCTTTTCAAAGAGAGTAAAACAGCTAAAATGATCTTAAACAAGTTTTTTTTTTTAATGCAAATTCTAATTTGTGGCCGTTTTTTGGGAACCCGTTGGTCTCCAAACTCGAGTGTCCCTGCTTTACAACATACAGTAAAACTATGGCTGCATCCGAAATCGCATACTTCCATATTATATAGTATGCTATATGTATACTTTTCTAACGGTCGAGTAGTACATTTAAATTCAATTGCAGTACCTAGTGAGTAGTAGGCGATTTCGGACGCAGCGTATGACTTCTATTCAAAAGATTTTTTCCCTAAGAAGTCATGACGAAAATGGCATCCAATAGAGAAAGATAATTTAATCTTCCCCTATAATTCATGTCATGCTTCTCTTTACATTTTTCTCTTTCTCATTTCCTTGTCATTGTACACATTTTAAATGGAATTTTTTGGTTGGTTTAGAGTGTGATTATTGACTCAATATATGATTTTAATCATATATTTTAACATATAACAATTGTATTGTTGTCATTGTTACTAAAATCAAATTTTGTTTTCTCCAAATTGTCACATTGACTTTAAACAAGAGTGAGGTGTCCTTATTCATTAGCATTAAAACAGATGCCTTATATAATGCTTTTTTTATCCTTCTTTTCACTTCCTTGATGCAGTTTTTGAATTAATGGTCATAGATGAAACCATCTATGGGTGCACTGAAACCATTCCCAAAGAAGTCATGACTAAAATGGCATCCAATATCAACAAATAGCTTCACCGCACACCATCACCCACCACCATCTTCTCCCATAAGGCACGCTTGTGAATAAGCATTGGCTTGTGAATTGATTTTAAAATGGGAAATGGTTATTTTTTTATGCACTGGAGCCTGAAAAAAAAAGAAAAACGATAGCTATAGCTCTGTCTGGCGCTTATATGTGCAATATAAAATCTTTTGGATTTTTATTTTCCACAACGAAACAGAGTGCTCTGTTGTTGAAGCCAACAATTCACACATACAGATCTAAAAATAATAACAAAAAAGACATGATAATTGAATGCATTAGTATTCATCTCCCTCGCTCTAGCCGTTGTGTTCTTCAGATAGGTCAGGTGATGCACACGCCTGTTCACCTTTAAACTGCTGATGCTCCTAGTTTGAGAGGACTGTTTATGAATGACAAGTCATTTTGTAGATGCGTATAATCAACTCATGGGTATACATAATTTTATGCCAAAGGTGATTCTGTGCAGATGAAACATACATTGAAACATAAATAAAAAAAAGCAAGTTAAATTACTTTACACACCTTTAGCTATACTGTTTGTTCAGTTGTCATGTCAGCAGTGGTGTAAAATAATAAATTACTAATACTCAAATCACTGTAATTGAGTAGTTTTTTTCTCAGGACATAACTAAGTAGTTAAAAAAAGTGTGTACTTTCACTTTACCCGAGTAAATTTTTAGAGCTCTATCTGTACTTTTATTGCACTATACCTGCAGTCACTATATTGTATATGTTTTATTCCTACGCTGATGGTCTAAGCAAAGTAATAAGTCCCATGATTCTCATCCAATGAAATTGCGAATAGAAAAATCACCTCAGAGAGACAGACTGACCTCAAGACGCAGATATTTTATTGATGTTATTCTACAATGCGGAAGTGCGCTCATTTCTGTGATGGTTTTAAAACTTCCGATTCAGTCGCCAATGGGAGAAATGACTAGGAAACAAACGGCAGATAGGGGTCAAACTACTTGCACTACAAACAAAGAAGTGTGTTCATGACTACACAAAAGTATATTCATATAATAGGAATATGTCAGTTTGCAACATCAAGCAGCATAACGAGCTGTTTTTAACGTCTAAAAATCAATGGAAGTGAATGAGACCGGAAGACTCGAGCCAAATAGATCCCAATGGCTGCGCCCGCTCGTACGTCAAGAGTAAGGTCAAAGATGCAGCAGACTGTGGATGATGCCTTTTCACACTGGGCTATGTAGTTTTGGATTGTTTTCCCTTAATAAAAACTGCATGATGTATTTACTTGTGTTATCCTTGACTAATATTTCAATTCAGTTGATTGAAACATTAAAGCGTGACAAATATACAAAATAAATAAGAAATCAGTAAGTAGTTCACACCACTATATATACACATACATTCATTCATTTTCTTTTCGGCTTAGTCCCTTTATTAATCTGGGGTCGCCACAGCGGAATGAACCGCCAATTTATCCAGCATATGTTTTACACAGCGGATGCCCTTCCAGCTGCAACCCATCACTGGGAAACACCCACACACATACACTACGGACAATTTAGCTTACCCAATTCATCTATAGTGCATGTCTTTGGACTTGTGGAAACCAAAGCACCTGGGAGAACATGCAAACTCCACACAGAAATGCCAACTGACCCAGCCGAGGCTTGAACCAGCGACCTTCTTGCTGTGAGGCGATCGTGCTACCCACTGTGCCACCGTGTCGCCTTATATACACATGCAATTTAATTAATTATTTTTTTTCTGTTAATAAGACAAGGCTAGTATGAATAATCTGGAGTGAATTTGATTTGGGTTACTTCAGAACCTGAACCTTTCTCTCCACTTCTGTGTGACTATTACATTTTAGGGGTATATTTTTGGGTCATTGTCCTTTTGGAAGATTAATCATCGTCTAAGTCTCAGTACTTCAGCAGACTTCAGCATGTTTTTTACTCTTTCTATTTTTTTCTTTTCTTCCTGCAGCTCCATTCATTTGCCCTGTCTATATGAACTGTAAAGCATCAACAAAAACTGCTACCTGTTATTCACTGTCAGGAATGTGTTCTAAAGTGTGATGTTAGGTTATCACCAAACGCAGCCTGTAGTGTTAAAGGTTCAAGAGGTTTTTTTTTCTTCTCACTGTACGAGGCAGGTTTATGAAGTGTGTCCTTGGTCTTTATGGTGTAGCGTTTTCCTGAAAATATCATACATTGGAGAGGTTTCTCTCAAGCACATGTATTTTCATTGCACATGGAAACTCCAGAGATAATTTACCTGCAAAAAAGCAAGGACATGACTTTCAGTAAATGCATCAAGTGTGCTTTTTAATTTGTTTAAATATTTTTTCCCAAAAAAATAATTATAATAATTATTTAGCAAAATGTCTTGCTTTTTTTTCTTGAATTTCAGTGCGAAACAATAAAATGTGCTAAATTCTACTCTGAGTCAATGAATCTTAAAGGCTGAGTATAAGCATGGTTTAATTTGCACACTAGAGGACCAGTTGGATGCCATAATGTATGATAATATATGATGACTGCCTCTCTTCAAGTGAATCTGAGCGCTCACCTTCAGCTCCTCAGCGATTGTGTGGTTTGTCTCTAGAGTGACTCAGAGCATTCAACATTCATCCTTAATCCAGTCAGTCCCATAATGGACTCCCATCGGTAGACGCACTGTCTCGGAGTAGCTCGTATTTACTCGTCGCTCTAGCTAGTGGCACTCATGTCTAATGAGTAATTTACACTAAAATCACCAAATCAAACCATCTTGGTGGCTTCCCGTTCCCTGCAGAGGGCGCATCCAAGAATGAATTGTGTAAGTAATTAATGCTACAGGACATAATGCTCTACAACTCTCCGAAGCATGCTGGGATTAGCCATTCCCATTAGTGATGCGTGGGAATAGAAAGGTCTCCTGTGGGCAAGAGGAATGTGTGGTTTCTTTCCCCCAGTTAAATAAGCTCTGTCCAACTTTCCGTCCTCGTCAACCTTTCTGACTGTTGTGTTTTGCTGCTCCTTTCCCCCTTCGAGCCAATTAATGGAGGACCAGGAGGAATTTCTTGGCTCTAGCAAATGTTAAAAAGACATCTCGTACAATCTGAGGACTTCTTAGGGAATCTACTTGAAGATCCTCCAACTATGGTAAAATCAATAGAAGCCCAGAAGCCCTTTTAAGTTCGGATGGTGTGTAGTGCAGAATATTTGTTTGATTGCTGGAATATTAAACCTCACGAGCGTCCTCTCGTAATGGGAAAACTGGTTTGACAACAACAAATGAGGCCATATCCTTGTGCATTCGGAAAATAAAGTAATGAGGCCACATATGCATGACATCTCTCTCTCGTACGCTTCGGAGGAGTGGTCATGCACACAAAACTCAACAATTAACGAAACTGTCCAGAAACCTTGCGACCTTCTTTTTTTAAAGCTAGATCTTATTATTTCAACCTAGGACTTTGTTGTTTTTGCTCCATCTAGGATGACTTCTAGTAAAATCCCAGGGGTAATCTTAACTACGCTACGTGAATTTAATGAACGCGCCCTGCCAGTACTGACATTGAGGTAAAAAGAAAAACAAGACTCTAAAACACATTATTAAAGGGCTTTATAAGGAACTTTTGACTTAATCAGCCAATTCATCTTTCTCATTACTTCTGCCCTTTATTGCAGCCCTTATTGGTCTCTTATTGCAAGATGTCAGTGGCTAAAATAAAATGGCTTTCAGTGAGGATTAGGGGGACTGTTTCAGTGTCTTGGCCTCTGTGGCATTTTAATTAACCCATCCACAAATAGTATTGATGAGTTTTTTAGTGTGAGCGTAAGAGAAGCTGTGTGTTTTTGCGTTAATATATGCCTGCATGAGCACTTTATAAAGGCATGAATTACTGAGTGTGCATTATGGGTTTAACCATACATATTCATTCCACAAATATTCAGTGTTTTGGGTGTTAATCTTCTAATTGTTAATTAATGTGATAATAACAACACAATTACTGTAAGTTCCAAATAATTCCAAGTCAAATCCCTACTGTCTATTAATGTTAAACTGAAAAATACCTATGCAAATGAATGGTGTGGGTTTTATTAACTACATAAAGGATTCTTAATGTTTGTTTTTTAGTGATGCCATTATTAATATTTTTGGTTCTGGTTATTTTGTGGAATTAAAAGGTTCTATAGATGTTATTAAAGATCAACCATCTGTACCAGTAAAAAGAAACTTTATTTACAAAAATGCAAATACATACACTCAAAAAAATATTTTGCTGCTTATGGAGCTACTTATGGAAAATTAGCTTAAACGACACAATTTTTGAGTTTATTTTGGGATAACTTAATTGTTTTATGTTCAATCCACTTTTTTTTTATTGACTTGTGACCCCGGAAATCAGTTAGCATTCAATTGCGAGGTATCATAGTATCCACACCTTATGTGTACCAAACAGCATTGTTTAAACCGCTTAACATGCAGAACTCGAATAGAAATTTTATAATTTTATACAATATATGTACACTTATTCAACTATAGATATTGATTCTTAAATTCCAAGACAAGTAATTTAGTTAGAGCTGGATGCTAGATCGAATTGAAATCGCAAATGCAAATGATTTAGCTGTGTTTGTCATGCACATCTTGTCCAGAAAGCACAATGTGATCTGTTGTAAATATACTCTAAAGGCCAAAGGGCGTTCTCACAGAAACCCGTCCAAATACCCATGATGAAGCTTAGCAAATCCCCATAGTGGTTGCTGAAAAAACAAGATTTAACTGCCTTCATGGATTCAGTGTGTCTAATAATCATATGACTATGGAATCATCTCACCCAATGATTTATTTTAAACACTCAACTGAAGTTATGAGGTGACTTTGTTACTGTTATTTTATGTGGAAATATCATGTGCAGCATTTGCTACACAGAGCTGTAGTTCATTGAGAAGAAACACAAACAGATGTCATTATCGCAGAATGATTATCTCGAGGTCATTATTGACCAATTAAATAAAAATTTCAATTTATTGCCCAGCCCTACTTTCAGCTGTGTTTCCGTTTCTTATGCTGTTTAATTTTTTTTTCAGTCCAATAATAACAAAAAAAGCTCTGTTTTTACGTTTTATAAGAAATTATGTCAAATTTTATTTGGCAATTTGAACATAATATAACCGCTGTATAGATGCCTCATTTCAAAAGTGAGTGAATGTGAACAATTAGTTATAGGACTGATTAATCATTGTATGTGTCATATGCTCAATCAATTAATGACTCAAATGCACCAGATGAAAGACACCAGTGAAATGGCTTTTTACAACCATATATCATGCAGCATTACATTTATCTCCAAACATGCCACTTAGCATTACATAAACTTAAGGAGTAATTTGTCATATTTACCATTTTTACTAAATTAGATCCTAATTCCTACATATACATAATTGTTGTAGCAGTTATGCTTAGATATGAGGTTCAGTTAAGAGATCTATGATATGGTCATGCAGAATAAGGTATTAATATGTACATTACAATCAAGTATAATATGGTAATGATATGATAATAGTAATATGCATGCTAATAAGCAACTAGTCAAAGTGTTACCTAGTCCATTTCAAAGCTATTTTTTTCTTTATGCCTTAATTACCAGCATTGTCTTACGCAAACCCTTCTGGCATCAATAGTTCTCCAAAAAAATCACATGAACTACTTTAATAGACTCATCTTGCTGTACTTAACAAAAGAGCATATCTGCTCTAATAATAGCTTGTTTGTGGGCATTTATTTGCTTAGCAGTCCTACAAAACCACACAGCATCTCTGCTATTCTTTTATCTCCCCTTCATCCTGCCTCATTTTTTTTCTTACTGCTTACATCTTTTTTTTCTCTCGCATCTTTTTCTCCCCATGTCCAAATACAAGGGACTGGCATCGATCGGCACATCTCACAAACACATCCGCTTCAATTGATTTAAGCACAGTTGGCTGTGGGTGAGTGGAGCTTCCCCTAAACTAACACAAACACAGGAGAAGTGTGTTTTATTGCGGTTTCCAGATGGGCAGACAGAACAAGCCGCAACACCTGCTAATGGCTGAAAGGCTGCTCTTGCACAGGTATGTTCTGTTGCCTACTATGGATTTTCCCCCCCTTACATTTGGACACGGCCCACGGGGAGTCCTCTCTTTCGCTCTCTGTCCTGGATGTCTGGACCGGGATGTGATGTGTGTGCGTAATTACTGAAGCTGAGCTGCGGGCAGACACCGTGCTGGAAGAGGGAGGAATGATATTGTCTCCCAGAGACCCCTACACCACGGCCCTACAGCGAATCGACACAGACTCCTTGCACAGCTAGTCCAACGGCTCCCCGATGGGTATTTGAATGGCAGCCCATCAGCAGAAAGGGAAGAAGGAAGGAAGGAAGGAGTTGATTTTAATCTGCCCACTGATCAATATGATCCATGCCTTTCCCTGGCAGGCTTTATGGAAGGTTTACTCTTGAAAGAGATCCATTGGCCTTTATCTGCATATTTTTTCCCCTTGAAACCGAACACTGCAATCACTCTGTGTCACTCCGCTCCGGATCTCTGGCCAAAAACGCTATCATTCCTGCTCTCGCAGTATGACTTACTGCTAACATCTCCTTGTCAGCAGTTCGGGTTTTTAGCTTTTGTCTTACTGCCACTGAAAAAAGGCAGTTTTTTTTAATCATTTTTGCACCCTGCTGATATTACATTTGGGACATTTTACCCATTTTTAAGATTTTTGCAATTTTTTGCAAGGGATTTGCTAAAAAATAGCTTTTAGTTTGAGGGTATTAGATCTATTTTATTTTTATTGGTTAATTTAATATATTTTTACTAATATTTTTTTATATGCATTAACATTATTATCTAATTTTATTTATTAGTTGTGTAGCTATATAAAGTCTTCTGAATTTAAAATAAATGCTTTGCATTTTATATTTATTGTTAGACAAGACAACACCAATGTTTTAACTTCAGATAAAACTTAAAATACAATATTTGTGACTTTTGAAAAAAAAAAAAAAATCAAACCTTTTATAGAAAAAAATAAATGAATAAAAATAAACTACTTAAATCCATAACTAATACATCCAGAGAAACAAATAATTTTATATATTTTTAGAATATATTGTTTATTGTCTTTGCAATATAAGAAGAGTTTATCTTTTTTTGTATGTTTTCTTCAACTTTCTACATATTGTTGGGTAATTGCTCCTTTGTCTGCAACTCAAGAACGCTAAGTAAAACAGAACTAAAATAATTTGACTTTTTGAATCACCCTTTTCAACTGCTTACATTGTATTATATCAGAGAATGTCAGTGGTTTGGAATAAATGTTTTATTCCCCCCCCACCAACCCCCCCGCAAATAAAATCAAACAGTGAGTTTTTTCTTGCAGTATAGCCTGTTTATTTATTTATCTGATTCATATTCAGGTTTCCTTGGCTAGTGATGTCATGTAAAACCCAAAATGGATCGGAGAAGAATATAAATTCCAGTCTGACTTTTAGTCTGTGCACTTCTTGATGACATACAAAGCTTGATGCTTTGACTTATTCATAAATGAGAAACTGCCTCTCATTTATTTTTTGTCTGAAATACAATATACACATTACTTTTAACAATATTTTCAACAGACTACAGCAGCACTTCTGTGTAAGCATTTTTAAAGATTTGTGTGTGTTTGTGTAAAACAATATATCTTTAATAGTGTCTTTAATATTGCTTATAATGCAATTATGAATTCAGAATATAATTCAAAAGCAGACATTAAAAAAACAACCTTACCTGTACCAGTCCAATCCTTTGTCATAGTTTCTATCAAAGAAATGAGGTTCAGTCCCAAGTGCTCGAACATCTGGATGAATCCGGATGAACTCCAGGACCGCCCTGGTGCCTCCTTTCTTAACGCCAACTATAAGTGCATTGGGCAACTTCTTATTCCCATATTTTGGCGAATTACTATTATTACTCTGCTTATGATCTGCCAGCTCTGTTTTCTGGAAGGCTGAATGTTTGCTTTGGTTGCCAGTAAGATTTAGGAGACCCACAGCCCTCGTCTCATCCGAGATAACTCTCGCCTTTGCTGATATAGTGCAATAATGTGACTTCTGTAAAAGTTTTTTACTCCCCATGTTTTTCAGATGGACGCAGCGCTGCTCCTCCAATCTCTGGTTAGGCATGATTGTACCGGAGCAGAAGAGGATGCTGTAGCATAGATACATGAAAGACAAAGAGATAGTGGATATAAAAATAAACCTCCTGCTTAATCTGTTTGAGGATGGCACGACTCGGCTTGTCAGGAACCTATATGCCATGTCTCCATGGGTGAAAAGACGGCATGTTTTTCTCCGTAAGTTTCTCTGTGAGCTTTGCTGGCTCTCTAGTGCTCCCCATCAACTCCGACGGCGCCAACTTACATCTCATTTGGGAAAAAAGGATAGTTAATATTTCCGACCGGACACACAAGACAGAAAGTCAAAGAAGAACAGGTATCAGTAACAAGGTAAAGTTTCCAAATGAGCGAAAACGAATGTAATTCCGCTGCCCTTTAGTTTCAGATTCGCGCCACTTTGGTGCGTAAAAAAATCACCTCAGGGACGGACTTCACGGACGGACTTGATTCTGTGCTGATATAGTGTTAAAATCTCCCTTCGTCTGACCTGGTGGTGTGATACAACATCCTACTAAATATAATCCGTTTTGGAAATCTCATATTCCAGGTCTAAAAGGCACATTTTGCTCCCAACGCGAAGCCGCGTAGCGCTCGCCCCGCCACTGCTCAGCTCATGTTTGTGTCTTTCCAAAGTTCTCAAGAGCGGCTTTGCGGCAGTCAAGCGCTCGAGATCAATATTTAAAGACGACGCCTGACGTCACGTCATATTTTCATATTCCTCGTGCGTTTGTCTTTTTAAAGGAGTAGCCTACTGCCCAACCGCCTGTGCCATTGCACTAAGTGCCATTATTCTGCTTAAATTCTCATTTGCCCCGCTTGCGATCATGGTGTAGATTCTTAATCGATTCTTAAATTATGGTAAATTGTGTTTATAGTTTTACAAAATTGCTTCTGGACCCGAAAAGAAACAACTCTCCGTAAGCTGTTTTTTTACGAGGTTCTCACACTAGGGCTTTTAAAAGGGTGCTATTTGATCAATAAATGATGGGGATTTAGCTAATATTCGCATGCATGCCATGCACTTTGTAGGAAAACTCAGTGACTTTTTTTTTTTTTTTTTACTGTTTTTGGTTAATACTTATTTGTTCCTCAAATTGTAGATTGCCAGGAAAGAGATGCATACAGCTATGTAAAATAAATATAAGTCATAAATCACTTCAAAACTATGTTTTTCTGGATTTGTGAGTTATATTTTTGCATTTGAGTAAAATATATATTTATTTTTTTCATTCTGATGGCATGTCTTCAAATGTCCCCCATGCTTTTCAGACATGTTTGTTTTATTATATCTTCTTCTTTTATAAAGTTTTTAACTTAGAGTTAAGAAATCAGTATTTGGTGAACTATTCCTAATGTTCGCAGCACATGAAAACATTTTCATTCATGTCATAAAAAAAAACATAAATACTGAATTTAATTAAATACATGCCTAGTAAAGTTTTCTATTTAAATAAAATATCTGTATTAATATAGTATATGTTGACAGTACGTTACACGCACTCACACTATTCTAACTTATTGTAGTTAAAGTAATATAACAAAATAAAATATTTACAATGCTCAATTAAAGTTATAGTTCATTAAAAATGAAAATTTGCCATTCATTTACTCCCCTTCAGGGCATCCAAGACGTAGCAGACCATTTCTTCAGTAGAACATTAATAAAGACTTTTAGCTGAAACAGTGGTCCTTGGTGATTCATAACACACAAGTGAACAGCTTCAGGCACTTTGAGTCAAAAACAGTGATCTGTCACAATGCTAAACGGTTAGCATAATATCTTTGAAACACAGTCCCTCCCCTGCCGTCCAAAGCCACGCCTCCTGAAATATGAATGCGCACACCTTAAAGATGACAGTGCATACTTCAGTGCATATAACCCATTCGTAACACAACACAATCTACATAAGCTTTGCGTGACAAGTTTTAAAACAGAACATTACCTGTCTAAAAGAAATACTTCAGCCATGGTGTCAAACTTTCTCCAGCAAGCAAAAGAAACTCCAATATTGATTCAGGATTTTAAAGTTTTGATTCAGCATTTGTTTTTACATGAACGCGGCGTGCATGCATGCGCAAATGGCAGATACGCATGAACAGATGCTCAGTTGTACAAATCTATATTTGTTGACAGACAGTTTGGGCTGCTTATCAGAATTATGGAAATTGTTGGCCCGACAATATTTAATTAGATGAACCTTTTTTAGTCTTATGCCTTACCCAGAATATAAAAATACATATAAATACATTTAGATCATTTACTTTCATCATTACTATTGGAATGTGAAGAGACTTTCAACCAGCGCAACAAAACATGTTTCTGAAGACAATCACCTACTGCACCTTTAAATAAGGTCAAAGGCACTGGACTGTTGACAGATGCAATTTCTTTGTGTTTAAATATCTCCTAAAGACAATCATCAAGACAAACAGGCCCTTATTCCTCACCACATACAGTAATCTGTAGCAGAAAGCTTTATTTCAATCTGTTTGTCTAGAGAGGAATATTAATATTGACATTAATATTGACAGGCAGCTGTGAGAGACAGTTTCAAAAAGGATTTGGTTTACACAGGTGAAATCCCTACGATTGCAATCATCCTCTTCAAGCAGGGGATTTCAACGTCCAGACGTCTTTGTGAAGTAAAAGGCTTAAGGTTATAAACAAATTCTCATTATTAAAGTTGCCTGCATTTATTGGATATAATCCTAAGCGGCCTTTACTTCTGTGTGTAGGCAAACAAATCACTCCGAGCGTCTCTCATCTCCAAAGGCTCGGATGTTGTACACACGGATTGCACAAGAGAACAAGAGCGTTTCAGTCAGCAAATGTCACTATCTCCTTTTGTGTCTGACATTTCTCAAAAAATACTGAATGTGCAGATTATATTTATATAAACGTTGTCACCTAGAAATGGGCAGTGTACCCCGAAATAACACGAACATGTTGGGATTATCCGCTGTTCAGTGAAAAATCTGCCTTGTAGTAGTTTTATTTGGTGTCTTCTTTTTGAAAGAAAGAAGAAGAAAAGCCCCAAAGGCCATAGTAAGTAAACATAGAATAGCAAGCTATGGGACTATTCTCTTCAGTGAAAGAATAATGTTGAAGAATATTGGTAACCAAAAAGTTTTCAGTTTTTGTCCCAATGATATACAAGGACATTTGTCAAAATATCTTATAATCAATTGGACATTAAATCAATCAATCAAACCCTGAGAATACTCTTAAAATTATTTGTTTAACAATCTGTCTTCATTTACATTGATATTGTATCTAAAACTATATGACTTTTTTGACCAAAATAAACAAAGATATCTAAAAGAATATCAATAATCGCAGTCTTAGTTATCGTTGACTGCTATTGTATGGAGATTTTTGCCAAAATATCTAGTTTTTTTTTTTTTCATTAAGCTGACAAAACAATGAAAAGACACTCTTAAAAGGGCAGTTCACTAAAAAAAATGAATATGTCAGAATTGTGTCTTCATATAATTACACTCATTCCTTCATTTATTTTCCTTCGGCTTAGTCCCTTTATTCATCAGGGGTTGCCACAGCGGAATCCAGCATATGTTTTACACAGTGGATGCCCTTCTAGCTGAAACCCCAGTACTTCGAAACATCCATACACACTCATTCACACACGCACACATTCACTCACTAAGGCCATTTTAGTTTATTCAATTCACCTATACCGCATATATTTGGACTGTGGGGGAAACCAGAGCACCCAGAGGAAACCCACGCCAACATGGGGAGAACATGCAAACTCCACATAGAAATGCCAACTGGCCCAGCCGGGACTTGAACCAGCGACCTTCTTGCTGTGAGGCGACAGTGCCCACTGAGCCACCATGTCACCCCTTAATTACACTCATATTTCATCCAAACCTATATGACATGTTTGTTTTTTTCTTTAAAACATGAACAAATAAGCCTTGAAAATTATCAGTTTTAGTTGCAGCTGACTTCCTTTATATTGATAATAACATTGATGCATAGGTCACAATGAATGCTTTTGTCTTAACGTCACTGAAGTAAATGACCTCTTATCAAAGGGATAGTCCACTCAAAAGCATTCTATTTATTACTATCTTTCTCTATATATTTTATTCAATTTAAAATTTAATTATCCTAATGCCATTCCAATCCTGACAAGACAGAATGTATTTAACTGTACCCCAAAATAACATTAACATGTTGATTATCAGTTGTTGTTCAGTGAAAAAAAAATATTTTATTTTATTCTATTATTATTATTATTATTATTATTATTATTATTATTATTATTATTA
>CAIGQV010017699.1:1050989-1069847 GCA_903798115.1 Danio jaintianensis | reverse complement strand
TAATAATAATAATAATAATAATAATAATAATAATAATAATAATAATAATATTAATTTTTCTTGTTTCAGTCTAATTTAATTTAATATAATAATTTGATTTTGATGCTATAATTGACTTTCTCACAATTTTGACTTAATTTCATAACTAGGTTTTTAAACTCATAAATGTTCGCAATAATTGCTATTTCAAAAGTTTGATATCTATCTATCTATCTATCTATCTATCTATCTATATATATATATATATATATATATATATATTTATATATATATATATATTTATATATATATATATATATATAACAGCTGGTTCAGTGGAGGGGCTAGAAAATCTAACATGTAAAAACTGACAAAAATTCGGACAAATATTGCGCTGCAAAGAGCAAAACTATTTTAAACTTATACCATGGCAAATGACAATGGAATAAGCAGGATAATTAAACTTCGCAGAGGCGACCACACTCCGCTGTGCGTCGTGTGGTCCTTCGCCTCCACGTAGTGCATTACAATCCTTTAACGCACGGTAAGCCGTTGATTATCTCTTACATATATTCCTAATCTAAACATTTGTCTCAGTTTTAACTTTTATTTCATATCTATCTCTGTCTACTTTATAGACTAAAAAATACTTCATTCATTCATTAAAAAAAAAATTAAAAAGTTCATGGTGGTCATAAATATTGTATTTAAAATTGTATTTAATATGGTTTAAGTCCACAAAAAGAGATAATTTCTTGATATTAAACTAAACAAGTAGCTGAAATTGAACTAAACTGCATAAAATAAATGAGTTAATGAACCCCCATTAATTCACATTCACAGTCCAGCATCCATATTTAAAATATATTGATTATATGTTATAAATGGCAGTAGCAAAGAGAATATTATGAGCTAGTCTGGAAACAGAAGCACAATCTCCTTGTGATTCACATTCAGGCAGGCTGCAAATAGAAACTGCACTGCAAACAGTTTGTGTTCAATGGATTTTGACTGGATTTTTTTCTTTAGGTTGTGATGTGCAATCAGACTGCAGAAGTCCTTGCAGAAACAATAGCCGATGATGAATACTAAGAAGAAGCACAGAAAAGCAGACAGTGATGAGACAATTTGTCATGTCGAAAATACAGCCAAAATAAAACCAGGTTTTGCTGTACATATTGACATATCATGGTCAAAGTTGTGACCAGAAATTGCATTTAGATTATTCTGTCAGTTTGGCAAAAAAAGAAAAAAAAACACTCAAAACCATATATGACACAATACCAGTAATTAACTTCAAATGGAAGATTGTAGATTGTGTGTTTTATGGAAGGTTATGTGTTTATACATGCTGTATGGATGTTTAAAACAAGTATAAAAGTATTAAAAGTATCATTTAAATATTATCTTGTCTGTTGATGATGACATGTAAAATACATATTGTTGTGCATTATTAAAAAAAGGACAAAAAAGCTTTGTAAATCATGAAACGATTGAAAATCCATGCCATTAAAAGGCCTTCCACTAATGTATGACATAATATTACATAACCTTTTCCTCATGGACTTTTTAACAGTGATTTGTTTTTTTCTGAATTTAAAGCTACTTTTTAGATTTAATAACTTTAAGTATTATTTTTCACTTTAACTCATTATTTTAATTTGTTACAATTATGTACTTTTAATCTAACTTCTTATCTCATAATTTCAATCAGTATTTTCCCTTATGTAGCAAAAAATGGCTTCTATATACCATAGTATTTTTTTATACTTTGCTTTGTTTTCTTCTAATGATCCTCGATTGCTGTCTTTATTTCATTCTTTAGATTTTTATCTTATAAGTTTGGACTCTTTATCTTATTCTCTCTCTTATTTACCATAAGTTGCACATGTAATGCCAAATTGCTTTTCTTATTTGACAGAAAATGGCTTAATATCTTCCAGTTATTTTACGTTTTTATGCTATTTGCACTTTAATGTCATAATTTTTATACTATAAAATTTGATTGTTTAATTTCATAATTATGTCTTAGTACAACACTTAATAGATTGTCTTTTCATTTCATATATGAGAGTTTTTGTTTTATTTTAGTGGAAAAGAACCTTCTTCCATCGTTATTTCAAATGATGCTTGATGATTTCAAATTTTGTCATTAAAAATAAGCTTAAATCCTGAAGGTTTTATAATTTGACTTATTGTGACAGTTTCATCATTTTAAGGTCAAAACCATCTTTTTTTTTTTTAAACAAAATTTGGACTTTTATTGCATAATTGTGATGTTTAATTATGACTTGCTACCTCACCATTTCCAATTTCATTGTCATAATGTGAAATCGTTTACCTCATAAGTTTGATTTTTTTAATCTCATAATTATGTCATAGTACAGAAAATTTACTGTTTTAATGATATAAATATGACAGTTTTTGTTTTGTTTTGGTGTAACAGAGCTTCCTTTCATAGTTATTTTGCCTTTTTTGTGCTTTTCTTGTTGATTTCATTCATTCATTCATTAATTTCAAAAAGCTTAAATTCAGAAACATTTACATTTTTGACTTAATGTGTCAAAACAGTCCTTTAATTAAAAATCTATTTGGACTTTTATTGTGTAATTGTGACTTTTTTAAATTAAGACTAAATAAATAATTCACACTTTCAATTAAATTAAAAAGATGCCTAAATTTGCCACTTCTCAACCACTGGGGAATCGTTGCAGCCCTATATGCCACTGCATCAGAATTATAATTAAAAAGATGCCAAAACGCAAAACGCCTACAGTACAAGTGAGACTGCTAATGTAAAAACGTGTAGCATCAGTAGTGAGATTGTGGAGAGCAGTCAGAAATACAACCTAATAACCGCTGCCACACACCATTTTATAGGCGAACTCTGTTCTTGGTAAATTGACAATATATCTCCTTTAAAGGCTTATACGCAGGTCCCAGTGCTATCCGAGGGCGTTGGTGCTAAGTGTCTTCCCTAAAAGCTTTCAAATCCACCAGCTCTGCAAGATTTAATCTCTCGTGTTAGGTAAGTTGTTGGCGGTGATTCTGCAACTTTCAGTATTGGCTATGTAAATCATTGCTATTTGTGCCATTGACCCCAGCCACCAAGAGAAGCACTTGTCTGTGAAATAGGTTGACATGGCCCATTGATCACAATTATAGCAGCTGATTTGCTCCAGGCCCTGGTCAAAACAGTGCTCTGAAAATGAGGGCTTGAGAGTGGAATCCATATTGCATCCAGGAGGTGATTAACATGGTGCAAAAACCCCAGCGGACTCTATGCGCACTAATGAGGGAGACGCACAAACTCGCCTCAAGTCAGAGTAATCAGGCTGCTGCGTTGTGCTTTTTCTTAATGGGAGGAAAATCCATCTCATCATAGAACAAATGTTGTATATATTATTTTTTCAGACCCTGTTTTTTTTTAAGCATTCACAGGTGGCGCAGATAGGGAACAAGCTCATTAGGTTGCAGAAGTGCATAGTGTAGGTGAAGAACTGACATAGAGGTGTCCCACTATTAAAAAGCACTTCCATCTTTCTCTCTTGCTTACTTTTTAACTGTCGACAGCCTCATTTTAGCCACTTTTGTCACACATATGAATTTTTAGCACCAGAACTTGTGTGTCAGATTCATTCGCTATAACCACCAATTTAAGTAGTTGTTAAATGCACTGAAATGTGACCTGTGTTTGATTTACGTCTTCAAATACATCTCTGTAAATTTTGTTTCTTATGGATTGTGCAGCAATTATTATTTTTTTCTCCACCGACAGAAGGCAACCGGTAAAACAATATACAATCCAAGCTCAAACTGGAAAAACATGCCTCAACCAACATTTAATATGTATAAATCACTCCAGTTTACCACAGAATTTACTAATACAAATTTCGTCATTTTTCTATGCAAATATAATTATGGTGTTTTGAGTCTCGTCAGCACAGTTCCTTGCATCGTGTTAAAACTTCAAAACACTTTTACCAAGTGCATGATTTATAAACTATTGCATATGCATTGCTTTTCCAATGAGGTAACCTTGCTTGATAGCTTACCTGGTGCCTGTACCATGTTGATGGCTTAACAAACTCAGCATTGCAAGACTGCATTTGAGTCGGCAAAACCAAATCAGTGCAATCAGGCTTTTCTGGTACCATGATGGTACAGGGCCCTATAGGTGAGTTACCAAACAACTTCACCTCATTGATAGCTTACCTGGTGCCTGTGGCTTAACAAACCCAGAATTAATTGTCTCTGTTAATTCTGGCTTTGATCCTCAGTTTGTAACTAGAGGCGCTGCACACAAAGGCAAACAGTCAATGACATGCTTTTAAACAAAAAAGATACTGTGATTTTTTTTACTTCTCAAGAGAGAGTCGACACTATTCACAGGCAAAGATTAAAAGGGTTAAACATGAAGAATGTTTCCTTTATTAGTGGAAGTAAAGCTAGTTAGCAACAAGCTAGTACTTAATTTAAGTAAGAGATAATAATAATCTATTGGTGGTTGTACTCACAAATAAAAGCCACAGGTTTATGATTCGCACTAGGCTGTTGTATAAGATTTAATGGCTTTATTCTGCGAAAACAACCACCAAGATGTACATTGTCCTGCTTATTACATGGGTACTTCCCACAGAAGTAAACAGTTAGACACAAAACATTGATATGAGTTGTAATAATTTACTAACTCTTTCATTTAAACGTAGAACTTGAAAAAAAAAAAACAATAAAAAAAACCAAAGAAAAAATTAAAACGGCTGAATGGAGCATACTCTACCCTACAAATTATCATATTAGTCACAAGATGGCACCAAACAGTCAAGAACAACAGCTTGATAGCATATAAATATGTATATGAATATATTGTGTAAAAGTCATTTAAAAGCCTTTTTAAAAGGTACACTGTTATACCTATCAGGTCCACATTTGTACCTTAAAGGTACAGATTTATACCTAAATAGTACAATTGTGTACTTCATAGTACCCTAAAGGTACAAAAGTATACCCTACAGGTACAAAAGTGCTCCTGTAAGGTACCAATATGCACCTGTAAGTTACAGAAGTGTACTTTTTGAAAAGGTACCACCCCAGTGACAGCTTTTGTGTGTGTATGTGTGTGTATATGTATGTGTGTATATATATATAATTTTTTTTTCTCTTCAACATTTTATTAATTGCTGTTCATACAGCATCCGCTAAAGAAAATGATGACAGGTTTGCAATAACAAATTAAAGTAAATGTTGACAGAATTTTCATTTTTTGGTTGAACCATCCTTTCAGACTGTCATCATTTATATGACAAGAAGTTTCAGTGTTTGACAACCAAGAAACAAAAGTGAGCATGAAAACCTATTACGAGTAATAAAAAGTGGGCTCTAAAATCACAATATCAAAATATCTGGCAGTTCTCTGCGACCTCATGCAGAGCTGGACGACATTAATGGCTGGCTCTGCAGTCGGTGGGCTCAGTAATATTTCTTTGCAAACAGGACAGCAATATTTGGCCTTTTACTGTCACAAACACCCTGGCAAAAAGACTGAAAGTGATCAGCGATGCACTGAAGCGCATGCATAATTCATACGTAAAGGAGAAATTTTAGAGTTCTCAGAGGTTTAGCTGGATTCATTATTGATGGGAGTATCTTGCTTAGTCTCCTCTTCATAGTGTCTGCTCATTTGCTTTCAACAAGCTACTGTTATCCCCTCCAATATCAGCTCTAAATTAATGTTCTTACCAGGATCTGGGCCTGGATTGAAACTGAAAGGCATATGATAACAAGAAAAAGAACACAGAGCAAAAAATAGCTGGCTGCTGCTTCACAGTGAAAACATCTTCTTAGATCAATGCTTATAAAATACCTCAAAATGGCTTATAAAATACCTCAAAATGCCACACACAGACCGCAGATACAAGAAAACATGAGATGAAGCACATCACGTTCAAAAGGGAACAATTGGTTGATGCTGTCAAGATCTTCTTAGACTTATGTGTTATAAATAGTATGGATTTACAATATGCTAATACCATATTTGGATATCATCCAACGTTTATAAGTCTTTCATTTATTTGTATTGATTTCGGTTATCCAACAGTTAGTTCAAGATGTTTAATTTAATTGGTTGATTTGAAAACTTTGCTCGTCTGTATTTGCATATTGAAGACAATATTTTCAGTGCCTAGTTCAATAAGTATTTACCTTTATTAGCTAATGAATTAAATCAATCACTCAACCAGTTCAGTCAAACACTGGTTTATTCAGGAACGAAACTAGTAACTGACTCAATAACTGAGTCATTATATCATTCACTTGGGTAATTGATTCAAAAACACTGATTCATAGCTGTCTTAATTAGTCATTTAATCATTCAAATAATCTGTTCAAAATACTGATTACCTTGAGAAGGATGTGAGTAATTGTGTAATGAACATAAATTGACTCAACCAAATCATTCAAACCAATGATTGATAAGTTTTTATGAGGGAGCCATTGAATGATTCACTCAACCAGTTTGTTCAAAAAAGCTTGATTACTAACTGAATGGATCAAAACATCAACTGCGGGTTCCTTGTAGATGTCAATAATGTCATTCTAATTTTTTTTTTTTTGCAGTTATATATTGCCCCTATTTTCAAAATAAAAGTCTAAACGAAGATACTTTCTTCACACAGTACATTCTTTTTTATATACATAGTATACTGCTGGATGTTTTGGCATAAATCCCATGGGCTAGAATTGAATTATAATTTTAATATAATTTGTTTGTTATCTGCTTATATCATATAAGCTTGGATTTTAATTTTCGTGCATCTCTGCTATATGTATATATATATATATATATATATATATATATATATATATATATATATTATTATTATTATTTTAAAGTGTACAGTAGTGTATTATATTTTTATATTAGACATTTTATCTGCTATCTCCTTAAATGACATAGGCTAGTATTTTATTTTATTTTAAATTGTATATAATTAAAATATAGTCATGTAAGATAGGACTTGGTGTATCTCTTGTAAAAAAAATAGACAATATTATTTAAAATAGAGAAAACTATATAAAATAGTATATAGAATTTTAATATTGGTCATTTTATCTGATATCTGCTGAAATCACATACACTATGATTTTAATATTGGTTTGTTTCTACTAAACAACTGTTGTTGTTTTTTAATACAAAATATATACATTTTTGGTATTGGTCATTTATCAGCTTAAATCATATAGACTACACATAATTTTAATAGCTGTTAAAAGAGAGAGTGAGAGAGAGAGAGAGAGAGAGAGAGAGAGAGAGAGAGAGAGAGAGAGAGAGAGAGAGATCTTAATGGCACCTTAAATTTCACTTCCAGTCACCAAGTGCCACACAAACTGTAAAATATGCTTAATAAAGAAATTGATGTTGATAAGAGCACTGCAATAAATGGACTGTTATATACGAGAAAGGAGGAGGTTGGAGGAAAGATGCATGAATATTTGATCACGCCTGATGACTGTGGCAAATACTGATGGAGGTGTTCTCAATTTTCTGCATAGTTTGTCTTGTCACAGAGGACCAATTCTATATTCATACAATTCAGCAGTTTGGCAGAGGCTCAGGCGTAGACAGGTGGCATGCGCTGGATGAGATAGCTCGCACCTTCTGCTTAAAAAGAAAATAAAGCAGAAGAAATGGAGGTTAAAACATTGATCATTTCCTCTAGTGACAGCACCGCTTTCTGGAGAAAGGCCTGAAATGGATTCACAATTTGTAGAACAGAAAACTAGTCACTTCTGTAGAAACTCACACTCCGTCAGATTGAAGATCAGCACAGAACTCAAGTGTGTGCTTGCCCTGGTCTGTTCTTGGACCACCTGATGCATATTGTACACAATAATGTCAAAGGATTGCCAAAATAACAAGCCCCAGTGTGACAAAGTATTGTCAGTTCAGTTGGCGGCCATCTGACGCTGAGCAGCTCTTTTCTGTGGTGCTATTTGAACTGGGAAAATCCCAAATCACACTAGTTGTCAAGCCAGTCTTTTAATAGATGTCCAAAAGCCTATGAAGAACAGTAGAGATGAATCTGTTTTTTTTTTGTAAAAAATGTAGTGTTTAGCCTTTCACTTTTTTGTGTTAAACCTGATAATCATGTTCCCTAGATGGATTTGCAATGATCTAAAGAACATCTTGAGCTTCAGTGGAATGCAAATTAGCTTAGACTTTTTTTTTTTTTTTTGAAAAATAAACCAGGCAGCAGGAGGCATTTCAGTGCATTAGCATTTTATCTGATTTACCTACAATGTAAATGTAACCCTCTTGGTTGGTGTGCTTCCCCAAAATGTCTCTGCATTGTGTGTATGTATGATAGGATGAATAAGAAGGACACCAAGACCATGGTGGAGCCAAAAAGAGCAGCTTTCCTTTTAATGGACTCCTCTCTTCATTTTGTCACTCTTATTGTCTGGGATGTCTGCCATACATCAACAAGTACGTGGAGAAACCTGTTGAATCATGTTGGGTACAGTTGTAAGCAAGAGTCATTCCATCAGCATATTCATGCCACTGGTTTTTTTTTTTTATCAGGATCAAGAGTTCCCAACATATTCATATTCTAGGACCAGGAAATCAATGCATAAAAGTGCATTAGTGTGAATGCTCCACAATGGAGGAGTCCAGGGGTCTTCCTTAAACAACATCTTTCACACTGCTCACACCAGAACTTTACATCACAGTGCATTTTTGGCCAATAAAATCACTCACGGAACAAACTCAGGGTGCGCTCAAAACCTAAATGACCAGCATCGTCATAAAGACTTGTCCTAGCCAACCCTCGCATTTTTTCTGGCAAGACCAGCTATTGGACACCTGACCATCTCGAACTTGTCTGTACAGAATTCCATCTCTGACCACTTACTTCCTCCACTCTTTTAGAAGAAGCTGTGTTTGTTTCCCTTCCTCCAACCTCTCCCCTCGTCGCGGCTTACAATTCAGTGTCTTGTAGTACAGGACTGGACCAATAACAGGGTCTTGTTTTTAATATTGTCTGATCTCCGGCTTTGTCATTACAGGGAGTGCATCAGTTCCAGCTCCTTCAAATCTATCTGCCCACTCTTCACCCTCCTCCAGAATCTCACCTTGGCTCTCCATAGCCACCTCATCTTGCACACCACCACCTGTTTCCTGCTCCCCTAGGCCAGTGTTACTATTCTGTTTATTCCCCTAAGAAAGGGTCCGTTGAGGACAGGACTGGAGGGCTTTTGCAAATTCTTGGCTAGACATTCTTGACAGTGCATCGTCATTAGAGTTACATTTTCTTTGTCTATACTGAATGTCAAAGTCAAATATGGCAAGCTGTGACACCCAACGTTGGCCTGTGGCATCCAATTTGGCTGTGCTTATCACCTATCTGAGTGGGTTGTTATCAGTCAAAACAGAGAATTTATGTCGATAGAGATGATCATAAAATTTGTCAGTTACAGCCCACTTCAGAGCCAAGAACTCTAACTTGTGCGCTGGGTAGCGGGTCTCTGGTGGATTCAAACCCCGCTCCCATAAGCAATCACTCGCCCTGCACCATCTTGAATTTGGGCAAGGACAGCCCCAAGACCATCCCTGGAAGCATCAGTTTGAAACAAAAATGGTAAACTGTAGTTGGGGTAGCCCAAAATGGAAGCTGTAGTCAGCTTCTCTTATAATGTCATAAAAGCTGCCTCACATTCAACAGACCACTCAAATGGTTTAGGAGGGCCAGGTGGTCCCTTTACCCCTCTTTTTTTTCCTGCGCTTAGGGTCTCCAGATGTTAGAGCATACAAGGGAGCTGCAAGTGCAGAATACCTCTTGATGAATCGTCTGTAGTACCCTGAGAAACCAAGAAACCTCAGCACTTCCTTTGCAGTTGACGGCATTCCAGTCCCTGACTTTACTTATCTTCTCAGGATCAGTTTGTACACCCTCCGATGACACTGCATCTGCCTGTGCAACACTCTATATGCAGTACTATGTGTGGTGCATGCAATTGTAAATCACTGTATGTTTTTGTGTGTGTTGTTATGCTTTCCTTACAAACTTTCTATTATTAGAGAAAAAAATTACAATAATAAACAAAAGAAAAATTGCTACAAAATAATTTTAACGGAATAACCTAATTCAATTTAAATACACCCAAATACTTGCCAGTACACACAATAAATTATACACTTTCAAAAACACATCAATTTAACCATGTTGCATCAGTAAATTCACACATTATTCTCCTTATCAGAGAAACAGTGGAAAAAAGAGAAAGAAAAAAAAAACCCTCAGAAATTCAGATAAATTGTCCCTTGAAAAAAGCCTACTTTAGTTGAAAAACCAAGGATCCGTAAAACCAAGGATCTGGGTCACAACACCAAAGATGTGTAACCCTCTTCGTTGGTGTGCTTCCCCAAGTGAAGTTTATTCATAAACTAATTTCGAGAGGAGCACGTGCTTATGATTGATAACAGCTGGTCCACATTAGCTAATGCACGTTACACCAATCAGATGATTCCTAAACCGCTATAAATAACCAGAGTATTTTACCTTAGCCATCTTCGTCTTGAAGAATCCCCCCTTCCACCCCTACTCCTCCCCTTTTCTCGAAAGGGCAGCACGGAGGCCCAGTGGCTAGCACTGTTGCCTCACAGCAAGAATGTCACTTGCCCAAGCCCTTACCTTGCCAAGTTGACATTTCTGTGCGGAGTTTGCATGTTCTCCCCGTGTTTGCGTGGGTTTTCCCCGGGCTCTCCGGTTTCCTCCCACAGACTAAAAACATGTAACATAAGTAAATTGACCAAACAAATCAACACCATAGACGAGCGACTAATTCAGCTATTCTCTTCATAATTATATTCGAAATCCACCAAGTAGGGGAGTTCTCGAGACCTACCTGAACTCAAACTCCCCTCTCGCCCTGCAACGGGAGGGAGCCCCGGGCTCGAGGATCTTATGAGCTCAGGGCTCTCTCCCGGGACAGCATGCCAAACACGCTTTACAATCAATCATCAGCTAAGGGCGAACTCTTGAAAATGTCTCTGTGTTGTGTGTATATATCATAGGATGAATAAGAAGGACACCAAGACCGTAGTTGTGACCGTAGCCAAACAGAACAGCTTTCATTTTAATGGACTCCTATCTTCATTGTGTCACTCTCACAGCAGAAATGGCACTGCAACAACTTTCCCACAAGGAAACATAACTGAGTACATCACAAAATAACTTTAAAGATTACAATGCATAACAAATTATAATAAATACAAAAATGTAAATGTGGCTGCAGCTAAATAACTGGTAAGCTAGCTGTTCACAAACTAACTTAAGCACTGAAAAGATAAACTACAACATATGACAGGCAATTATAAATGTTGAATATATTCACAATATAAAGAACCAACCAAATAAAAATGCACAATCAAACCTAAAACAACATCAAATATGCTCTGCCTCATGGAAACATCCAAAATATCATATAAGTCATTCAATCAAAAATAAGCACCTCTACACATTAGTTAATGCCCTAACCAAAACATATCTCCTAAAATAACATGGATGGCAAATATTATTGACAAAATTAAACAGATTCTGTGTAGAGCTGGAACAACCCTCCTTACCTTTCCCACAAGGAAACACAACTGAGGCCAAACAACAGCCTATCTCCCTAACACAACACACAGCTCCCCCCCGGAGGAAGGGAAGTGATATAACATCTTCCCTACATAAACATTTTGTACCATATACTTTACATTAATAAAGCAGATTTGTACAGCATTTAAATGCAATGAAATGACCTACTGTATATAATTCATATTTTACAGTGAGTTTTGATATTTCCCATATTTTATTTTCACACATCAGTCTGACAATATATTCTGGGAAAAGGGCTGTATTTAGAGCTGTAGTATTTTTCAATCTCTAATGAATTTATTTCTTGCAATGAATGCAATGTTAAAAAATGCTGGATTCCACACAATTCCTTTGTTGTCCCAACACAAATCGATTAAGTTAACTTAATTGTTTTAAAAAAAAAATATATATATTTAGAGGTATTTCACCTTTATAAGGCTGATTTATACTTCTGCGTCAAGCGCACGCGTATGGCCTGGCGCAGCCTTCGTGCGGTCGCATAGCCCTCGCCGTGGCTGATGCCGACGCTGATGTGCACCTCTCAAAAAATATAACTACACGTCACAACGACGCGTAGCGCAAGCTCTGTGATTGGTCGGCTTGGTACCGGTGACGAGCGTGGGCAGTGCTGAGAGCCACGAGCCCGATGGAATGAGTGTTTACAAGTGTCGCATCCCCGTGAAGGAGCTACAGATGAAAACTTTTGTTTTGTTCACCTTATGATTAAAGTTGTTGCACATCCGCCAATTCCCACCTCTGAATGAGCGAGTTTTAGCTACTTGTAGCATTCAGAAAAAACTAAATATCCGCAAAGAAACTTGACACAGAGGAACATAAAAACCTACTGCCAGCTAGCGTTTCGGAACTGTTATTGCAGAGCAACACTAACAGCACACAGAAGTATAAATGCATGACTACGCGCAAGGCAGGCACCGTGGGTCACGCCGATCACTCGACGCAGAAGTATAAATTAGCCTTTGTTTTATAGGACAGTAGAGATGAGACAGGAATACATGGAGAGCAGAGAGAGGGGGAAAGGATTTGCAAAGAAGGAATCAAACTCAGGTCGCCGTTAGCACCTCAGTGCTATATGTCGGCGTACTTTACCACCAGGCTATTGGCGCCGACCTTAATTTATTATTTTTATTTTTTCAATTATTTTATTATTATTAAAACAAGTAAGTTGTCCCCCCCCAAAAAAAACTCAAGAATTGTGTTGATTCCGCTCATTTTAAATAACATGTTTGAACAAACAGCAAAAATCAGGACACAATATCTAGTTAAAAATAAATTAAAAACATAAATTACTGTAAATGAGTAATTCTTGGAATTTGCTGTCTTGCTGAGTGCTGAGCGAATAGATTTTGTCATTATCATCTTCACTACTACTAAAGCGTTTTGGGACCCCCTGTTCTCTTTTTCTTTATTTCCCTCTCAAGTAAACACTGCCGCTGTGCAGTTATTTCAATGATTTTCTGCCATGCTGGTCTGTTATTGTGGGATTAACTCTGTCAGACGTTCAAGCCCTTAAACAGGATGTAAAACAAAACAAACATTTTACAAGTTAGTTAAATAATTTCCCCCTTCTTGTGTAACATTAGTCATATAAACTATGAAAAATGCATGTTAACTATATGATTATTTCAGATTTTTTTTTCTTGATTTGCTGTGGCTACTAATATGTTCTTAAACACAATTGAACAAAATGTATATTATTTTATAATCTACACATTATTCAATACAATACGTTGATGCATTTAATTAATAAATGTTCATACTTATAAAGTACTATACGGTATTATTACTAATATAGTAATCATTAAAATCAATGACATGCACCTTTTGATTATTTCCCAATTGTGTACATTTTGCTGCATGCAATGATTCAATTGTAGTGAGTAGGTTTTAATATTGCTGTTTCTTTAATATTAATGCCACAATGGATAGTAGCAGGTATACAAACCAGTTTGCAACACAATATAATGGCTATTCATAAATTTGATTTTGTGCTGGTTGTGGAAGAACACAAGGTGAGGTGAAGCAGATCTATACACAGCTTCAATGTATTACACAACACAAGGGACAGCTAACACTTGCAGCAGTGTGCATGAATCACATAACACCAGACAATAAATTGACTGAAATGATGCCTACAAAGCTGTTTCCATTAATCCTTTGAACAAACCTTTCTGCTAATTTTTGTCAATAAAAAATGTGCAAAATAACATTTCCATTAACCAATTTTATATGATTGAAGTTGCCATGTAAATGTGATGTATAATTTACCAATATAAATTTTTAAATTAGGTGAAACCAATAAAGCATACTACAACAATTGAAAATATTCTATAGGGCTAATAACATGATTGGGCAGATTTGATGTTTTTTTCAGTTGGCTCAACACATTATTTCTCATTGAGCCAATGTTAACAGGCTATTGCTACAATTGGAAAAAAACCCAAACAAAAACACAACAACAACAACTGTTTGCTATATTTCATTTGGGCTAATTGACATTTTGAGTTTGGGTGTTTTTTTGTTTTGTTTTTTTGTTTTTTACAGTTACAATTACAAAAATGTTACGTGCAATAACAATGGAATGACAAAAGGAAAAAATACTGAACTGTATTTAATACTTTGTGTAAAAGGCTTTTTTGTTGTAATCATAGCTTCAAGATGGCTCTTGTATGGAAAATGGAATTGTATGCATTGCTAAGGTGTTTTTTTTTTTTTTCAAGACTACAACAGAGTCTAAAAATCGTGATGGTTCTGTGGGTCTTGTCTATCAACTCTGATCTTTAGTTCTTATTTTCTAAATTCAGGTTAGGTGATTGACTGGGCCATTCTACAGCTTTATTTTCTTTTCTGAAACCATTTGAGAATTTCCTTGGCTTTGTTTGGTCATTGTCTTGCTGAAATGACCACCCTGGCTTCATCTTCATCATCCTGGATGTAGATGTTGAACTGAAGCAGCTAATATTCATTTACACTGATGAGTTGCTTTCTGAGAGATTTCAGCTGCTGTCTGAGCTTTCCGTGCTTTTCTACAACTACTTTTCTTCATGTGTTCAATACTTCTCCCCTTGTTTCATTTCAGTTTATTACACAACTTAATTTATAAAGTAATCGGTTTTGTTTTCTCTGTACTGTATTGCTTTGGTTTTTACCTACTTTTGGTAAAAATTTCAAGTCAACACCTGACGTGTTCTATAATTTTTTTTTTACCCTCTCTGTGTGTGTGTGTTTTGAAATGAAGGTTTTATTATAGAGGTAAAACTAAATACAAAACCACATATCTCTGTGTGAACTATGTCCTTTGTTTCTTCTCTTTTTCATATATTTCCTCTTTTCAGGCAGGCTTTTCACACTTTTAATTGTAAGTGGACAAATCAGATGTGTGTGTTCAGGCATCTTCGTTATATTCGTATAACCAGGTAATGTCATTAGTGTACCCACATACTGTATGTGACAAGATGGCGCCGACGAAGATGGCCGCCTCCGTGTTGAGCTCTGCTGTTGTTTTTATGTTTTTGTTAGTTTGTCCCGTCTTGAGTCACATTCCTACAATTAGTTTCACCAGAGACGAATTGTTGGACATTCGGACACATACACCACCAAATGTTTTTCCAGACTTGGATTTATGTGATGTTTTGTTGGACATTGTTGTCGGCGGAGCCGCGGTCCTGCTCAAACGCTGTCAGGCGCGCAGACGAGGGAAGCGAGCAGGCGCGCTTGTGAAACTCAGACAGCGCGGGTTTCGAACTGCGTTGCCTAGCATCCATCTGGCGAATCTCCGCTCTCTACCCAACAAAATAGACGAACTCATTCTGCTCTCTCAGACAAACAGGGATTTTTTGCATTCTGCTGCTCTGTGTTTCACGGAAACCTGGCTTACGACGCCATACCGGACAACGCGCTTCATCTACCGGGCTATCAGCTGTTCAGAGCGGATCGCGACAGAGAATCAACGCGGAAATCGCGCGGTGGTGGGACATGCTTTTACATCAATGAAAGGTGGTGTACAGATGTAACAGTTTTAAAGAAGATGTGCTGTCCCGACCTAGAAGCACTGTTTATTAACTGTAAGCCTTTCTACTCGCCGCGTGAGTTCTGCTCGTTCATTCTCGTCAGTGTTTACATTCCTCCGCACGCGCACGCGGGCCTGGCGATACAGAAACTAGCCGATCAAATCACGGAAATCGAGCAACAACACCCGGACTCTGTTTTAATAATTCTCTGGGATTTTAACAAAGCAAAACTATCCCGCGAACTGCCAAAATATAGACAGCATGTTACATGTCCCACAAGAGACAGTAACATATTGGATCACTGCTATACCACAATAAAGGATGCATACCGCTCTGTCCAACGAGCAGCTTTGGGGCACTCTGACCATTGTTTGATTCATCTCATACCAACCTACAGGCAGAAACTGAAAACAGCCAAACCTGTATTAAGATCTGTGAAAAGATGGACTACCGAAACAGAGCGTGATCTACAAGCCTGTTTCGACCTCACTGATTGGAGTGTTTTTGAAGCTGCTGCAAACGATCTAGATGAGCTTACAGAAACTGTAACATCTTATATCAGTTTCTGTGAAGACATGTGCATTCCTACCAGGACTCAACTCACATACAACAATGACAAACCGTGGTTCACTGTAAAACTCAGACAGCTGCGTCAGGCCAAGGAGGTTGCTTACAGGAATGGGGAGAGGGCCTTGTATAAACAGGCCAAATACACACTGGAAAAGGAGATCAGAGTGGCAAAAAGGAACTATTCTGAGAAACTAAGGAGTCAGTTCTCTTCCAGCGACTCAGCATCCGTGTGGAAAAGTTTGAAAAACCTCACAAACTACAAGAAACCATCCCCCAGCACTGTAGACAACGAACGACTTGCAAACGACCTGAATGAGTTTTACTGCAGGTTTGAGAAAACACCCCACACCCACTCTGAACTGCTCTTCACACCACCATTAACACCTCCACCACCCCCCCGTCTCCCCCACACTTCAGTTCAGTGAAGATGATGTGCGCCAGGTCTTCCAAAAACAGAAGAGGAAAAAAGCACCAGGCCCAGATTTTGTAACACCAGCCTGTCTAAAATCCTGTGCTGACCAACTGGCCCCCATCTTCACCCTGATCTTCAACAGATCACTGGAGCTGTGTGAAGTGCCCTCCTGCTTTAAACGCTCCACCATCATCCCCATCCCAAAGAAACCCAAACTTACAGGACTTAATGACTACAGACCGGTGGCGCTAACATCTGTGGTCATGAAGTCTTTTGAAAAACTGGTGCTGGCCCACCTGAAGGACATCACTGAACCCTCACTGGACTCTCTTCAGTTTGCCTACAGAGCAAACAGGTCTGTGGATGATGCAGTCAATATGGGACTGCATTATGTTCTGCAACACCTAGACAGACCAGGGACCTATGTGAGGATCTTGTTTGTTGACTTCAGCTCGGCTTTCAACACTATCATCCCAAAACTTCTGCTGCCCAAATTAACTCAGCTCTCCGTGCCCAACTCTGTCTGTCAGTGGATCAACAGCTTCCTAACGGACAGGCAGCAGCTGGTGAAGCTGGGAAAATTCTCATCCAGTACCCGCACAATCAGCACTGGCGCCCCCCAGGGGTGTGTCCTCTCCCCTCTGCTCTTCTCACTGTACACAAATGACTGCACCTCAAAGGACGCCTCTGTCACAATCTTGAAGTTTGCAGACGACACCACACTTATCGGCCTCATTCAGGACGGTGACGAGTCTGCTTACAGACAGGAGGTTAAGGAGCTGGCTGTCTGGTGCAGTCACAACAACCTGGAGCTGAACACGCTCAAAACAGTGGAGATGATAGTGGACTTCAGGAGAAACCCCCCTGCTCTCCCCCCACTGAGCATCATGGACAGCATTGTGGCAGCAGTGGAGTCATTCAGGTTCCTGGGCACCACCATCTCTCAGGATCTGAATTGGGGCACTCACATTGACTCCATTGTCAAAAAAGCTCAACAGAGGTTGTACTTCCTTCGTCAGCTGAGGAAGTTCAACCTTCCAAAGGAGCTGCTGAAACAGTTCTACACTTCCATCATTGAATCAGTCCTCTGCACTTCAATAACTGTCTGGTTTAGCTCAGCTACCAAATCCGACCTCCGAAGACTACGTCGAATAGTTCGGACTGCTGAGCGAATCACTGGTACAATCCTCCCTACTCTCCAAGAACTGTACTTATCCAGAGCAAGCAGAAGGGCTGCCAAAATCACTCTGGACCCCTCACACCCAGCACACTGCCTCTTTGAACTTTTACCTTCTGGTCGACGCTACAGAGCACTGTGTACCAGAACAGCCCGACACAGAAACAGTTTCTTCCCTCAGGCAATCCATCTCATGAACACTTGATGATAGTAATTATGGAACAAACATCACTACTGCTATACACTTTTTATACACAAACACTTATTTAACAACATATTTTACATGCTAATTTGCACATAACAGCTGCTGTTGTATATAGTAATATTCCTGTACATACACTTGTCAATTTGTATATTTGCATTCACTACAACTTTCATTTTTAAAATATATTTATTATCTGTTTTTTGTCCTGTCTCTGTAATTCTGTTGCACTGTAGAAGCTCTGTCACGAAAACAAATTCCTCGTATGTGTGAACATACCTGGCAATAAAGCTCTTTCTGATTCTGATTCTGACAAGGCTTTTAAAATGGTCGCAGGAAAAATGGAGATGCATCCTATATGCTCTGAGTCATGACGCAGAAATCCCTTCTTATATACACTTATAAAAAAATATTTTTGCTGCTTGTTCAAACTACTTATTTTAAAGAAGCTGAATCAACACAGTTCATTAGTTTTCTTTGAACAACTTAATAGTTTTATGTTCAATCCACTTAACTTAAGTTAACTTAATGTATTTGTGTTGGAACAACATGAGAGAGTTGTGTGGAACCCAGCATTTTTTACAATGTACAGTATATTGCATATAGCACATAGAAAAATGACAGAATTTGTCAAAATAATTATGTTTGAAAATCATGTTTGTTCCCCAAATTTTTATTTCTTAATAAATATTAAGTTAATGGTTAATGTCAATGTCTCCATGTCTGCTAAATTAATAAATGTAAGTTAAATTGTTGTTATTCATTCATTCATTTTCTTTCAGCTTAGTCTCTTATTTATCAGGGGGTCGCCACAGCGGAATGAACTGCCAACTATTTCGGCATATGTTTTA
>CAIGQV010017699.1:1020156-1045989 GCA_903798115.1 Danio jaintianensis | reverse complement strand
TCCTTACACTCTTCTTTTTTTAATGAAACAACGTCTATATATATATATATATATAAAAAAAATATATATATATATATATGTGTGTGTGTATATATAAGTCAATGTTTCTTTACATATGGCACTGTGTATATATTCAATTATATTAATATTTACACTATACATTGTAAAAATGCTGGGTTCCACACAATCGATTTGTGTTTGGACAACATGAAGGAATTAAGTTACACTATTAAGTTACACTATTAGTTTTTTACATATTAAAGTGGATTGAACATAAAACAATTGATTTGTCCCCCCCAAAAAACGGTATAATTGTTGTTTCAGCTCATTTTAAATAAGCAGTTTGAACAAACAGCAAACATTATTTATTTGAGTGTATGCTCAAAACATAGTTGCAATTTTTGTCTCTGCTAAGACTAAAATGTATGTGCACACAAAGGACAATAATGGTAATGATATAATTCCAGAAGAATTCCAGTGTTTACAAAACAGTGCTATCACATGGGAATGTGGATGTTAATATCATTAAAATGATCATTAATGTAAACACCCTTTTTTTGTGCACCAAACATTACAAATTGACTTTAATCATGTGACATTCATTAGAAAAAAAAATGCTTTTGTTTTGAGAGTGATTTCTGCCAGCAGTGTACAGTAGATTAGTGGATGGAGTCTGGCAGTACCCACTGGTACAAGGTTGGATGTTGGGCCAAAGCCTGAGCTGCTAACATTAGTATTAGAGAGAGAGCCAGAAGCTGAATTGATGATATCTCATAGATATGTACATGCCTACTGAGGCTAAAGACTCCATTTAAACTAGTAATAAGGGAAAATGGCTCAAGTTGTTCTGATTAATGTCCCTCTGTGGCCACTACATCTGTTTCTCCTGACAGTGTGGACATTCACAATTTGTCAGTCCGACAACAGACAGAGTTAAAGAGCTCATGGAAACACCAGGGACTAATGCTAATCCCTCCTGTCACCTTCAGCATTTACTAAGAAAACTTTTAAAGACCAGATACAGTCATCAAATAGCAATTTTAAAGAGTAGACCACAATTAATCCCAAACTATTTACTTTTTTTTTCATCTTGTAGCCATTGCATTACGTCACATTGCTAAATCTTTGACAAGAGAGTATACAATCTGATGCATTTTACTATCCTGCAGATCAGACAAGTATTTCACTCAGAGTGTTCCACTTAAAGTGTGTAGTATTATTATGATTTTTTTTTAATGCATTTGAAATGTATTTATTTATTTATGGTGACACGGTGGTTCAGTGGTTAGCACTGTCGCCTCACAGCAAGAAGGTCGCTGGTTCGAGTCCCGCCTGGGTCAGTTGGCATTTCGGTGTGGAGTTTGCATGTTCTCCCATGTTCGCGTGAGTTTCCTCCGGGTGCTCCGGTTTCCTCCACAGTTCAAAGACATGCGCTATAGGTGAATTGGATAAACTAAATTGGCCATAGTGTATGTGTGTGAATGAGTGTGTATGGGTGTTTCCCAGTACTGTGTTGCGACTGGAAGGGCATCCGCTGTGTAAAACATATGCTGGATAAGTTGGCGGTTCATTCCGCTGTGACGACCTCTGATAAATAAAGGGACTAAGCAGAAGGAAAATGAATGAATGAATTTATTTATTTATTATTTATTTTAATTTAAATTACATTTTATTTATTTATTATTATTATTTTATTTATTATTATTTTTAATTTATTTATTTATTTTTTATTTATTTATTTATTAACCGAAGATAACATGGAACCAAATACAAATGAAAAACAGAGAAATTTATTTTTGACAACAATGTAGTACTGCTCTGAAACTATTGATTACTGTATCTTTAGTGCTTGGGGCAAAAGACACATTTTGTAATGAAGCTCTGATATTGTTTGAAAAATATAGCTTTTTGCAACAAAATACAAAACGGCCAACAGCCAAAGTGTCCAACATTAAACATTTGTTATTGTTCAAATTGCTTTTCAGCTCTGAATCTGAATCTTTTTGCAGACTTCTAAAAATGTATAAGCAAAATGAACCATTTCTCCTGACCCCAAGTTGGCATTGTGCCAAAACTTTGCCAGAAACCTCAGGTCATGGTTGTCATAGCACACACCACGTCCAGTCCTGGAGGGCCACTGTCCTGCAGAATTAATCAAACACACCTGAGAAATATAACCTTCATCTTCAGGATTAACTGAAAATTCCAGGCAGGTGCGTTTGATTAGAGATGGAACTAAACTCTCAAGGATAGTGGCCTTTCCTAGGATTAAACACTGGAATGAGATGGTGTAGAAAGTGCACATGACTTTGTAATAAAAGTTTTCACCTACATGGTCACTAATGGACACTAAATTTTTAATGCTACATCTGTACAAAGCCAGAACTTTCCCCATTCAATCTTTTTTTTTTTTGCCTTTTTGCATCTAAAATAAATATTGTACACACAAAAACCACTGAAACAAACGAAAAAAAATAAATAAATGCATTCTAAATGTTGCATTGTAATACTGTCAAAGATATGCAGAAAAAAATGGAGAAGAAAACTTGGATCATGCAATACTGCCTGTACAGAAACTTTGCATGCTGTAAGCTTCATTCCAATTACACTTTTTGTCCCAATTTCGGCATTATTTACTTGCAAGATGCAATGCAAGAATGCAAGATTCAATGAACCCTTTTCACAAAAGCTTTTAGCGGTCATCAGCATCTTAACTCCTTGAAAGGTTTTGATATTTTGATATAAAAAATACATATATAGAGTCTATGAAATACAGTGTGTACGGGCAGGACAGTAAATTTGATGTTGTTCTCTCTTCTGGCTGCTGTTATTGACGAAGATTCTTTATTCTTTAAGTGTGAAGCAGTTTATATTCTCAAAAATTATTCTCTAAAGTATGCAGTAAACATAAGCCAAACATGCCAGGCTAAAACAGGGTTTGTGTAAGATGAGTAACCCTGCACAGGAGCAACACAATGAGAAGGCTATGCTGAAGAATAACTAAATATGTAAAGCACTGATTATATATGTTAAATACTCATATGAAACCGTATATGTGTCAGAAGTATTCAGGAGAGTGAGTGACATATTATCAAGTTAATGTACCATCATGACAATGTATGTAAACCATTATAACCATACTAGGATTTAGCAAAGGGAACACTGGAATTTAAACCTTAACCTTAGCCAGATGGCAGAGAGCCAAGAATATAACAGATAAATGTCACAGAACCATATATGTGCTGAGCAAAAACACGCAAGGTGAAACTGCGTGTATAAAAGCAGGATGATGGAGACAAAACACTTCAGATTGTCTAGGGGAGACTTCAGGTTGTCCTAAAGAGCTGTTTTCAGACATCTCGGCTTTATGTTGAATAAAGTCTATTTTCTGGTATCCAAAACCTCCAGTCTGATAGTGTCTAATTGATGAGAAGGTCGGCAACTACAACATTATCAGTCTCACACATTTCTTGATAACACCATTGTGGAGTTTTTCTTTTATTATTTCAGCAAATAGGATTGTAAAAACATTTGTTGTACTCTCCCATTCTCTGCGCTCTAAGTTTACTCAACTATGACAAATAGTTTGCTCATCTACTAATAGTTTTTCTCAGCCACTACTGAGAAACCCGGAAATGTAAAAATTCATTTGTTTCTTTTCATGTAGTGTGTCATAGTGCACGACAACTAATGTCATGTCTGTGACACTTCACAACGTTTTTGCAGAAAGTCTACGTTGACCAATAGGAGCACAGAATCTCTTCCGTATACAACTTTTAAAATGGCAGAACAAAGGAGTACTGCTTCCTTGACATGGAAGAAAGTTTTTTGAAGTTTTGGCAACAGTGTGCTTGCGTATATAACATTTTAACATTGGACTACCATGACAAAATAAAATGATAAATGTTGGCAACCATTAGCCGATGCACTTCTGCAGCCTGATGACTGGAATTACCACGTAAACTAACAAATCAATTATTATTTTCTCATTTAAAAAGTGGTGTTGGTAATGGTTGGTAATGGGGTTGGTTTTATATGAGTGTATTATTAAACCAGCTGTCTATTGCTTTGTTTACATCTGTTGCTGGGAAACCACTGCTGTAGCTGGCACAGAATGAATCTACAATTTTTATTCAGAATACCCACACACGCACGCACACGCACACACACACGCACAGACACACACACACACACACACGCGCACACACACACACACGCACACACACACACAAAGACTCGATACACAATTACAGAGAGATTTGTACTGTATGAGACTTCTTGATGTCAGAATACGGCTTGTAGATTTTACACGATGATTAATCATGAAGCAATGAGTAGTCTGCTATATTTGTTACCCACGACACGTCAAAATATTTTTTTCTAGACAAATACGTACAGTGATACAGTGACTGTCGTAACCGACAATAAAAAAATCATGTAATTTGAATAGAGCTGTAGACAAACCAACAACATGACGGACATTTTTATTAAGGTGAGTAATTGCAGTAGCTTTTGTAACATGAACACATTTATGTAGTCCACACTTGTTGTTTTTGTCACTGTTACGTGATATAGTGGTGTCGACTAGGTTTGAGACATGGGCAGATGACATAGTTTTACAAAATATACGGATTGGCTGTTCACATGAAACTGATAACCACTCTGTGACCCGGTTCTTTAAAGGTGCAGTATGTAGGATTGTTGTTGTTTTTTTCTCCGGCCCCTCCCCCGATGACCCAATGCAATTGCAGGTTTCCAGATTGAGGACACAAACAGGAATGAGTGTGCCTGGAAATTGAGCGTTGTAAGCAGCTATATTTATGTTTGTAATACTTATATTATTTGCTAATTAGAACCACCTCACTGCTACTGTCCTCTGGAGGTCATGTTTTCAGTCACGACCACATATATTGAGGCAGCCTTCATGACAATTGAAATGCGCTGTTTTCCATGCTAAAATATAATTGGGTAAATTGACAGTGGGCGGAGTTTCATTCAATACAAAGACAGAGACTCTGACATGGAATGCATTTTAAAAGGAAAATACTGTAACTGACTTGATTTTGAGATGAACATTTTCACTTTGCATGTTTTTTTTTTTATATATGCAAACATATTAAGATATTTTTATGCTTTTAGAAGGCAAACAATAACATACAGCAACTTTAAAAAATGAGTTCATAAAATTTCCAAGATTAAAAAACAAAACATTACAGTATGTTGTTACAGATGTGCAGTTCACTTGCTTCTGCGTGCCTCAGACTAAACTTATAATAATAATAAAATCATATTGTTTCAAACCTATAAAGTTCTACAGCTCACAAGCACTTTTTCATATCCAGTGATTTGCTCTCATAATATTGAACCAGTACCTTTTAAACGTGATATTGCTTCTCGGTGGACTTGTGAACCTGTGAACCCTAACTTGAGGAAATTGTATTAGATGGTGTTTGATTTTTTTGCCATCCAGCTTGTCAGTGAGTTGTCAGAGTCTGAAAGGAATCATTAACCCAGTTTATAAGGACACTTTTAGTTTTAATCAAAATGATGAATCCTAACATGAATGCTGAAAAATGTGATCAGGTTGATATGCATGGTTGTGCGTCACAAGCTTCAAACCAAATGTAATATTTTAACATGCACACGGTATTTTAACATTTCTCCACTGTTTCACGTACTCTTCTACTTTTATTTGTTTTAAAAAGATTGATATACTTCAGGTCTTTTTGTAAATGCAAAACTTTCCAGTTTCTGTTTTCATTACAATAAAGTGTTCCCAAATTCCCACCAATTTGCAAATGTTTATTCCTATTGAAGTGTTTAAATTGAGCATTTTCTATTTTGTTGGGACTTTTAAAAGGAACCCTGGCTATCAAGACTTGTATGCCTTAGTATAATGTAAATAAATGTCTCCTAAATGAACAAAACAAAACAAAAATAAATAATAGTAATAAAACATGACAGCTTTACATTGTTAAAAACACACACATAAGTTTCTACATATTTTGGACTATGGGGCTGACATTATTTTCAGTGATGTCAAATGGAAGACTTTTTTCCCAATATTGTGACGTTCAGTACATACAATTAAAACAGTCCTAAAATTAGAAAAAAAAAATCATGATTCATGATTTTGTCTATCGGGAGCTGATTGGATCGTTAGAAGATGAGCATTGTTTACGAAATGAAAGAAGATTGATGAATGGATGAAAGAAGGGCAGAAACGAGACACACCCTGATAGCCCCGTCCGAAAGGCATTTCATGTGACCAGAAGTGAAGAAAAGTTATTTCGAGGGGCAGGGAAGGTTATGGTATTTGATAAAAGATAACAAGGGCAAATCAGTTTTTACAAAATAATGAAGTGCACAGACACATCATTTATATAAAAAAATCACTACTGTATAAATATATACATAAGAGCACATTTTCATTTCATGGCAACTTTAAGGCTTTCTGTAAAGCAGCTGCTGAAAGAGCACACAGGTGAAGATAGATACAGAAAGCGTATACAGAAAGCAAATGTCGTACCATCAGCTTCTCTACACAAAGAGTGTAGAAAGAGTGTTTCTACACAAAGAGAGAGAGAGTCTAGATGGTCTCAGATATCGAGTGAAATTCACAATGAGAAACAACAGAATTTGAACAAGCCAATGGTTGTCAGTCACTGAAGGAGAAAGTTTAAGCTTATTCATGGACAACCCTGTGGTCTCATTGATTAACATGGCGTACGCACAAAACAGGGGTAGCAATGTGCATATGCCACTTCCCATGCAAAAGTTAAGTGAACCACTTTATATCATCATATAAGCCATAATCATTTATAAAGAAATAAATAATTATTCTGGTGTAGGTTCACTTTTAGGAAAGTTACTATATACATTTTATAAATCATTGGCCATTTATTTTTATAAATGATTGGTCGATTTCACTGAGGTCAGTAAGTGTAAGTTTTTTTATTATCAATACATCAATACAAATGTTGGATGTTGACAAGCGTCGGCATGTTTTACTCCATTGTTTTACTTTGTTTTAATGTCATATCAGCAGCATTGGCTATATTCATGGCAAAAACCTATACTGAATATATAACATACAATAATGTCATTTTCTCATAAACAATCACTGTACAAAAAAAACCATACAAATAACAACAACACTAAAAAGAGTCATATACAATCTTTTACGCTAGCTCCATTGATTGCATTGTGTCTGATATTGCAAGTCCGAGACTTGCAGTTTCAGCTTGCATAATCAAGGCTGCATCCAGATACTATTGGGCATTTCTTTTCTCTGCCTTTTCCCAATGTGGATTCCACTGTATATCCAGAAGCATTTAATGTTGTAAAGTTATTCCTTGTGGTGGGGATTAAATCAACAGTAGTGAAGACCAACATCCATTTGTTTGAAGATTAAAACCAAAACCTGCACAATGTTGTGCATTGTATCAATGTTTTGCTTTCCGAGATGTTATAGCTGCAGTTAGCGCCGGTGGTGCATCCATTTGATGTCACACACTGCACACCTAAATTACTGGCCGAAATAAATAATAACTATGTAAATCTTGCATTTGGCTCATATTCTATTAAGATATGTTATTTATGTCATATTAAGCCATACAAGCCTTGGGGTACCTTTTAAACTATATGTAATCGGGATACAATACAAAGTCCACAGTTATCAACAATGGATTTTGGGACAAAATATGGCATCAGAATACCCTAAAGGTCATGTACTGGAGGTCTTGAAAGTGCGAGCATTCGACAAGTTCAGGTTTTTAGGGCTCTAAAAACATCTGGAGATGAATGGAGTGGGAACCCCGTGTGTGTGCGCGGTGGGCAATAAAGAGACAAGGATGTGGAGAGCAGTAACACAGACAGTTTTGAGTCAGGGGTCCTCCAGCAGGCCGGCGGTGGCTCTGCGCTCTCACTGAAGACTCTGATTAAAGAATGATTTATAGGCCTGCTGGAAAGCCTTTTCAGCAATCCATCTGCTGAATGAGATTTTTCCCCCCTTCAAGGGGTTTGGTAAATCAAGCCTTCCTGGCAAGGATCCTGGCCGGACAATGTCAATGTATTACTGAAGGCGAGTTATTAAACGCTATAATCACGGCGGCACAGGGGGCAGCCCAGCGCACGCTGACATATATTTATCTTGCCAATGCCAGAGGAATAAAATCAGCACAGCGAGACACTGGGTGATTCTTCATCAGCCTGACTCCAATCTGGGTGCAGAGTGCGTTCGTGGTACATTTTGAGTGTTGTGCTGATTCACAAGGGAAGGCTGGTGCTCCTAATTTGAGTTGGGAACATTGTTGGTGATCTAAGTGCTTCCCAAGAGGACAGACGTCTGGTCATTAATCTTTCATTCATTTTGCCTGCGTAAAAGCTTATGATGGAGTATTTGTTCTTATCCTGTCTGTCTTAATATGGGACATGAACATAAAATAATCAACTCAAAATAAAACACGAAGGGGAATCAGTTTAAATGAGCATTATTACAGTCTACCTACAGTAAGCCCAATTAAAAGTGTTCCATGTATTGAAATTAAAATAATTTACACTTGTCTCTGAAAATGATGCACTTTGTGCTTGCAATGGGAATATATGAGAAGACAATACTGGATGGTTTGAAAGCGGAAACGTGAAGCTTGTACTTTTTTTTTATTGTTGGACATCCATGACTAAAAGTCTATTATTAAGTGTGAAATAGTTATTGTACATTTGAAGTGGTGCTGCTTTTATTAAAAAGGATCATGAATAATAATTTTATAATGTTCTCTATATAATGCTTATAACGCTGGGGTAATTTTCAAAATCAAAAGTGCGTATAATTTAGAAATAAATGGACAATTTGTATCCTCTATTTTTTTTTTTTATTTAGTTTATTAGACCAAGTCTCCTTTGAGAATGAATTTACATGACAATGGTATACCATTTATTTATCTGAAAAGGTTAGCATACAAAAATAAGCTATGTCATGATGATTCATGTGCTCACAGATCCACAAAAACTACCAAAAAAAAAGAGGCATATTCTGTATGCCAGGCCAACAGCTGGCAATGTCACTTTGTAAAAAAAAAAAATTATAATAATAATAACATGCATGACACAATAACACATTCTCCTGTAGTCCATCATTGTTTGGTTGTCAAGCAGTTACACAAACTGTATTTACATACTGAGGACACAATTCATAAGCAAGTAACATAGTAGTTTACACACAGTCATGTTTTCGTAGTTTTCAAAATCTGCTATTTGAGATCACCAAAGACCATTGTTGAAAAAAAAAGGTTTTCAGTGGAAAATTGTATTAAAAAAACTCTCCTTCATAAACTGGAATATACTTGCCATGCAAGTAACAGCTTTGTAACTGGTGCTGTCAACTGTAATCGTTATTGAACTGGCCTTCTCTTCATTCTTGTCATTCTTGTGGTTTCTATTACTAACACTCTTACTAAGAAAACTTCATCATATTTACAGTAACGTTTTAACATCCATAATACTGTACATGTCAAGTCTGTGCTCTAGTGATTTTATTAACTTCTTATGATATGAACGATATGATTAATAACGGTATTATAATAAATTAAACAGAATTTAAATTTTTGGGATGAACTAATCTTTTATTTGAACTAAAACTGCCCACCTGAAACATAACCCTCAATTTTAAGAATTGTTCACAGAAAATTTCTTAGGGGAATATTTTTTTTCTATGACACCACTGTGTAATCCTCCTTTTGAACTTTCTTCTATTTCTGAATCTTCTGTTTCTGTGCTAATGACATTGAAATCCGAATGGTTGTGTGTTGATTCATTTATCTGTTTCACAAGTTCAGAACGTTTTCGCAGACTCGGTTTAAAGAAATTACTTTTTTTTTCCCCACTAGGGAGGAAGTTTTAAGTTCTGAAAGTTACAGTTTGTTTTCCCAGCATCGTGCTCTTTTATCTTGAAAGATCAAGGAAAATTGGATTCCTCATGATATGACCCCTTTAAAAACCGAGAGAGAAGAGAGAGGGAGACGGAACAAAATAGTGACAGATTCTGCGGCACGGAAGAACGCATCCCACTTCTAGCATCTGCATCCCAGTCAGTGACTAACAGAAACTGCTAGAGAGTGAAGAGTGACAGTTTAATGTTTTGGATATGAAAAGCTTTGATTTGTCATCTTCACTGGATGAAAAGGCAGCAGTTTTAATTAGCATAAATATCGCAATAATCTCTGTCCATCTGAAAAGTGCATGCTGTTTAGCATGCTCATTTATAGTCAATATCGTCCTTATAAGTTATAGCAATAAACACATTATTATTACTATTGCATTTCCAATTGCTTCCATCTGACTTGAAATCATCCTGGTGAAATAAAGCAGCTAAGTGCACACTTCAGCTGAGTCTCATAAAAAGTGAATTGCCCAGGGCTTTTCTCAGGAGCTTCAAACTGCTGGCGCTATAGGAAATAATAATGAAATATATGAGAAGTCTGTAATTTTATTTTAGCAGGTTAGACGCTTCTCTTATCAGTCAATAGATGGCAGGCCTTATTTTCCGAGGGTATTGCTGTGTACTGAGTGACTAGTTGTTCTGATAAAGAGAGGCCCTGGGGCATCATGGGAGGCAGAGTTCTAGACCGACCCAAGCCTTTGATAAACTACGTCTATCCTGAGGCTGGAGGTGAGGTCTGTGTTCAGCCTGTGCAATATGGGATAAAGCTGATTAGCAGTATGTGCTCTTAACTGTTCCGGTGTTCAGGAGCGACTTGTTTCATTTTTCAAAATAAACATTCCTCATCACTCACTAGTGTTCCCTGAAGTCTTTTTGTAGTAAATACTTAAAGAGACTGTGCGATGCATTGCAATAATGGTGTGAATCTATTTGGGCATAAAAAAGATCTGCAAAGCTATGAGAGAACACTGCTCTTGACCTGCCTAAAATGAGTTCAAATATTATTTTTGTAAATATCGACATCCCATATGTGGGATATGCAAAGAAAGAGGGTAATGCTTTAGTTAAGTGTAGTGTTGGCACCATGTGTAAAGCTGTATTGCTGTTTCAAGAAAGTCACAAAAATAAAACACTGTAAAATGTTGTTTGGTGTGCTTGCAAAGTTGATTCTAAATATGTATAGCGTGTTAGTGTGTTTGCCTCCCATGCTAAAAATGCTAATGCAAATCACACTTATGAGTTGACTGGAGAACTGGAAAGGTTACATTGGTGCCTTGACCTGGCTGGGCTTTAAAGGGGTAAATGTAACAAAGGTCGGTTAGTAAAAGTTGCACAAGTAAGATTCAGTTTGATCCCTGCTCGGAATAGTTAAACTTGTGATTTAGATGTGTGAGTATAACAGAAGAAACATAAGAGTTAACCTTGCTACACTGTGGCATTGTGGCACACTAGCGACTAGTGTCCACATAAGTGAGCCCACCTCCGATGCCATAAATGCTGGTTTAAATCCCATTTAAAGTGGAACTTGTAGAACCAAAGGGGTCTTATTGGTGTTGTGACCCAGATTAAAAGAAGATTTAAGGCCGATATATACTTCTGTGTCAAGTGCAAGCGGAAGGGCTGACAATGGCTTTGCATAGTCGCATACCCTTTGCTGTAGCCTGACTGGACCCTGACGTGCATCTCTCAAAATGTAATTACACATCACGGTGACGCAGAGAACAAGAGCTGTGATTGGTCATCTTAGTAGTAGTGATGAGTGTGGGCGGGGCTGAGAGCCGTGGGAGAGGAGTGGTGCCTGTGGGTTTAACAAGTGTTGAGTCCCATGTAGGAGCTCCAGCTGGATACTTTTATGTTTAGCTTATGATTAAAGTTGTTGCGTGTTCGACAATTCCTGCCTCTTTCTTTTTGAATGAGTCTTGAGTTTGAGATACTTTCATACATAACACTTCTGGCGTAAACTCGAAACACCCACAAAAAATCTCAACACAAGGGAACATACTGTAGAAACCCCCCTGACAAGTTACAGTGCCAGAGAAGCACAAACAGAACCCAGAAGTAAAAATGCACAGCTATATGCAAGACATGCACTGTGGCTTACAGCGATCAATTAACACAGAAGTATAAATCAGGCTTTAGAGCATGAGTTTAACAGATGCCAACTGGTAGGAGCTGTGTGAGTATACCCTGGCCTTAAGAAACCAAGTAACGAATAATGTTAAAGGCTGTGATTTTGGTGTCCTTGTTCATGGGTCAACCTCCATTGGCAGAAATGCTGGTTTGAATCCCAGTTGAACCAGGTTTTTTGTTGTTGTTGTTGTTGTTGTTAGTGCCATGACCCAGATGAAAAGAAGATTTATGGCAGTGAGTTTAATGGATGCCAACTAGTAGGAGCTGTGTGAGTATACCCTGGCCTTAAAGGTGCAGTATGTAAGAATGAACATAGTGGTTGAACTGGGTATTGCAGTTTAAAAAAAAAATACAATTACAATGCAGGTTGCCAGATTGACAACACCAACAAGAGCGAATGTGCTTGACTATCGAGCCTACATCATAACAACATGCGACAACAAGCAACAAAAATAATCTTTACCGTGTTAAATGAGTTTTTGTCCAAACAATCACCTGAAATTTCTATTTTAAATGGTTTCTATTTCTAGCAGCTGAACAACATCATAAATTTCTATGACAACGATCACCTCAGGTAATGATTATGTACTTTTGTTTCAGTGCTAAATGCTACCAGTATGAGTTTCAATGCCATTTTACGTGACATTTATTGCCATATTGAAAGCAGCAGCAGATAATTTACCTCAGATCTTGAAAATAAAATAAATATATTTGAAAAGTAATGCTAGAACTGTGATTCAGTGTAAACCAACAAATATCAGTTATTTTTAATAATGTTAAAGTTTAGATTCTAGTTCTTCCCATTTCATTGGAGTGCAGTGCACTATTCTGAGCTTTTGAATGACTGTATGCAAATGTGACTGTTGTGTTGTGTCTGGTGCAGACAAACAAATTGCTTGTACTGTAGCTGGAATCTTTTCTCGTTGCTTGTTGTTAGGTCATGGTGTTACAATGTATGCTTCTTAACTAATGTTTACATTTGTAATATTTAAATGATTTGCTAATTAAAAAACACCTCATGTGGATTTTTATTACTTTGAATCTGCATATCATTTTTAGTTTGTGTTTTTCACTGCACCAGCCTACATTGAAGCAGCCTTCATGACTGAAATGAAAAATTGTGCATTTTACACCAAGGCAACCTGTAGTGCTGAAATATAATTAGGTAATCTGGCAGAGGGCAGGTTATAGAGACCAAACCAAAGACAGATATTCCAACACAGAATTCACATTTTCAAAGAAAAATGACTGGCTTTCTCTTACAAACAGCACCTTTAAGAAACCAAGTAACAAATTGTGTCCATTGCTAGAAATACTGGTTTGAATCACTCTTAAAGCAGGGTGAGTACAAATTGAGGTGTTACATTGGTATCCTGGCCTCAAGAGGTACACTAGTGTCTGAGAGGCAGCATGTGGTTATTAGCATTCTTGTTAGTGTGCCAGCCTCCCTTGCCATTGGAATCCAGCCTGGAGCATAGCAAGTACAACTGAAAGAGTTGCATGCAGTGTCTGTAGAGATCTTGGGCTCCATGCACATATTTCTGCTCTTGGTCATCTTGGTAAAAACATGGCCTTCAGTAGACAACAACCAAGATCACAGTGGGTCTTTCAAATTCTCTGGGTCCTATGCAACTCCAGCATTAATGGCCTAGTAGCACAATTGATCTGCTTGATCATCTGCAGGGCCAGGTTCTTATGTTGGCTTGAACTTATATAATAAAAACCGAAACTAGAAGAAACTGAAGATTGTGATAAAGTAAGCATTACTTTTTAAACATATGTTTGAAGTGTATGTCAAATTCAAACGCACTTGGTAAGCAGACCAATCAGAGCATTGAGCTGGAACCAGTCAGGGTAGAAACTTAGAAACTTGACCTTATCAGAGCATTTCAGAAAGACTGGAAATAGAGCTGTTGCAGTAATGTACAAATTGTCCAATCTAGTACACCCGGTGAATAAAATAATGAGCATTATAAATCAGAGTGCATCTTTAAATGCAGCTTTTATCTTTCAACTTTCCTCCGTTTTAGCATTCATTTGAATAATTGTATTAGTTGTATTTAGTGCAAATGCATTTTGTTTTGCCCAGAGTTAAATATTGGTAATGTTAATTTGGCTTGTCAACCTAACTCAGGTCGTTCTTATGAATTTATAAGTGGTAATTATAAATTGTTTCATGCAATTAATTCAAAAAAAAATTTTCTCCTAAATAGATGCATTGAGCAGTTTTATATTACTTTCCTTTAACCTATTGGCAAAGGAAGCTTTTAAACCTGACTTCAGTGAAATGAAGATCAACAGATGCGCATTAGGTGTTTAATTGATGGCGTATGTCTGGAATTAATCTTGACTTTCATTCTTGTGCTGCCACAGAGAGAAATAGAACACGTGCATGAGCACAAAAGTTACTTTGGTAGTACTTCCTGCAAAGCTGCCTACCTTTTCTTTATCACCCGTTATGAAAATACACAATAGTGTTAAATTCATTTGCTATTATAATAATAGCCATTAAAAATGTGTCTCTACCTACACTGTAAAAAATATTTATTAGTTTCCGTATTTTTAAGTGTTTTCCATTTATTTGCGGTTGGGAATTGCTATATGGGACCTTGATCTATGCTCTGTCGATTTTCAATGTTTAAAAATTAAACTCTACAGTTTAACAAAGTGACTTTCATTGACATTTTAGTAGTTTGAAATAATAAAATGTATAATAAATAATATATAGAGATATACGTCTGAAAAAATAACAAAACATGTACTGGCAGTTTATTACAAGGTTTTTTTTTGTTCTGTAATATACAACACCAACCCAGACAATACATCAATTTAAACTATTACAAATGTTAATAAAAGTCACTTTTCAAGGTTAAAAGTTGTTGGAAGAAAGATCAAGGTCAAATTAATGCAATTCAAAAGCATAAATAAACATGAATCACATTGTGATGTGAATAAAAACATGAATCACAAAGTACAGAAAATCTTTTTACAGTGTAGATTAATTAAATTGTCATATAACTTGGGCCCTGCTTACACCTTTTATAAAGATGTGCTTTCTCATTACAATCACAACTACAACATTACATGCAGGTGTAGAAGGGGTTTAAACACAAAAAATATGATCAAAATGTTTTGCCCTCAATATATATTCAAATAGTTTACTTATCTGCTTGCTCAGGAACTCTCTAACATGAGTTTGTTCATACTATGAAAGTTGTGTAGTGTATAGAGCTTGACAAAAAAAGAGGAAAGTGTCTCAATAAAATCTAAACGCAAATGATTACAAGAAGAAAACGTTAATACTCAAGTGACCACTTGTGATCAGATCATTAAAACTGCATGTTAATACCAAGTGTACATTAAGCAGGGCTATAATTCTAACAGACAAACAGATACAAATTAGCTTAGCTTCATTACACATACCTATTGTACTGAGTGCCATAATTATCACATCCACTAATAATTTTTTGATTATCTCATGCTGACATTAATTCGAAAACATCTCGACAACATGCAACAAATAATCCGCTCTGCTAAATTATTCAGTCTGTGAAGGAATAATTATTTGCCGCTCGTGTGGGGATTCGTTTAGCAGGGATTGATCTGCCATCTGAGTCATGTTTTCCTGTAATACAGATGTAGAAACACTACAGGTGCTGGATTTGACACATACATAATGATATGCTGATGGAGAAGAGATGGAGGCCTTGGCTGAGCATAGATGATTTTTTTTTTCTCCCCCTCAATCTAATCTCTGTCCTGGCCCAGTGGGCTCAGAGAAGCCAAAGGCCGTTTTATGGATATACATAATGTGAATGCATGAGGAAAGCATGCATCAGCAAACAGATCCCAATATTGTCTGTGTGATAAAGCCCCCAGAGCTTGAATACTGACTGTGCTTCCGATTGGAATATGATTTTGGATATTTACATTTGTTCGGTTGTGAAAACCGTGCAAAGACAAGGGGTAAAGGCTGCCCCCTATTTTGAGTGTGTTGTGGTTTCATGTGGGACATTTAAAATGTGCTGCTGCTGCTGCTCTACCCTGTTAACGTGTTCAGAAATGTGTGCCAGAAATATGCAATAAATATGTAGTATGTGCTGCATAAGTGTCTAGTGTGAAACGGCTGTGGTGGAGAATGTTGAATACCAATATGCAGGACGTTTATGTGTAATAACCAGGCAATGCAAGATATTCAAGTTAAGTGTTAATATTTATTTATTTTTTGTTGCTGTAATGTCAAATTTCTTACGTGTGTTATAATGCTCAGTAAAGCATCAAAAAACCCTAAAGAGGTCAAAAATAAGCTGTAAACCTGTACAGACTCCTAATGTTTGTACAATTCAGTGACTATCCTGTACACTGAAAAAAGAAATTAATTGGGTTTTAACAAACACATTAAATTTAGTCATTTTCAACTTAATTTGTTTGTTTAAATTGAGCCCAGGGTGGTGCGGTGGCGCAGTGGGTAGCGCTGTTGCCTCACAGCAAGAAGGTCGCTGGTTCGAGCCTCAGCTGGGTCAGTTGGCATTTCTGTGTGAAGTTTGCATGTTCTCCCCGTGTTCGTGTGGGTTTCCTCCGGGTGCTCCGGTTTCCCCACAAGTCCAAAGACATGCGCTATAGGTGAATTGGGTAAGCTAAATTGTCCGTAGTGTATGTGTGTGAATGAGAGAGTATGGGTATTTCCCAGTGATGGGTTGCAGCTGGAAGGGCATCCGCTGTGTAAAACATATGCTGGATAAGTTGGCGGTTCATTCCGCTGTGGCGACCACCTTTTTTAATAAAGGGACTAAGCTGAAAAGAAAATTAATGAATGAATGAGTGAAATTTAGCCCATATAAATTTTTGCATCTATTACCTTAACGTTGTTTAGCAAATCTTATTTTTTCGGTGTATATAGACCTACCATCATCTGCATGATAAAAAACACTTTTTTTTTTCTAATTTCTTGTCTCAGTAAAGACTCTAAATGTAGGTGTATTTCACAGCTGAACTTTCACAGATGCAAAAAATGGAGGATGGTCAACATCGTCATCGGAACATGTCACATTGGTAGCCATTGGTTGTTTATACTTTGTGTTTCTCTGGGGGTCAGCTGATTGACCTGCCTGCTCAATGACATCCAGCATGATATTAAAGATGGCTAACAAGAATTGCTTGATTGTGAAGTAACATGTATTTTAATAAATTTGTTGTCCATGACTTTTAGTCCACAACAATGTAGTAGTAAAATTTACATAATCTACACAGCGACTATCAGGACAGACACAAAAGTGTGCAGTCTGGGAACCCAGTATTACAGTGTTACAGCAGATGACAACAAGTGACAGTCATTTAACACAATGATTCATTCAGAAATGGGACTTCTGCTATCGCCTAGAGTTGAAACAGCTTTGTAGAACTATATTTGTTTTTAATAGTTCACTCAAAAGTGAAAATTCTGTAATTATAATAATTTACTTTTCTCTTGTTCCAAACCTGTTTGATTGCTGTTGAACACAAAAGAAGATATTTTGAAAACTATTGGAAACCTGTTGACTTCCATGTTATATGTTTTTCCTGCTACAGATGCCAGTGGCTACCATTTTCTAACATTCTTCAAAATAGCTTTTTTTATGTGTTCAATAAACTCATTAAAGTTTGGAACCACACTGAGTGAATGTTGTGTAGTGTTTTATTTTTTTAAGTGAACTGTCCCCTTAAAGGTCCCCTGAAGTGGAAGTTTTAAATAGCCAATACCATTTCACATGATACTGACATGAAATCAGACTTCATTCACCCCAGTAGGAGTTTTCTGGAGTGAAAATACAGTAATACACTTTAATACATGCCATAAACTCATCTTTTTGCACAGAGGTTGATATTCGTTCCTGCCTGTGTTTTCAAATTTGTTAAACCCACAAAATTCTCTAAATACATCTCTGTCTGCATCTTTTTTGGGGGGTATAATTAAATTATAATTTAACCTATATATTTATTCACAACATATCCCAGGAGCAGTAATAGAGTAGCAGACAGATGTACAAACTAAAGTATGACTGTTTAGCACATGTGTATTTCAGAGTACATCACGTAGCTGCATGAAAACAGAGTTCATTAATATTCACGACCCTTCCAAATAAGGTCAAACTGAGCTTTTAATTCTAGGACCAATTTCTAAGCTTGTAAATGGACATATACAATTATATCTGGAGATTGTTTTGCATTTAACTAGGCCACATACAATTTATGTAGATATCAGAGAACAATTTAAACAAAATTGATCATTGAATTCTATGGCACCTCAAAGTAAAATTAGTAGTAAAAAAGTGTTTTGCACCCATGAGTTTAACTCTTGGTTATTTATATGCAATGTTGTGCTAGTATGTTCACACAAAATATATAATCAGTCCATTCGGATGTGCAGAGAGTGAAAACTGGAGCTGGAAGTGTCTGTCCGTGTCAAATCGGGACAGTCTTGCTTCATGATTAAACAGGCATCACTGTGTGCTCGGATATGACAGAAAACATGTCATTACGCTGTGGATGAGCAGTGGAAATTTATTTATTTATTTATTATTATTATTTTTGAATTGGATGTGGGATGTGCATCCAGCACATCAGAGCTGTCTTGCCATGGACAAAAAGTGCCAATTATATGATTAAAGCTGTCTGTATAACTGACCTTTCTGCATTAGCTCAGTTTGCTATTACACTCAATCAAGAAAGGTCAGCCGCAAACGTGGATTCAATTTAAAAACAACTGGTTTGGTTCTGACCTGAGGAAAATGTGGTATGCATTTATATGTGGCTGCTCCTGACCAAAGTGAGTTTGCTTTGTGGCATTTTCTGATCTTGATGAGGAAAGCAGTTCAGTTTCATTTTACGATTGTGGCGCTGCTGGCAGGATACATGTTTTCATACTGTCACTGTTTGACCTTGTCATGAAAGTATAAAGATGAAAAGTGTTACTGAGTTCATGCTACCCTTTATATCCATAATGCTTTACTTAACCTCTGCACACAGACTCACAGTAATCAATAATGAAAGTGCAGGGCAATAGGAATTCATCACTGGAAATCTCACCGTTGCCTCACAGTGAAATTTTATTTTATTTTATTTTAATCAGCATAATCTGCACATTTATTTATTTGTTTGCTTGTTTGTTTTTGTTATTGTTGAAAATTTAGCAGTTACATTATTTTATTAATAAAAATATATTACTTTTGGAGAGTTTTTATTTTTTTAAGATCTAAGTGATGTTTCTTATTTAATTTAATATGTTATTGAATTTTCTTATTTAAACACATACTCACATTTATTATAATTATTTAATCAACTGCTTTTTAATTAAATAAAAAATGTTGTTTCATTCATTGTCAATCTTCTAGGGGCCTTTGTTGTATTAATAATATATCATTATTATTATTTTTTTTTTTTATTATATTTTATTAATAAAAATATTACTTTTTGGAGAGTTTTTCTTTTACTTTTTAAGACCTAAATGATGTTTCTTATTTAATTTAATTTAATTTAATTTTACATTTAATAAAATTTTATTATTTAAAAAATATACTTACATTTATTATAATTATTTAATAAACTGCTTTTTTTTAAATGAAAAATGTTGTTCCGTTCATTGTCAATCTTATAGGGGCCTTTGTTGTATTAATTAGATATCATTATAACTTAAATTTTTTTATTATTATATATTTTTTTATTAATAAAAATATTACTTTTTGGAGAGTTTTTATTTTACTTTTTTAAAGATCTAAATGATGTTTCTTATTTCATTTAATTTAATGTTTAATTTTATAGAATTTAATTATTTAAACATATACTTTTATTATAATTATTTAATAAACTGCTTTTTAAATAAATGAAAAATGTTGTTCCATTCTTTGTCAATATTGTAGGGGCCTTTATTGTATTAATAAGATATCATTATAACTTACTTTTTAAATTCTATTTACAAAAAAAAAAAAAACTTAAGTGATAATTTAAGTGATAATTTACTCCAAGCCTTTTGTAAATGATAAAATGTGTTGTATGTTCAATAGTGACATTTTTCTTTTTATAATGAAATATCTCTCACAAAATATTTGCAAACATTTTACTTCAATTTTAAAAGGATGATTTGGAGACAATGGAGAATCAGCTTAATTAAGTCTTTTTCAGCTTAATTAAGTCTATTTTTGTCTAAATAAATGGGTGCAAGTTCTTTTTTAGTTCACATTTATGAAGCCATTTTAGGTGTTGTTGTTGGATAAAGAGAATAGAATATGGTTTAGAAATCATTTAATAAGATCTTAGAAGAAGATTGATGGGTTTCACTTCAACAGTTTGCCTATAATCTACAAATGTTACTCCTCGGCTGTGCGAATAGAAGATGTTTTCATGTTGATGAACTGTATAAAGTTAACAATGTGTTATAGTGCTGGGGAAATACATAGTTGTAGCTTGATTAGGTTTAGATTAGATTTTGTTGGCAGAGAGAGAGATAAAATATCTGTTTACATTCATTTCTTTCCTCATGTAATTTACAGCCAAATCACTGTTTAGACAAATTCACAACAGGAGTGGATTATATTAACATTTTTTTTTCAGTGGTTTATGAAATTCATAGTGTTGCAATAATGAGACAGAATTTCTCATAATTAGTCTTTGGTGTGTGAAGTCTTTGTAATGGATGCTCACTCCAGCTGTGGTGCAGTGAATGAGGAAGGGATAAGTTTGCTGGAGGTGGAGCAAAGTGAACAGAAGAGCTGGAAAACGTGAAGAGGGAGACACTCAGTGGCGGAGATCTGATCAACACTCAATTCTGACGCAACATGGGTGAAAAGAGGCATGTTCTGTAGTATTGGTAACCTTATATATTCAAATATATTTACACACAATTCAAACATAAATGAATAAATATAGTTTTTCTAAATAATTTCATCCATGGAGCCCCCTAATTAACATTTATATTGCTGTCTTTCCCATAACACTCAAGCTTTTTTTCCCACCTACATTTTTATCTTAATGTTGTTGCAAGAAAAGTTACGTCTATTATGGAAATGTTTTTGTCTCAGTTTTCTCGAAGTATTTAAAAAAATAATAAATTCTTTATGCATGCATCGACATAGCCATACATGATGTATACTGTACTTCTGAAAGTTGTGTTACCTGTTCTTACGTAAAGGTGTTTACATTTTAATATAATGGTCCATTAGTTAATGTATTTACTAACATGATCAAACAATTAGTAATACATTACTGTATTTATTCATCTTCGTTAACACTAGTTCATGTTATTTAATGAAAATAACGTTAGTTTATTTTAACTCATGGTGCATTAACTAATCTTGCAATTTGGATCTAAGCTTTAGATTTTAATAAATACATTAACTAATTGACCATTATTCTAAAGTGTTACCAAATTTAAGTATAATAAGGATGATTAGTTAATGTTTCATTTATTGTTTTTATAGTCATAATGTAAAATAATTACTTTGACTTTTAAATATGCTGTTCAGCTTTAAGAACTAAATTCCTATGACGCTGAGAGCTCGCCTGTAACTGTAGTGACTAACTCAGTGTGTGTTTGAAGTTTACTTTTATTTTCAATGTACAACCAAAAACTTCAATAAACAGTTTCGTTTAAATCCAAGTTACCAGTGGTCATTATTTGCCACTAAGAGGAAAAGATAGAACAGTGTTAAAGCTGTGCTCCATTCTGATACACATAAGCTGTGTTTGTTTTCGAAACCAATGTGTTCTGCGTGGGTTAGAAAACTGCATGTTTAATGATCAAGCAATCAAAAGGATGGCTTTTTAGAAAATATGTTCTCTTTGCTGATAGCAATTGATATGTTTTCACTGTGAAGTAAGTGTAAGTAAGATGTACTTTGAATATAGGATTGGGCAGTTGGTGAACTTCACTCTGTGTGAACTTCTCTTAATTGTTTCCAGGACTCCTGAACTTAAAATAATTTCCATGACTATGTAATATCTATATTTTTAATTACTTGTGCCTGATATAGCAGGGAATATTTTGACCAGAATTAAGATACAGCTATGCTTCCATCCAACTATTTTTATGCACATTTTGGAATATCACATTAAAATGCTTAATGAAAATGACAAAATGTGTATACATTTTGAAAATCTGCGCAATTAAAGCTTAAACTAAGTACAATAAACTTTTGCTCAGATAGGAAAAATGTGCATAAACTAAGATGGAAATACATTTACTCATGCTCATAAAAAAAGTAGTTTTTTTGTTTTAACATATCGTGGAATTACACCAATGGATGCGATAGGATCAATTAATGGACAAAGCTGTGGACTGACCACATAGTATAATATCTGAAATGTTGCTTTGGCCATTCTAAAATAGCCAAAGTCTGTCATCAAAGTGTTTTTTGGTATCATTAGCTAAGCTCCAAAAGAGCACTCTTGCGACTCCAAAAACTACTGTGTGTTCATTGTGTTTCATCTTCTAAGGCGAAAGTACATTATTATATAAGAAAAAAGGCCCACAGTGACTTCTCCCACTGCAGCAAATTCCATTTTTCTTTTGATATTTGGTTCCAGTTTTTTTAACAGGAAGATGATTTAGTTTTTTTTTTACTCATTGAATGGATAAAAATGTCATATAAATATAATAATAACAACACAAAATAATTTTCTGTTTGCGGCACAAATTATTTAAGCATTCTGATACTATTTCAGCAATTATCTAAACTTTGACTTTTACAAGGGGAAAAAAAAAACTACAGGGCTATCGTGCAATTTCTGCATTCAGAGTAATTTTGTGTTAAAGAGTTGTGTTTGCATGCAAATCATATAGACCAAGTGTAACATTTTTTTTTTTATGTGACTTATTTAGAACACACCACTTTCATATTGACATGGCACCATATTTGTTTCATCACAAGACAAGCCACAGCCTCATGAGCTGCAGTGGAGAGATTAGAGCTGCTGGATTTACATTCATCAACTTGTACATGAACAAAATTCATGAAAGTAAGTGGCTGTTTAACTGGAAGATGAATATGGCTAGCGCTGTAGTTGCCTAAACAAAGTGTATCTGTTGTGAATAACACATATCAAAATTGTACAACATTAACAACATTTTAAATGCCCCCAACAATTGGAGAAGCGCTTACTGCTGAGTGTTTTTGGAAAAATTGGTTGGGGGAAATGCAAATCTTCCATGGACATCAGCGTGTATTTTACAAAACACATTTTATTTTTTATTTAAATATATCTGTTCAAATGCCTGTGTCATATGTTAACAAATGCTAATTAATTGAAAATGTTTTGATCTTTGACAAGCAATGCACTCCTTTTTCTCTGGCTGAGCACCAATCATCGTGGTAAAGGTGGTTTCAAATACTGGGGTAGCCCAGGGGTGTGTATTATCTCCTATTTTATTTTCTGTATATATCAATGAACTGCAGAGTGATGATGATAATCTCACTCTCATAAAGTATGCTGATGATCTAGCATTGGTTTCCTGTCAGGAATAAATGAATAGCTCCTTATATTTTCAATATCTTACAGTATTACAGACTGGTTTGGCAATAGTTCATTACATCTTTATATTAGGAAAATAAAAGAACTGTGTCTGAGGAGTCAAACAAGAGCAGATACCAGCTTTTATAAACCAGTTTTCATAAATGGAAAAACTGTAGAGCAGGTTTAAACATTTGTAAATATTTATGTACAATTATTGGCAATAAATTTAACTTCGACAGTAATGTAGTCTTTCTTTAGGAAGGCAAGACCGTGCCTTGGTCTTCTCAATAGATTGAGAAGTTTTAATATTAGTACACAGACTCTAAACATGGTAAATAGATAATTAATTGAAAATATTCTCACATATAATATTGTCTCATTTGGTTAACACAGCACTCAAACAGAAAAATAAACTCTCTCAAATTATCAACCAGGCAAATAAGATAACATTCACTTCAGATTTTATTTGACTTTATAAAAAAAACCCTCAAAATAAATAAGTGTTACAGCTTTATTTCTTCATTAATTAGAATGTCCTTTTTAACCTTACTTTAGAGAACATGTCATTCAGTGCGGCAATAGTTTCTATATAGTATCAAGAAACCTCCTCAGGCAAATTTAAAAGGATCAATAATTGTCATACTAAACATATAAAAAAAAGTCTCTATTTAAAATACTCATTAATTGTCATTTTAAATATTTGTTCTTAGCCAGGAAGACATTTTTAATCATTTAGAATATAATACAATTATGCATAAGGACTTATTTACACTAAAAGCAGGTCAGAATAATAATGTTTTCCCCCCAAACATAAATATATCTGTTACTCTGAATGATGACATTTTTTCACCAATATTTTGAACTTTAATTTTCACTGAAGTTATTTGAAACATTCAAGTACACATTTGACTTGCGTTTAATGTTTTCTATCTACAAAAAGACTCGTTTTTTATTCAATTTGATGCACACACCATCCCATCATTGACCTAAACAGAGAGTATTTATTTAACACAAATTTGTTCAGCATGTTAATTAATTTCAGATTATTGCAAAGCTTTCTTTCTTTGGTTTTGAGTGTTTAATTAGTTGGAAGCGATCCCTACATCCATTCACTCAGAAACTCATTGTCCAATTGATATCTGTATTTTCTCACTACTTCTTCAACTGAAACCGCAGTGATTGAATCTTGAAAAATGAAAGGACTCTTCTTTAAGAACATGCTGAGCTATGAAACCACTGGCACTTTTCTCCTGTAAGACTCCAGCTGAGGAATAGGTGTTTAATGTGGAGGCACGTCCTCTTGGCCAGTGCTGGGGAGGAGAAACAGACAGGCTCTTCTGCACATGATGAATGGAGCGTTAAAGAGCTGAGCTGTGGGGCTGTTGATGCTTCAGAAGAGCAGAGAGAGAGAGATGCAGACATGAGAGAAGGAGAAGGCCAGCAGAGGGTACTGTTGATGATGCTGTTACACTTCATAAATTACACCGAAGCAGCACCTCTCATACAACACACACTGCCTCCATGAAAACTAACTTTATCTGCTGTTGACAGCTCACAGCTTTTCCTCTTTGTTTTACTCGTCAAAATAGTCATCAAAACAGTTTTTGAAGACTTTTTTTTTCAGAAGTAATGGAAGCTTCATTGTTTAAAATTTGAAGGATTTTAAATCTAAAATTTCACCCACTGATTTCACCCATAATGCCGCCTCACAGCAAGAAGGTCGCTGGTTCGAGTCCCTGCTGGGCCAGTTGGCATTTCTGTGTGGAGTTTGCATGTTCTCCCTGTGTTAGCGTGGGTTTCCTCCATGTGCTCCGGTTTCCCCCACAATCCAACGACATGCACTATAGGTGAACTGGGTAAACAAAATTGGCCGTAGGATGTATGTGTGTGTGGATAGGTGTATGGGTGTTTCCCAGTGCTGGGTTGCGACTGGAAGTGCATCCGCTCCGTAAAACATATGCTGGAATAGTTGGCAGTTCAATCCACTGTGGCGATCCCTGATAAATAAGGGACTAAGCCAAAGGAAAATTAATGAATGATCCATCCATCCATCTAATTTAATCTATCCATCCATCCATCCATCCCAATTTCACCCAACCACTCATCCATCATCCCAATTTCACCCACCCACTGATCCATCCATCCGTCCAACCATCCATCAAATTTTACTCATCCATCCATCCATCCTTCCATCCAATTTTACTCACTCATCCATCTCATCCATCATTCAAAATCCATCCATCCATCCATCCATCCATCCATCCATCCATCCATCCATC
>CAIGQV010017699.1:974387-1020146 GCA_903798115.1 Danio jaintianensis | reverse complement strand
CCATCCATCCATCCATCCATCCATCCATCCATCCATCCATCCATCCAGTTTCACTCGTCCATCAATCTGTCCATCCATCAAATTTCACCCACTCACTGATTCAGCCATACATCCACTGATCCATCCAATTCCGTCTGTCCATCCATCCAATTTCACCCATCCGTCCTGTCCGTACACTAATCCATCCATCCGTCCATCCATTTATACATAAAATATTAATATAAATGTTGATTAACAGAATATTAATACATTTCTGTGTTTGCAAAAAGGACATACATTTCTGGCCATACAGACAAATCATGTCGAAGTTATGCATTTTTGCAAAACTCCTGTCTTCGCACATTGGTTTTATGATGACAAAAATTATGCAGTCTTCAGTCAGTTAGCACATGCAATAATTTTTAGTGGTGACTAATCTGAATGCACCTGATTATCCATTATGTTCATAAGCTCAGCTGAAATGTGACTGGCTACTTGCTGCAAAAAACCAACATCTGTAGCAATGTTCACAAATCTAAATGTAATGCAGCAAAATACTTTTTTGCCATTTTGTTTGTACATTACCATTACCATTAGGCAGTTTTAATGGAATTTTGCGACAACCCAGCCTGTCCTGACCAATGATATTTGCATGTGCAGCTTTCAATTCTGAGAGTTCTGTAAAATTTTTGTATTTTTGAAACACAGTCCATTGACAAAAGACTTATATATATATATATATATATATTCCTGATGGCAGGGAGTAGCATGGGTGTAGTGTGGAGGTGCTGGCGCTCTGTCAGAAACCAGCGAGCTCCTGGGGAATGGATAACCGTGTACATTAAGTGCTCTGCCAGTCTGTAGTCTCTCGGCTGCACAGCGGTGCTTTTGTTTGATGGGACATGTCAAGGAGACCACACAACAACGCTCTTTGAAGCGACTGATGGAAAATTGAATTTCTTCACCATTCGTGGCATGCTCTCGCTTATTGACACCTCCACATGGCGGCCCCTGATGACTGGTCCTCGGCTCGGGTCGATATTATCAATCAGCACGCCATATGAGCATTTCTCAGGAATTAACAGTACAGTACGACTGTGGCTCCATACAGAGCGCCTTCTGTTCGCAGTGTAAATCATCCGTTTAATAGTCATTGGACTGTAATTGGATTTCTGCACGGTTACAGTCTCAGTTGGCAGAGAGTGTTGAGAGTCCATAAAGATTTTAGATGGTGTGACGTGTGAAGAACAGGCCCTCTGCAGAGCCGTGCAACCACAATGTCTGTTAATCAATTCCAGGAGGCAAAGCAGTCAACATGAGTGATGCTGAAAATTTAAGAGGCTTATATCAATGATCTTTGGTTTTGGGGTTGGACTTTTTTCATTAAAATAATAATAATAGTAATTGTTGTGCACTTTTTGCCAGTTAATTGTCCACATAAAAAGGTCATCCAATATAAAAAATATATAATTATCAGGGCTGAGATTTCAAAATTGAAGAACTGAGAATTTCAGTTCATGAGCATGCATTTGCAAGACTAAAATTGTTTATTCAGTTTAAAATATGATATTGTAGGGGACCATCCCTTTAAACATAAAGGCTAACTAATGTCTTGTCATGTCTTTGTCATGATGAAAGTATAGGATATTTGACTTGTTATTTTGCAATATACAAGTATTCAGCTTAAAGTGCAATTTAAAGGCTTAAATAGGTTAATTACTGTAGATTAACTATGCAAGTTAGGTTAAATTGACAAGTCATTGGGTCAGTCAGTCAGTCATTCTAGCCAAACTAAAAACAGAAAATGTCTTTGAGTCACCTGAGGGTGGGTAAAAGATGGGCACATTTTCTTTTTCTGTGAAGCATACCTTTACACAAATATATCCAAGCCATTATTTGTTGACATTCAGTATGAAACCTGTTTCATTTTACTTTGACTTTGTGACATTTTCAACAGTAAATTCAGTCAGACTAAACATTTTTTTTTTCTTCTTTTAGAAAAACAAGAAATGCATCGATATCGTAATCCATGCATGTGCATGGAACAGGTAAACCACTTAAACTGTGATTTCACATTGACTTTAAATCGACAAGTTACACTTGTATTTTTTCAGAGCTGTATACACTTAGTTAAGCGTTTGGTAATATGAGCGCAGCGCAGTGGCGGAAACTGGCATGGTATTCCTCTCTACCTGTGCCAGCATTCAGATGCTCAACAGCTGTGGAAATGATGCTGGAATGCATTGCTAGATTGGCTTCGTAGTCCTCATGGCATGACGCACTGGCCAGAAACATGGAGTCTGAAATGATGTCTCTGTCTCCTATGGTAAACAAGCCAGCACGCTTTCATTAAAGTGCTTTCGGCTGTGCTTCAAATGCGTATTGACCAGCTGGGAACAAATAGGAAGCATTTCCCTCTATGTACTGACTGCATTTGTTCCAGTTTAGGATTGATTCTTCGGCATGGTTTCCATCAGAGTTTGGGAGGGAAGAAAAATTGCGTTATCGCAGTGAAATTGATTTGGAGTAAAGAAAAGTACTTATCTCTTTCTGGCAGATTGAGACTTGCAGACGGTAGAACGTGCCACCTGTGTGGACCGCAAATACGTCATGTTTACATTTGTGTGAGTGTGTTTTGTGAAAGATTCCAATGTGAGCTGAATGCTTATTTAATTGTTTCATATTTATTAGTTTGTTGTTTATTATTACTTATTAAATGATTTATTTTGTACATATTTGCTTACATTTAACAGCATTGTTATACAATGTGAACAATACCAGTGATTTTAATTTTATTTAAAAAGTAAAAAACTGAAGAAAAAAAACAACACCAGACTGCTGTTTGTGTATTATTGTAGCAAAGTTTATGTTGATTACAGTGTCATCAGACTTTAGCTTTTAATATATTTATAAGAAATTGAAAAAAGCAGAAATGTCAGGGCATGGCAACATTTCTCCAGTGCTCAAAACCCCCCTCCAGAGGGTTAAGATAATGTAGTATTTATTGATATTTAGATTTTTTGTTAATTTATACGTTTCATGTTCAGTTTAGTTTTAGGGGTTGTTGTGATTTTTACGTTGTTGTTCTTTGCCATTTTAGTTACAGTTTTAGTAATTGTGTTGTAGCTGGTGTTTTTTGTTTGTCATTTAATGTTTAAACTTTTAAATATGTCTCTATTTATTATTGTTGTTTTCTATTTCCAGCTAATAAATGTAGTATTTCAACTTAAATCTATTTCCGTTAGTTGCTAAGGCAACATTTCTTGTCTGTTTCATTTCAGCTTTAGTTCAATTATCACAAACGTTCAATTTATTTATTATCAGGTTTTTATTTAAACAGTTATAGTGGAATGGATGGGTTAAGAGACAATTCCACTATATGTTATGTTTTAAAAAAAATTAATTACTTATTTAATGTTTTATATTATGTACTAAACACAGTAAGGTTTCATATTAGTTTCTAAACAATTGTTTTAGTTAAAATTATTATTACCCAATAATCAAGTTTTGTGGTGGCATGGTGGCTCTGGTTACCACTGTCATCTCACAGCAAGAAGGTAGCTGGTTCGAGTCCCGATTGGGTCAGTTGGCATTTCTGTGTGGAGTTTTCATGTTCTCCCCATGTTGCTATAGGTCCATATAGGTGAATTGAATGAACTAAATTGGCAGTAGTATATGAGTGTGTGTGTGAATGTAAGAGTGTATGGGTGTTTCCCACTACTGTGTTGCAGCTGGAAGGGCATCCGCTGCATAAAAAATATGCTGGAACAGTTGGCGGATCATTTCCCTGATAAACAAGGGACTAAACCTAAGGAAAATGAGTGAATGACTAATCAAGTTATCCAATTAATCTGATATATTAAAAAAAACGATTAGATATTCAAATCCTGAAAGTGAAATCCATTCTTCCATGGTACATTTTTTATTTTTCCTAAGTCAATGGCAGTGAAATTATCTTCTTTTGTGTTCAAAATAAATGTTTGGATCCGTTTGAGAGTGGGCAAATGGTGGGTACATTTTCATTATTGACTGACTTCTCTTTGATGCAGTGAAAATAATATTATGTCTGTCTGTGGCTCTGGGTGCTTGCAGGTCAGGTTAAGGTTTTAAGAGTAACACTGAAGCCTGATGAGACATAAAACACATTCACAATGTCATACATGTGAGACTGAATGATTGATATTCAAGTTTATATAGTGCTCAGCATAAATGAGTACACCCCATTTTGAAAATTCATATTTTTATCTATTTATCAGTGAATATAGCTTATATATTTTGGTGCATTTGAACAAAACGGATTCATTAAACAGATATATTTATAAAAATTATATTTTAGTCACCGAACATCTTAGAAATAGAAAGATAATACACTTAAATGCATGCGAAATATTGCAAAAGAAAATTAAATAAAGTTTCAACAATTTAATATTTTTTTGTTTCTCTTTTTGTTTAGATTTTTCTTTTTTGTAAATTATTTTATTTAATATACAATTTTATGCAATATACATTTGGGGTACTAACAGATTTGGATTCAGTACTGACTAGTCTAATGTCTATATACACAAATATAATATTGTAAAGCAGACTATAGGAAATATTCATTTAAAAGAGAGATTTTTAATATGTGTGCTCATATACTGTGTAATATATATATATATATAATGTAGTAATAATATATATCAGAGATATAAAGAGATATGAATTTTTCTTTTCTTTTCTTTTCTTTTCTTTAAGATCTGTAATTTATAAACACTCAGCATGTCCATAAAAGCACAGCTTGAACATTCTCATTGTTTCACTGTTCTCACATCTAGAAAAGAAAGCCACTTGTGAAACAAAGCATCTGATCTGATTTCAAAACGCATCTCCCTTCATTCTAACTTCCATTTCCTTGTACTGACACTGCAGTTTTCCACTTTGGTTTTGCAGATAGACAGAATATAAATTGAAAATTTATGTTGCATTTCTCTTCAGACTCAGGGAAGACTTGAGGAAAGAGCTAATGTCATTTGTAGAGCTCAGTGAGTTGAAATGCAGTATGGGTCGAAAGGTGTTATTGTGGTAAACCGCAGCAGACGCCGAGCATCAGTGATCTCTTATCTGCTCCATTAGTGAACATGTTCCTGCTTTCTGTACACGCCACGGATGAATTAAAGTCTGACACTGTAAATGAGACAAACAGAGGTTATTCTGTTTACTCTTTGTTCTCTCGGTGCTGTTGTCTGCTGCACTGTTTCACTGGTACACCTAGATTTAATCTATTATGTGTAATTGGCTGCCTTTAGTGCTCATGAAAAGTGTTTCTTGTTGTTTCAATGCTCATTAAAATCAACAGTTGAGCCAAAAATGTGTCATCATGGAAATCGTTTAGTATTTTGTTGTGGAGGACATAATAAGTGGTTGTATGGTATGTTTGGACTGGGCTTATTTATATTTGGCTGGAGCTTTGCTTGATTTTACATGATTTGAATTGACACATTTTACTAATCTCTGGCTGATATTTCCAGAGCATTCCTATTCACAGGCCACAAAACAACCAATACAATAACATTAAAATGTAAAAGAGTAAAATAAATAAATGGTTATTTATATTCAACTTATATATATATTCATAATCATATTTGTGCTTTTTAGGTATTAATATATCACTCCAGTGACAGGTGTTGAACCTTTATTTCTGACAGTGTGGATGAATGGATTGGTTGGTTTGTGGCCGGTGAGTGTGTATGCTTATATATACATATATGTGAAGTTTATTTATAAACTAATTTCGAGAGGAGCACGTGATTATGATTGAACACGGCTGGTCCGGCATTAACTAATGCCTGATTCACCAATCAGATGATTTCTAACTCACTATAAATAACCAGAGTTTCTCACTAGTTATCTTCACCTTGAAGAATCCACCCTTCCACCCCTACTCCTCCACCTTTCCCTCTATTGGGTGGCACGGTGGCCCAGTGGTTAGCACTGTCGCCTCACAACAAGAATGTCACTGGTCAAAATCCTTAACAGGCCAGCTGTCATTTCTGTGGGAGTTTACATGTACTTCGTGTGCTCGCGTGGGTTTCCCCAGGCTTCTCCGGTTTCCTCCCACAGTCCAAAAAACATGTGTCATAAGTGAATTGATCAATCTAAATTAACACTATAGTCGAACACTTAACTAGCAGTATTTCTCTACACAGCAAATTATTATCTGTCATGGTCCTGACCTGACAGTCTTGTCTGTCCTGTCAGTGTTTAATGTTTCCCTGTTTGTCCTGTGCTTGTTTACATTGCTTTGCCTTAATTTGTGTTGGCCATGTGCTCCTCTTGTCTTTCCTCCTTGTTTTCAGTTCCCCCGCCCTCTTATTTAGACCTTGTTATCCGGATTGTTTTCACCTCGTGTGCTTTGTTCTATATATTGTGCTGTGTGTTCTCATTTCTTTGCTGGTTCGTTCCATGTGTGCTTGTTTTGTATCCTAGCCTTGTATCCTTGCTGAGCTTTTTGTCTTGCCTGTTCTAGTTCTCGTCTACTTATTGTTTGTTTGTAGTTACTACTTTCTTTTGTTTGTTCCTACTGTTTACTTAATTTTGTGTTCTAATCTTTGTTTTGCTTTTATCCTTAGAACCATTTTTGTTTTATTTTTCTGTCAGTCCCAGTCTTGTATTAGTAGTTGATTTATTAGTTGTCTTTTTGATTTGTTTAATTTCTCTTGTTAACATTCTAGAAGTCTTTATTTCAGTTTCTGTTTTATTAAATTGCTTAAGTCAGTCTAGTTCTCTTTCTACTAGGATTTATATTTGATTTCATATTTTCTTTTAGATTTGGTTAGTTTTATTATTTTATATTATTGCTGCCTGTTTGCTGTCTTGTGTATTATACTGTTCCAGTCATATCCCGTGTCCTGTCTTCCCTGGCCTGCCAGTCTGGAGTGTACGTGGCTTGCTCCAGGATCTAGCTCTGGTTTTTACCACTGTTGCTGTACTACTGGCTGGCTGTTCATTTTGGTGCCATCTTGTCCCTACCACTGACTTCCCTGTGTTATTGCCCCTACTGTTTGGACCTTGTCATCCCCTTGTCTGTCTACTTGTGCCTAATTCCGTCAATAAACCCCTTTGTATTGTTCATTGCTGCAACTGGGTCTGCTTTCTCGCAACCAACTGTGACAATTATCTGTCATCAACTCTAAACAAAGATGGGGAGTTCTCGAGACCTACCTGAGCTCAAACTCCCCTCTCGCCCTGCAAACGCCTTTATATATATATATAAAAATGAAGTGTTTTTACTCTTTAATTTCTTTATATGAAAAGCAGCAGCAAGGTTATTCTGCTGAGTGTCTCCTTTTGTTTTACATTTATGAAAGCAATTCTTGGAAGCTTGAAACAACATGTTATGAACTATTACTTTGTTTCTCCTTAAAGAGACAGCACACCCAAAATGAAAAGTTACTGTTGCAGCACTCTGAGAGTCAAATAACACACATAAAACAAGATTAAGTTAAAGGGATAGTTCACCAAAACAGAACATTTGTCATCATTTACTCTCCCTTCACTTGTTTGAGTCTCATTAGAGTCTCTTTCTTCTGTTAAACATAAAAGAAGATGTTTTGAAAAATATTGAAAACTGATAACAATTTACGTCCATCGTATTTGTTTTTTCCTGCTATGGAGGTCAATGATTATATGGTTGAATGGTTTCAAACTGTATTCAAACTATATTCTTAGAGATAAAGTTGTTTGTAACCACTTGAGGGGGAGTAAATAATGCGTAAATATTTTATTTTTGCATGAACTATCCCTTAATTTAAAAAACACGGTCACCTATATTTTATATATTCTGTGAGTGAGGAAATTAACAGCAAATGTTCATATTAGTTCATAGTTACCTATTCCTTTTAAAGCCATAGTTCACCCAACAGTTAAAAGTTTGCCATCATCTGCTCTTCCCTGATTTTTACCAAACCACTTTTTTTTCTTCTTCTGTTGATCACAAAATACAATATTTTTAAGAATGCAGTAAACCTGTACCCATTGACATCCATAGGAAAAACAAAAACAATGGATGTCAATGGTTACTGGTTTCCAACATTTCAGTATATCCTCTATTGTGTTCAACAGAAGAAAAAAAAATCAAACTGGATTGGAACAAGTCAAGGGAGGGTACATCAAGTTTGGGTGAACTAACCCTTTAATCCATTAACAGTTGCTTAGCGTTTAACAAATGTGATAAGAGCAGCCAGTCTGGAGTGTTTGACTCCCCATGCTGCAGCAGAGGGCAGTAGCGGAGCAGAAATGTCTGCCCGTCTCCCCTCTCCCTCCGTATCTCACTCTGGGAGATCCGTCTCGCCCTGGCACAGCTGAGGAATGAGATTGCTCAAACATGGCCGTCACACTTCTCAAAGTAGCCCAGATTTATGATGTCAGCAGGGTGAAAGAGCCCCTTTGCTGCTTGTGTTCGACAAAAATCAAATGTGTCTGTGGACAGCGAATTAAACAGCGGAGGGGGTTGTTTTGGAGAGAAAAAAGCTCTTCGCCTTGATCTTGTCAAAGTGAGGGCTCTGGTGAGTCATTTTAGAAGAGCTCGTCGTGAGGTGAACCGATAACCAAGGGCTACGTCAGAGCAGAATGAATCCGAAGACGAAGTGTAAATTACCTTATCTACCAGAGAGATGAAAGACAGGACTAAAGAAATCTGAGATTGGAACTTAAAAACAGAAAAGAGGGGGGAGAGAAAGGTGATGAATCGCAAATAGAGATTGACTGTATGTGGTTCTTCATGCACTGTCGACCCCCCTGTGGCAGATGGGCTCATTTCCATAAAACTCTCCGGCTTTCGTCTGACAAGAAAGAAAACATCTCCAAAGCAGGACCGAATATCAAGATTCCCAGGATGTCTCACAGCTATTTCTTTATTGCTGCTTACCGCTTGCGTGTTGGCACACATAAATCTGGATGAATACATTTGCAGCAATATTACCTTTTTTTCCCCCACTGACATACAAATTCGCTTGATCCTATACAAAATCAGAAATAAATCATAACGATCTTTGTGAATCATCATCCAGCAGTTTTATGATCAGATCGAGAACATCATCGGCTCTCCTGCTTTCTGTTTGTATGAATCAGTTTACTGATTATGGCTCTTGTGTAGAGTGAGTCATGTTTGTCAACAGTGTGAGTTATGAAAGACGAATGACACGAAACAACTGCTTCTCACATGATCAGTGAAGACCTAACATGGAGAATGATTTATGAACTCTTTTTTTTTTTTCTTTTTTCCAGAAACAATAAAATCAAGCATTCAAAATTTGATGGGATTTTAATTGTGGCTAAAGTAGTATACTGAAAAAAATGATTCATGGGATTTACTAAATTTGTTCAAGGTAAGTGGTTGCAAACAACTTATATGGGCTGAGTTTTAAAAAACTAATTAAATTTAGTAATGTTCAACTTTATTTAACAGCTTAACAGCTTAATTTAACAACTTAACAGCCGGCAGCTAGCTCTCTGCAACTGGGCATCAGTTGCCCACTGAAGCTAAGCAGGGCTGCGCCCCGTTAGTACCTGGATGGGAGACCACATGGGAAAGCTAGGTTGCTGCCGGAAGTGGTGTTAGTGAGGCCAACAGGGGGCGCTCAACCTGCGGTCTGTGTGGGTCCTAATGCCCCAGTATAGTGAAGGGGACTCTATACTGCTGGTGTGTGGTGTGTGGTGTGCGGTCTGGTGCAATATGGCTGCCGTCGCGTCATCCAGGTGGATGCTGCACACTGGTTCCCCCCCATTGTGTAAATCGCTTTGAGTGTCTAGAAAAGCGCTATATAAATGTAAGAAATTAATTAATTTGTTTGTTTCAATTCAGCCCATATAAATTGTTTGCGACCCCTTAAAAAATAGTAAATCCAGTTAATCATTTTTTTCAGTGTAGAACAGTGTTTTACAAAACTACTAAGGTGCTCCAAAAGCACTGTATTTTGTAAAAACACAGTGAGTAAAATCAGAGAATAGCAATGAGTGTGGCGTGAAGTAGAATTTAATTGGAATTTCTGAAGGTTACTGCAGTCATAAATGAGTAGGAAATGTATATATATTTTTTTTACTTTGAGTGGCATGAGCTCATCTATAACCACAGGGCATTATAAGTCTCTAACAGGACATCACTAGTCTCTAATGAGACATCTCTAGTCTCTAAGTGGGCATTACTAGTCTCGCACAGACATCACTAATCTATAACAGTACATCACTAGTCTCTTAAATACATCACTCTCTCACAGCAGGGCATTGTTAGTCTCTCACAGGACATCACTAGTCTCTCATGGAACACCAATAGTCTCTCACAGGATATTACTGGTCTCTCACAGGACATAATTATCCTCTCACAGCACATCACTAGTCTCATATACATCACTAGTATCTCACAGGACATCATTAGTTTCTCACCCTGCTCTACTTTGATCTTGATATCTTCTCCCAGTAGTGGTTTCTTAACCATAACTTTGTTGTCAAGGAATTTTGAGAAATTTTCAATCAGGTTTAGGTCAGGACTCTGGGCTGCCCTTTCATTATTTCAATGTTTTAGCTTGACAGAGAGACACAGTATATCAAGATATAGATGTTATTTACCTGTTCAGTGCTGAACTCATGGTCAATTCCAGCTGCTGTGGTGGACCAACTGACCACTGAGATTCTCTGTATTATCCTGTGTTACTGTGGTTCCTGGTTAGTTTACACATGTTCTGTCTTGTTCCAGTTGCTATCCCTGTGTGTGTATACTTTATGAATCCTCAGTTTTGACCTGTGACAACATTGCTCTTTTAGAATACTAAAATTAAAAAGTAGCTAGCTGGGAAAAAAACAACACTTTTTTTGTTACATATTTTCTTTCTTTCTTTATTAATTAATTACATTTCCCTTTTTTAGGGAAACATTTTTCCATAAGTCTCATTTCCATACAATTTCTCATCATGCAATCTTAAAGAGACAGTTCACCCAAAACCAGATATTCTGTCATAATTTTAATTTACTGAGCATTCATTTTCACAAAACTTTTTACAGACTCTTTCTTTTATTGAACACAAAAGAAGATATTTTAGAAAAATGCTGAAAACCTCTAACCATTAACTTCCATATTATTTTTATTTTTCCTACTCGGGAAGTCAATAGTTAGACGTTTCTAACATTTTCTAAATAACTTATAAAATAGTGAGAAAATCTTTCATTTTTGGGTGAACTATCCCTTTATATGTAGATCAAGTTAACTAAACTTGCCCATAGGAGGCACTGTGGCACAAACTACTGCAAAGTGCCTATCAAAGGCTGTACAAGCTGTCTGAATGATCAGATTTATTTATATAAAACCATATTAGAAAGGTCAGAACGGAGTACTGTAATCAGTTATTTACTGCTCATTAATTGCCTGTATTCATCAGTAATGTATTTACTGCTTGTCTCAAGTGCATAAAGAACATTGCGGCCATCCATCAAACTCAGTTCAGTAAACAAAACAATATGTTTAAACACCTGGAGTGACCTGCATCAGGACGCTATTGATTTATGATTACTGATAACCGATATGATGGCGGGACCATATTGACGCATGAAGTGTGACTCGTGTCTCCTATCGGGAAACAGATTGATATCCAACTTACCTGGGTCAACGGGTTCCTAATTCATTACAGTCGATTGCTGTCTGTACTAATTGAGTCACAGATCACTGGTGATAAGGACGGTGTTGTGTACTAAGAAAACAGACGCTAGCGCTTCTGTCTCGCTATAGTGAGTGATTTGGCATAATGAGGTCGTACCTAATGCCTTTCTTTCACTGCTTGTTGGCACTATTATAAACTTCAGTGCAAAACATGAAGCAGTTGTTATGGTGAGACACACTGGAGGCAAAAACAATGTTTTTTTTTATTTTTCATGCATCTGTCAGTTTTTTAGCTTTTCAAGTGTTTTTTTTTTTTTTTTTTGTTATTTTGTTTTTGTTTTTCTCTGTCTAATGCAAAGAAAACATCCAAAATATACCTTTAAGTTTTTATTTCCTCACACTTTCAAAAATTATGTATGTGGATTTCAATTACAGTAGCCTGCATATATTTTTGTAATAATTTATGATAAGGTCCCATTATATTTGCTAACATGAACATACATTGAACAGTACATTTATTGCAGTATTATTCATCTTTGTTAACATCAGTAAATGAAAATAAGTTCATTCAAAGTAAATGTTGAACTATGATTATTAAATACTGTATCTGTATTTGTGCTTATTCTTAGTTCACGTTAGTAAATACAATAACTAGCGTTAACTAACTGAACCTTATTGAAAAGTGTGACGCATATTTCAAAAGGTTGTTTTCTCAACATTATACTTTTTTTTTTCAATTTTTTAGGGACTGTGCCTTAAGTATTCACTTTAGATTATTACTTTGTTTATATTATTTTATTTATTATAATTTTTTTATTACTGAGGGGTAAGCTCATACATACAGTTGAAATCAGAATTATTAAACCCCCTTTGATTTGTTTTTTCTTTTTTAAATATTTCCCAAATGATGTTTAACAGAGCAAGGACATTTTCACAGTATGTCTGATAATATAGTTTTATTTGTTTTATTTAGGCTAGAATAAAAGCAGTTTAAATTTTTTTTAAAAACATTTTAAGGTCAAAATTATTAGCCCCTTTAAGCAATATTTTTTCGATAGTCTACAGAACAAACATTACATATACAATAACTTGCCTAATTACACTATCCTGCCTAGTTAACCTAATTAACCTAGTTAAGCCTTTAAATGTCACTTTAAGCTGTATAGAAGTGTCTTGAAAAATATCTAGTAAAATATTATGTACTGTCATCATGGCAAAGATAAAATAAATCAGTTATTAGAAATGAGCTATTATAACTATTATGTTTAGAAATGTGTTGAAAAAATCTTCTCTCTGTTAAACAGAAATTGGGGAAAAAAATAAACAGGGGGGGCTAATAATTCAGGGGGGTTAATAATTCTGACTTCAACTGTATATTGCCTGATTACATACAACATTTTAATCTACAAAATAAAGTTTCTTTTTGTTTTTCTTTTTGGCTGTGCACAGCATTTTCTAAAACATGGACAGATCTGCTAGATCGCTCAACCGAGATACATACATACATTCATAGGGGCTGCACAGACTAGTCGACTGGTCAACTTTAATGCTCTGCCATGATGCTTTTTGATTGACGTCGACTAGTCGCCCTACGCAGATTATGTGGTTTTGACCTGAAGTACATGGTACATTGTCTTACACACAACTGCCATCGGATTAATGAAATTAATTAAAATGTTGTTTTTCAACATCAATGATTCACATGAACTTTGAGTGAACTTTAAATTGTCAATCAGGTGTCAGACAGTTAGATCGCTTCAAGCAAATACCCTAGAGCAGATGCAGCCGTTGCTAATGTTGTGTTATTAACAAAATGAAAGTGTTCACAATGCATTTGTGTTGCACTAAAATAAGTCATTGGTAATGTTGCATTGTGTTTGCAGCACATTATGAGCTGTCAAACAGCATGTGAATATATATTTTTTTCTGCAAATAAATCACAAATTGTGGCATGTTGCAAAACATTTGCATCTTGTGTTGTATTGGTGACGTCACCAGCGACTAGTCAATGTCAACTCGACTTTGATAACATAAAACATACATACATACAAATAATAATAAAAAAATAATGTCACAATCAATGATCACAATCACAATCACAACAAATGAAAATACTCAAAGCTTGGAACAACAGTTAATAAATGATGACAGATTTTTCAAAGCCCATGCTCATAATGAACTATAGCTCCATTTACAATTATTTAAATTCAATCATAACATAAATGTATCTATAGACACAACAAAACCTATACTATATTATAATGACAGTTAGAGCTACACATAGTAGTCAATCAATTCAATATACATGTTCATAACACATTATACACTGATCATATATGTGTTAATTAGTCATGATTTTATTTATAAAGATGCAGTCTAAATGTCATGTTAATTACAATAATGTAAACACAGATTATGTTCTTAGTGAAATGTTTTGTATTGTTGATAGCAGCCCTGTTGCCTTATGAATAGCCTACTTATTGGGTCATAATACAGTTAATAGCTGTATAACTGCATCATTGATGACTTTAAAGGAACACTCCATTTTTTATTTATTTATTTGTTTTTATTTATTTGTTTACGTATTTGTTTATTTATTTGAAAAGGGCTAAATTTACAAGTCTACTAGAGTTAAACAGTTGACTTGAACCATTTTTGAATCCATTCAGCCAATTCCTTGTTCTGGTGAGGTCACTTTTAGCTTAGCTTAGCATAAGTGTTGATAATTTTCCTATTTAAAGCAATTGAGTCTTCTGTAGTTACTTCGTGCAATAAGATTGACTGAAAATAAAAAAAAAATTACTATTTTATAGGCCAATATTGCTAGGAACTATACTCTCCTTCTGGTGTAATAGGCAAGGAACTCTTCTTAGAAAGGGTTGCTGATTTATTAATTTTTTTTGTGGGGGTTCTAAATGCTGTAAAATCGTCAGCCAATTTTTCTGTATGAAGCGCATACTAATTTCATTGTGATTCTGCACTGCCTTTTCCCCTTGCACATTTAGTGATTCCCTTGGCTCTGCTAATGTAAAAAAAAAAAAAAGGAGTGAAAGGAGACCCCAAATTTTGGTCTCGGTTGAGAAATTTGAATGTGCTGTGATGTAGCAGTTGGAAACGCGCTGTGGATTTGTACACAGCAGGAGTCTCTATCAGCAGTGGCTGCACTGGCAGATAATCTGTTTCATTTGTGAGGTGAAATATTGTGGCGTTCGCAGAGAGCCTGTCTGTATCTGTTTATAACAGAGCGCGACACAGGGGCCTTACTAGTACTTCAATGTTTTTAGGTGACACTAATGTTATATTTGAAGGTGAAGTGTCATTTCTTTTCACAGTTTAATGTGCATAGATGACCGTAAATCACGGTTTCAATTTAAAAAAATAAAGGTTCTTTATTGGCAAAACTCTAGCAGCACTATAGAAATGTCCTTTTTTGAAGATTTAAATATGAAGAGCATTGCTGATTTACAATATTCCAAATATGTGACCTTTTAGACATTGTTTTGTTTGGTTTTAGTGGTCAGGTTATTTGATTTGAACAAACCCTTGCTAAAGACATTAACAAAACTATCATGAACCACTTGGGGACATATACTTATTATTTTTTTAATCCAGATTACATATGCAACAGTAGTTTATATGTACAATATTATGACTTCATTGATTGAAAGGGGCAGTTAAAACATGTTTACAATGTAAAACTCAATTCAAATCATTGTATTGGCATAGATTTCAGAAGAAATATGACACTGACGACTTTAATGGCTGCTGGAAAATAAGCTTGCTATTACAGAAATACATTTTGTTTTCAAACATTTTAAAATCAAAATCAGGTAAATTGCAACTCCGTTCGTTCGTTCGTTCGTCCGTCCGTCTGTCCGTCCGTCCGTCCGTCCGTCCGTACGTCCATCCGTCCGTACGTCCATCCGTCCGTCCATCCACTCATTCATTCATTCAAGGCAGCTTTGGTAAGTGTTTTTTAAACTAATCCAAAGTCTCACCGACCACATTTTTTACCTGTATAATGCAAAAAACAAACAAATTAATAAATTAAATATTTGCTTTACTTTAAAAGACAAGTGACTTAATAATATAAATCAGTGCTTACAACAAAAAAATTAAATAAAAAATACATAAAACAGAAAAAAAACTCTTTAAAAGGAAAACATGATTATTTTTTTCTTATCCGACTGCCATTTTGCCCGTTTTTTATGCATAAACTGAATATTGATCAAGCAGGTTGCGAAAGACAACTGAATGTGGGATCATACACAATCTGAGAGGCAACTTTCTTTGACCTGCGCTGCATTGTCATCTTTTTCTAGACTTATTGTAGTTTTTTAACATCTTGCCCTTCCTGTGATTTGTTTTTGTTGTTGTTGTTTTTTGCACTAATCCATCAACATTACAATTCATTCAAACAACTCAGAACAAACTACTTCTCAGAATCCCTAAAAAACCTGTCAGAATGTCTTAGCAACCACATATCAATGCTCTGAATACCACTTAGAACTCTTTAGCAATCAGAAAACAACACACTGTGAATCACCTCAGCTCTGCAGTGGAAGAACATTGGCAAGCGCAGCTCACATTTTCATCAGAAAATGTAAATATTTTGCATGTCTGGAGCCGCTAGCGGTGCAGAAATGACACTCTTCACCTTGAAGAAGATGATGCCAAATGTAATTACATCAGCGTCATCCATCATGCGGCTTCTACAGTGGTAATCCTCTTTTAGCTCATAGAACTCCTCTAATAAATGCCTGGCGTTTCATTTCAACGAGCTGCATGATGGTACTTGTGATGAGAAGTGATTGTCATATAGCGGAATTCGGAGAGCGACAATAAACTGCACAGTTCAGCGGTGTTTGATATTGTTCAGGCAGGTCTTTATCTTCCTGTCTTTGTGTCCTCTCCATGTGGAAACTGATCCTAGCATTGGGACTCGGAGGAGCTCGAGTCGCCGCGACACGGCGCTCAGCCAAAATCCATAGCCACACCAACCCTTCATTTGTCCTCATATCCTGCTTGACACTTTCCATGAGAATAAATACATGCTCACCTTTCTGACAATATAAAGGAAAAACTTGTCTCTGGTGCTGACAGCATATATGAAGGTTTTCAAGTAATGATCTATCTGTTAAGCTAGAACAATGACAGAAAGTAGAATTTTGTTAACTATACTTTATTTTGTAGTTTTAAATATGAGTTCAAAATATTGACAAGTTTTCAATTTATTGTACTAGATATTTATTTTATTAACTGTTTCCAGTCATCCAATTACATAGCATTAAATTAGACTTGGACCTATTAAACTACAGACCAGTATCCATACCAGACCGATGTTTGCCTACAAAATGACCACTGTCATCGAAAAGAGGTATTGAATCTCTTTGACTTTTACCTTTTGATACTAAAAGTGTCTTATCTATTCTCTTATTTGTTTATTGTGTGTATGGTGTGTTAATTATTATTCAGATATTTTTTTCTACACATTTTAAAGTGGATACTAATAACTAATTTTTTTTGTCTTTGTCATGATGATAGTACATAATATTTTACTAGATATTTTGCAAGATGCTAGTATTCAGCTTAAAGTGCAATTGTATAACTTTTATATAAGTTAATTAGGCAAGTCATTGAACATCAATTAAGCAAAAAAAAAAAAACTGTTAAAAATATAATGTTGTGGTACATTTTTAAATAAAATTAGACAAATTAAAATGTATTAATTAAATTCAATTGTTGTTTTTTGAAGTTGAATGTATTACTTTAACAAAGGCACCGATTGTCAACATCAGAACTCTCACAACAGGTCTGCCTTCAAAGGTTTAACAGTAATGGCAAACATTACTCTCCCTTTATAGAAAATGAATGAATTTTTACAATTTTGTAAGCCTTTTTTATGACTTTTTAAATGTACTGTATTAAAAAGAAAATGTAATTTCAAAACCAAACTAACATAGAGTAACACAAGTCTAAAATAATGTATTGTAATATTGAGTGGTAATCGGCAGCATTGATTTTCCATTTTTAAACTGCTTTAATTTAAAGCCGCAATATACTATACGCTCTCTCTCGAAATTGCGGATATTTGTCAATGGCCCCAGAAACATTGACGCGAATGAGTGTGTTTAAAATTGACCGAGAGGTCACGAGTCAGCTGATAGATATGCAGTCTCTGTACTATGAGGCCCATAAAACACAGGACCGGTATTGATCCATGTGTGTGTGTCAAAGCGTATGTTTCTTGTCACAGGCAGTTTATATATTGGTTGTCATGTCTTATGCCTTCATTCACACATTTATTGCTAATCAAAAACTGTAGCAGCTCTGGATTGACTCCAGACACCCAAACGCTGTACAAGATCACTAATTATCACTCAAGAGCTGTGAGCCCTTTGAGGATTTTTTAAACACATACAACACCACCACTCTAATTGACTTCCTCATCTTCAGCCATCGAAACAAACACAACTTAGAGAAATCCGATGTGCTAAAAATGACTAAATAAATCTGCTGAAGTGGCTGTAGACTAATAAATAGCTCATGCCAATCAAGTTAACCAATCGAGTCAGATGTGGATATTTCCCAGTAAATCCTATTACCATTGTGCGAGTTGATTAAGAAAATCAAGTCTGGCACTAAAAGTGACCTTTTCATATTTGCTAAAACTTTCATTCAGATGTGCTTAACATGACATTACGAAAAGGTCATTGCTAGATTGAAGGCATAAATACCTTTATCCTAGATTTTCAGGAACTTAATGAAAATAACCTTTGTGTTCCTCTGCTTTGAGCTTTAAATTAAGAACCCGGGCGTTTCTTAAAGAGACAGCGCTTCTCTGAAAGCGAGTCCTGCAGGATTGAGACCTGTATTTGGGCTAATCGAGTTTGTGTCTTTCGCAGAATGCAGGTACTGGCAAACACAACCCTGGCCTGCTGCCACCGCTGGCCGTGATTGACTTCAATTATAGGCTTTGGGGATTACGTTGACCCAGGGTGGAAGTAAATCGTCTTGCTTTGCATATATAAATGAGTGGTTATCAATCCTTTATCTCGGGATGGCATCGAATCTCTGATCGCTGCCGAAGAGGATTGATCAGACGCACACGTTCTAGCCAGCCAAGGACTTTTAAGTAAATAAAGGCGAACAATAGTATCAGACAGGCTTTATCAACACTACTGCTGAGACATGTGTTAAAGGAATAGTTGATCCCACAAAAAAAAAAAAAGTGTTCAAGGCCCTGTTTTAATGAGGTATTAAGATCCAATTTAGTCAGTCCATTTACAAATGGACACAATGTAATTGGGGTCTAAAATATTTTTATTTCATGCTAGTGTTTAATTTGTCAGTTATACATTTAATTTAGTCCAAGTACTGTGTCAAATACAGTACAAATACAGTTTTTGCCATATATAGTTAACTATAATGGTCAAAATGTTTATATAATGTTTATATTCTTGTTATTTATTTATTTTTTACATTCCAGATTTTACATCAGATTTATTGTTATCTAGTGTACTGAAATATTGCAGGCTTTTTTTTTAATCATATACATATAAAAAAAACAAATAAACAAATAAAACAAACAAACTACTCTCTTTCTACATTATGAAGACTGTTAAAACAAGAAACTGGTAAAAGAAAAACTAAATTCCCTAATAATTCTCTGGAAGTGATTTAGTATAGTTTATGTATATGACAAAGTTGATTTGTTTGGTCTTGGCGGAATAGATCTGCTACGCTGCTGCTGCTGCTGCTTTTACTATTGGTGCAGAGCTGCTGAGAATTGCTATTGCCAGTACATTTACAGCCATGCAGTCTGAGGATATAACACACTGCTGCTACAAACACGTTGTTGTTTTTTTATATATACTACATTTTAGTCTTATGTTTTGTCAACAGTGGTATTGCAACAAGTCATGCTTGATAGCTACAGTAAGTGTCGCTTTGTTGTTTTCTGCTGCTTTTTTTCTATTGAATGCCCTGCAGGTGCCATAATGTCACTTGTTTACAGTAGAGCATCATACACATGAATGCACTCAAAATTTACTATATTGTTGTATATATTATTAATATGTTATAAATATTTCATTTTTTTAAGTCAAGGTTATGATGTTTTGCAATACACCTCCATTTTATAGAAAAGCACAGCCTCGCATCTCTTTTTACATTGCACAGGGAAAAAAATGGGGTCAGACTGACGCGAGGATGAATAAATAACCTACTGTATTCTCTTTTTCCGAGTCTTTACTTAAGTAAAATGACTTCCCATAATCCCAGTTGGAGGGGAAGAAGAAGAAGCAAAAAAAGAAAGGTTACTCCTGCTGTGAACCTTAATGTATGAAAATGATGTTGTTGCCAAACTCTTTGTAACTGTGATAAAGACCTCCAAAATAGTAAATAAAATCATTAAATTAATTTCCCTCACTTTAAAGTGCAACAAATCCCAGACAAGCAGACAAGATCACATGGCGTGTGCAAGAGAAGAAGTGTTAAAAATCTTCCCTCAGGGCATTGACGTCAGCGTCTCCGTCTCTGTAACTCGACCCTGAAATGTGTAGTGTGTGTTAATAGTGTTTTAAGCAGGTGGCAACCAAAGCTAACAGTGCACTTTTGTGCCATATCCTGAGGGGACGACATGAGATTTGTGTCATCTCTGCATTGATGAGACCTTTTGTTCTTTTGAGACTCACTTTACTGTTTTTATGTTCGTGGTCTCAAAGATGCAACTGATGTAGGAGTAAAAATAACAGTATGTTGAAATTAACCTTTTAGTTTCCTTTCAAACTCTTTTATTGTGTTCCTCTGACAAAGTCAAAACCCAGTGGGCCGATATTACTGGAGCTTTTACCATCTGGTGTATATCAAAGAAAAGAAGATATGCACTTGGTGAGAGCTAATGTACTGCTTTGACTTTGATTCATTTTGGGGTTAGTTTCAATTGACATCAGAAAAATCACAGCTAAATTAATAATTATATTGTTATAAATAATAACATCTTAATATATTGTGTGTATATGCATACATATAAAGCAAGTGAGTACAAAAATGTAAAAAGTAAATGCTCACTCATTTTACTTAAATTAATGATAAAAACAAGCACAAGTCGGTTTAACAAAATTAAATTAAAATGATTTACATTTATACATGTATTAATTTATACATGTATGACAGGATTTTTAAAAATGTTTAAAAATAAAAAAAATATGTTATTTAATTATTTTATTTACTCAGTCAGTCAGTCAGTTAATTAGTTTTTTAGTTAGTCAGTTGGTCACTTAGTCATTCATTCTCTCATTCCAAAAAAAACTAAGAAGAAAAAAATTATCATTCGCCAGTCAAAGTCAGGCTATTTTTAAAACCAGACTATAGAAAAAAGGGTGATTCTGAGCTATTTTATGAAATATATATAAGAATTTGTTATGGCATTTTATTTCATGCAACATTTGTATATAAATGTGCCATAAATTGGTTTTTGTATTCTATACAGTGACTCTAATTTGTATATTGATGTATTCTTGGAGAAAGCTGTAATGGAAAAAAGGGTAATATTGGAAGCAACTCTTTTTTCTTTTTACAAACTATTTCATATTTCAAAGAAATATTTAGTAATGTCTCTCCAAAATGCCTTAAGTAGCTGTGTCTACTGCTGTCAGTAGAACAGATGAAACCAATGTCCTGTTTCATGACGAAAAGTCATATTCTGATTTAAAACCCCCATAATGTTTTCCTATAAGACATTTGCTAACTTTTAACAATTAGAAAATCTGTAAGATTTTAGATATTTCCACATGAGCGCTGAATTTGATTTTGCCTCTAATATAAGCCACTTTAAAGACCAATTAGCTGGAGTGTTGATGACAAAAAAGAGCCCTGACTTTCGTCTATGAAAAAGAAAGATATTTGTTAAGCTAAACTAAACTAAAATCAGAGTACAAAACTTTAATGTCTAATGTCTTGAATACCATGGAATAATTGCGCCATGTTTGATGGAAGGCTTTTGATATAAAATCAAATGTATTGTATTATCAAATGCTATAAAGCATCAATCTATGCCTCCAGTGTTAAGCCCATTTTTTGGAGCTATTACTTCAACCGTGGCATCTATGAGACCCCAAACATGCCCCCTGTATATACCATTGTGTACTGGTCCCGGTGAGAGGAGGTGTGAATGGACCAGAGCGTGGAAGTGCGGAGCGCAGGTCAGCAGCAGTGAATGCAGCCATGTTGTGTTGCAGGGAGTTAATGGAGGCTGTTGCCGTCTCTCCTTTAACAGATTACAGCAGCTCTGTGTCACGGGGAAAGAGAGGCAAGGTCTGCAGACCATCCATCACCGGCCCTGTCTATATTCAGCCTTAGTCTGGCTAAGTCGTGTGATAAAGGTGCATGTCAGCTCTCCTCTGCTGCTCAACTGCATCCAATCCCTGCTGAAATCCACACTGGGGTTCTGGCCGACGCACAAATCCACGCTGTTCAGTTCCACCTGCAGCCAGCTTCATATACACACTGGAGGGACTATCTAGGTTTGACTTGCTGCTCATTCTTTCTTTTTTTCCTCTCTCTCTCTCTGCTTGTAATTTTTTTCCAGAAGGATTAAAACCCAACTGTGAGGAAACATCCAGCAGAATTTTCTGTGCATATGACAGGGCTCACTGCTTGTCGCGAAAGGGCAATTATATAGGCCCAACCTTATTGTGTGGCAAATCCTCTATCAGCTTGCACGCTCAGGGGAATCTCAAATTAATCCTGTCGGAAAGAGTGAAAGCCCAATCTTGTGTTTCTCTCATGTCATTAATACCGCAGTACAGTATATGCTCACTTCATTCAGATTAACTGCCTGAGTTCTGCAACCTGCTTGCTTGTCTGTTTTTCAGCATCTAAAGGTGCCCAGTCTTCTCCATCACAGGCCTATTTATAGGTGCTTTTGAATCGCAGCATACGTGGGTTGTCTCCCTGTTGAGTCACTGTACATGTAGACATTTATTTGGTGCTGGAACGATATATAAAAGAGAAGAAGTAGAACAACAACAACAACAAAAACATTTTGAAACAATTTTTTTTTTCTCATAAATGTATTGTTGCCGTTTCTTTGATATAGATGGCTCAAAGACAAAATGGGTTTTTCAAGCATCACAGTAGAGTGTATTTCCTGTTTATTTATTACTGAACAAATAAACTAATTAGTTAATAAATGGTTATGACCTTAACATGTTGATTTATAGAAGGCATCCACTAAAATGTCATTTATTTGTAACAACAGTTTAATATACTTGAAATCTTCTCAGGTATATTTAGAACAAAGACCATTTGATTCCCATTTCAGACCCACCTGTTAATTCATCATTTTAAATTGCTATTCTTCGCCACTAACTACTAGGTTTTGCCCATTTGTCAGCAATCATTTTAGTCATTTAAAATGTATGAAAATGGAGGACCATCATGGTATGATATATGTCTCATGCTCTTGTATTTTAGCCTATTTTGCAGAAGTATGTATTGTCCTTTGTGTTCACTTCATATGTGCTTACTTTGTATTTGTTTAATAAAGTAAATGATTGTAAATAGATGCTCATCTCTTCATCCTTGCCTTTGTTATTATCATATCTATACATCCATTCATCCATCCCAGTTTGTTTTTGTTAGATTACCTATTTGTCCTGATCATTTCCTCACCCTTGCCTTTGTTTACATTTCTAGCTTGCTCCTGTGTTTACAGATTATGTTCACTTGTGTCTTGTTTGTTTGTTTGTTTGTTTGTTTGTTTGTTTTAATCCTGTAAGTCTTATTTTTTAGTGTCTTTATTACATTTGCAAGTGCATAGTAACATAGAGGACCTCACATTATCATCCAAATAATTGAATACATCATCTGTATTAATTATAAGACAGTAAACATAGCAAACATTTTATTATATCTGTGTTTTTATGAGATAGAATGCCAAATAACATAGGTAAATAGTAAGCTAAGAATTACCATTTATAGACAATGTTTTTTTTAGGGTCATTCTGTCCTTTTTTTGCGTTTCTATTAAAGACTGATAATTCTTCAGAGGTTAGCACTGTCGCCTCACAGCATGAAGGTCATTGGTTCGAGTTTCAGCTGGGCCAATTGAATGAGAAATGTTCTCCCTGTGTTCGCATGAGTATAAGTGAATTGAATAAACTAAATTAGCCATAGTGTATGTGTGTGTGCGTGTGCGTGTGTGTGTGTGTGTGTGTGTGTGTGTGTGTGTGTGTGTGTGTGTGTGTGTGAATGAGTTTATGGGTGTTTCCCAGTACTGGGTTGCAGCTGGAAGGGCATCTGCTGCGTAAAACATATGCTGGAATAGTTGGCGGTTCATTCCACTGTGGCAACCCCTGATAAATAGGAAACTAAGCCGAAGGAGAATGAATGAATGAATTATTTGAAATACACTGATAACTCGATGAGGTATACCGTAGAAACATGTTAGCCAATAGTGCTGCTAGGAGTTCTCTCACTATGAAAGTCTCTATCATAAACCTCTCTCTAGGTGATCTGGATCTCCTAGAGCAACATCGTTTTTTTTTTTCTTCATCTGATTCTCATACCGAGACATTCGAATGTGGCCTCCACGTGCTTGGCATTCAAATAATGCATAGGTACAAGTCATTTTCACCACTGCAGGCGCAATACAGTATTTTGTTTAAAGAGATCATTACCTCTTCCCCCAGTTTCTCACCCGGCTTCCTTTCCTGCTCTGTCTGTGCAATCTGAATGCACAAAACTTTTCCCATCTGAATCCATACCTAATAGGAATATGTAATACATTTCACACCTTTGATCATCTGAAATTGGGGAGATAGAGTATCTATCCAGCGCCATCAAACAGTGCAGCACTCTTATCTTAAAAAGTCCAACAGAGCTGAAAAGAAGCTTTTCATGTCCTTTTTTTCCCCTCCGAACTCGATGCTCAGATGTTCGTTGACTCCGGCTTTAGCGCTGAAGGTCACAAAGTAGCATAAGGGCAGTTAAAGATTTTTGACATTACATGTAATTGCTGCACAGGTTCTGCTTGAACGTCTGCCAGCCTCATTTGCAATTAACGATCATTAGCGGTGGGCAATTTATGCGTGTTTGTGTTAGGTTCATGAATCTGCACGTTTTAATGAACCAAATATTGATTCAGATATTTCATGATGCAATCATTCATTTCCATTAACTTGCACAAGCACAAGCAGTTCAATGCTTTGGGTTATGATTTTATTTATTTATTTATTTTTACATATTCGTTACACATGCTTAGGTGCATTAGATTTTTTAGGGCTTTTCATATTCAATGGAGTACTCAACTGATAAATGTTCTTTAGCTATGCAGATGTGTTTTGCATATTGAAATATATTTATATTATACTGCCTAATTGCCACATTTGTTTAAAGGAAAATGTTTATTTTCAAGCCAATACTAATTTGGACTGATATGTCAAGTTTTAAAGATAAATTCTTTATATATAAATATATATAATATATATATATATATATACTATTTAGGAATAATATTTGGCATATCGATCCAATTGTGATATGTTACATTTATAGCTGGAGTTATACAATAGTTTTACAACAGTACAATAGATTTTGTCATGGTTTTGTCATTTTTTGTTTTGTCTGGAAATCATTGAAATTGCTTTCTTTACAGTATATACTGTCGTTGTTTGAACTGTGCATGACTGTTTAAATAGTGCATTCTTCATATGTGCAGGAAATTTGGACTTACTTGATCTGCCATGTTTTTTTTTTCTGTCATGAAATCTACAGTATGGCATCAGTTACGTCACTTCACTGGCTTTTATAAATCTTCTCCTGGGCCTCATGGAGTAGTTAATCAAATGTGTCCATCAAATGTGTGCTTCGTCAAGCTGTTGAATTATTAGAAAGGAATGCAGCAACAGTTCCTGTGTGTAGTTGTTTCTTACACATCTCATCCAAAGCCTTCTGTTTTGTTTAGATTTTTTTTAATGTGAAATTAATGACCTCATTTGGCATAATGGTATGGAACTGTAATCTGGCCAAGAGCTGCCTGGAAGTACTTAAATAGCTGTACACCTTAAAATGTTCATCAGCGAATCAGAATCAAGCATTTAACAGTCCTCTTTTATGAAACTGTAGCACTTTCAACGCATGGCTCTTAACAGAACCATGCAATTTAGATAAACCTGTCAGTAAATGTCATGTAATGAACCAAGTTTGATTCTTTCCTTTCTGTGTCGGTCAGTTTGCTCTTTCTGTCTTTTTGGATGTTTTGGCCAGTATAAGTAACACTAGTAACACTGTTTCCATCAACCCATTTTTATGTGCATTTTGGAAAACCTTTGTACACAACTGAGTAGGATAAACCTTGTATCCGATAAGAACAATGTTTATTGTATAAGTTTCAGCAATGCGCATCAATAAAATTAATGTGATTTTGTTTTAACAAAAATTGGCAGGATGGGACAGCGTTAATGAACAAACCAGTAGACCAACCACATTGTAAAACATCTGAAATGTTATTTTGGTTATTCTAAAATCCCTCAGCAAAAGTCTGTCATCAAAGTGGTTTGGTATTATTCCCAGCAGAGCATGATGTCAAAATAACATCTAAAAACACATCAATAATGCAAATCAATAAGATGTCGATTGAATACAAATTCACTACCAACATCAGATGGACTGTCCTGTAACTGACTTTTTGATGGCAATGTTAGATGTACATTTTATGTCTTTTTGACATGCATTAAAGAGTTACAAAACCCAGTGTAAATTTATAATTTGGAATTAAAGCTTTCTAATGAATAAAACATGTCTTATATTATAATTTTTTTCTGCCGTTAATTTGGTTTTCCAAAGGGCATCAAAATGCAGGTATCGAATGGATGTCAAGGTTTTGACGTCAAATCTGAAATGTTCTTTTGGTCATTCTTTGGCTTGTTCATTTTGTTTTCTCTTCATCTTCAATGCGCAAGTAATTTATAAGAATAAAGCGTAGCGTGGCTTCTAATGCAGCAAATTCTTTTTTTAAATATATTTGCCACCAGTTTAATAGGAAGTGATTATTTGGTTCTCTTTGACTCATTGTATGGAAACGATGCTTTCTTCACAGATGTTTTATGCGATATTCCAGTTGCAAATAAGTCTAATGATGTGATGTGAATGCGACATTTATTTAAACAAACATGATACTACTTCAGTTTATCCGCATGGTTTTCCCTATTGCAATTAAAAGGAATTCTTATGATTTAATTCATACTCCTATGACCCCATAAAGCTTGATTCTAAATTATTTCAGTCCAACTTTCCTCTGAAATACTTATTTATACTTCTTCCTGACCCCTGCCATCAAAGTGAGATCAGAAACTTCATGTGCACAGCCTTTACCAACTTCAATCCTTCAGTCTTTTCATAATGTAACCAAGTATGGCAAGGGCATCAACCGTTTACCTCTTTGACTCATTGTGGTAATTATAAAATCATGGGATATTTTTCTGTAATATCTTATAAAAACCCATTCTACCGTTGATCTCACATGCCATTCAGCTGCAGGTAACGCTATAATGATACAGCACTCAGACTACTTGACATGACATGCTGTGAAAACACTGCTGAACAAAAGGACATTATTATCGGACCCCATGATTACACTATTCCTCACATACCATAGAAGGACATTTGAATTCAAAGCAAGTACAGTATAAAACACTCATTGTGCAGAGCTGAAATACATCTAACTTAGGGAGGGGGAAAAAGATTGCTATTGAGCACAAACCAAGTCTGATATTGGCCAGTTTATAGATTTAAAGACTGAGACAATGAAAAAATCATCCATTGTCACTTGTTTTTGCTTGTGAATTTATCAATGTCAGTCCAGCCTCATTATTTCTTAATCTGTGAAACGGAGCAAAATACTGTTCCTCCTGGTCTAGACAAGCCAGAAGTGCTTGTGGTTCATAATGTACCATGCTATTATTTCTTTGAAGTCTGACTGTGTTGGTTGATATATCCTGGTAAAAATAAATACAAAAATAGCTATCCAATCAAATGCAGTTGTTATTGCTATGCAGTAAATTTTCCATGTCCTCAAATGGCTCATGCATATGCATATGCAAAAAATATTATTATGAAATATACTCAGAGCTCAGTTTGCAATAAATAATATACTGTATATAAAAAACGGTTACATAATAATACTACTAATAATAAAAAAAATACAATAAAACAATGTCTTTAATGATTTTATTTATTTGTTTTAGTGAAAACGTCTCAACTATTTTAAGTATGAACTAGAAGTTGCTGAGACTTTTATTTTAGTACATCGTACTTCCAACTGAAACAGAATATTGAGTAGGGGTGAAGCTTTTTGTGCATCATTCCCTCATAGCAAACTAATGGTAAAAGGGGCATGGTTAAGAAAATTGCAACTGAAGCCATCAAACTGACATCAACAATGAAGGACTCAAACTCCAACATGACCCCAAATGTGGAAGCAAATAGCCAAAACATTTTTTTCAATGGATTAATTGCACTACAGTCCACAGTTGTTGTTTTTTTTTGCTGCTTGTTCAAAGTACTTATTTAAAATGAACTAAAAATCATAATTCTTGCTTTTGTTGGGACAACTTAATTCTTTTTGTAACCAATTTAAGTGGACTGAACATAAAACAATTAAGTCAACTTAATCTATTTGCGTTTGGACAACATAAATGAACATGAACATTGTGTGGAAGCCTGCATTTTTTTTTGTGTAAGGCAAGGCAAGGTTATTTATGTAGCACATTTCATACACAATGGTAATTCAAAGTGCTTTACATAAACAGGAATAAAAGTAAAATAAGCTAATTCATTTTGATTTCACACAGACTTTAGGGTTCTTTTCTACAATGCACTAAAATATAATTTATTTTTATTTTAATTATTATTTTTGTGTAGTTTTCTTACAGTAAAATACAATAACTGTATTATTTAAAAAATTGTGTAAAACCATTTTCAAAGGTTAGCATTTTCATGCCACAGCAGCCAAAATGCAGGAAAATTTCTTTTGAAATTGGTCTTACATAAAGTGTATTTGACAAAAGTATGTTTCTAAAAGTTGTTCATAGAAACACATCCTTAAATTGCCATAAAATTCAAGTATCCTGATTTTTTTTAAAAACTGGAGAGTTCAAAAGGTAATGCAGACTAGACATGACCCAGGTTTACACAAGGTTCGCATGAATCTTTAATGTTGTTGTGCTTGTGTTTTGTCATTTCTAATCATGCCTGTTTATCAAACTGTCTGCATTTTTTTTTTTTTACTCTGAAAGCACTCCTACAAAGCTTTCATCATCCGAGCGCTGAGGGGTCACCAAGGGTTCTGCTAAACATTTCTATTCAACAGCAGGCAGATGCATAATACCGTAATGTGAACTGCACTTGTCTTATAATGAAACTTCACTTTTCATTCCAAACTCAGTCTCTGCTAACCTCTGGGGTTCTGGATCAGGGCTTCCCGAGGAGCGAACGGGAGATTGGCCTCCCAGGAGAGCTTCAGGCAGAGGGCAGAAACCTTCTCCCATCAGTGCTCGTTTCACACAGACATACTCCAGGACATCATACTTCACAATGGACCCTCAAGTATGCCAGAAATCATCTGCAGCATGGAAATATACCTACTTCACATTTCATTCTGTATTGTTTATTCCAACCCAGTGTCACTGGAAATGCGTGACTCTGCCTTCATTTCAGCATAATGTATGCATCTGTTTTACTGCAGCTAAATGGAACTAGTAAGGCAGTAAAACAACTTTTCTTTGTTTCTTTTACACAAATTATGATTACGACAGATGATTGACTTGGAGACAGATTTACTAACAGCTTGTAGTGCATACTATTTTATTATAATTTTTTCATGAAAAATGCTGTAAAAAGTTAATAAAGACACACAATGGAATGTAGAAATAATAATAAGATAAAGCTGCACAATATTGTAAAAATATGATACTGCAGTATTTAGTTTTTCTGCACTATAAAAACTATTTTGTCAAATGGCTTAAATATCTTTTTCGTTCATTTAGATTGCTTTTTGATGAAGTGTGTGCAAACACATAATTCTTTTGTGGTTTTCAAGAGCTCAGTGTACATACATATGGACAAATACAACGGGGAAAATAAGTATTGAACACGCCACCATTTTTTTCAGAAAACATATTTATTGCTGTTGACTTGAAATGTTTCCGGGATGTTGGTAACAACCAAAGAAATCCATATATGCAAAGAAAACAAATCTAATTAGTTTACAAATTAAGTTATGCATAATAAAATGAAATGACACAGGGAAAAACTATTAAACACATGAAGAAAGGGAGGTAAAGAAACGCAGTGAAAGCCCAGACAGCAGCTGAAATCTCTCAGTAGTTCTTCAGCAACCCTGTGCCCTTCGTCACTGTAAATTAATATTAGCTGCTTCAGTCCAACATCTACATTACCAGGATGATTAAGATGAAACCAGGGTGGACATTTCAGCAAGACTGATCCAAACACAGCAAAGGAAATTCTCAAATGGTTTCAGAAAAGAAAATAAAGCTGTAGAATGGCCCAGCCAATCACCTGACTTGAATTCTCCACGAGAGGCATCTTTAAGCTGCCATCACCAAAAAAGCCTTTTATATAAAGTATTAAATACATTTCAGTAGTTCAGTACTTTCTCCTTATGTCATTTCATTGTTATTACACATACATGTGGAAATGTGGAAAATAAAGTAAACAATACAAATGATATACATCTAGATGATTTATGTGCAATGTGTGCATTGTTGACTGTTTTAACTGTACAGATAATAATAATAAAAAAACATTTACCTAAATATATTTATCTAAAATATTTACAAGTGACTTTACTGAAACCATAAACAGTAAAGGTCCTGTTTCATGCTTAAAATATAATAAACAAATTACAAGATACAGAGATTACATTTAATAAACAGTGTTAAATGGTTTTCTGGGAAATCTAACAGTATTCAGGTACAGAATTTGAGTAATCAAATTGCAAATCAAATCAGAATTTTGCCCAAATGCTTTAAACTCTCTTGAAATTCTCAGTCACAGAACACATCAAATTAAAACATTTACTCTATTATGATTAAACTCTGCAGAGACTCCACAAATCTTATGTGTTCTGAACTTTTGTGCTGATTGACTATAATACTTGAATTGACTTGACAATGCACATCCTGCAATGTGACTATTGTGGATGAGCACATTGCGATGTTGATGCTAGAGCGTTATATTGTGCAGCCCTAGACCCAGTGATTTTATTGCATGTGCAATTGTAGGAGTTTCTCTTTCAGTCAGCCTACAGATATTTGCGCCATTATATAACAGCAAAATCAGCATGTTTGTTTGCAAATTAATTTGTTTATATGTAAAAATGAGTCACTGTGTCTGTATTCTTTAATTTAAACGTTTTCAGTAGATTACTCACGGAGCTTTGCACTCCAATTGCTTTAACAGGATTTGCTCTTGTGCTAATTTGCCTTGTCCAGTATGTTTGGCCCATAGGGTGCATGTAAAGTACATGACCTTGTTTTTACCATTTACATTTTGTTTGGCCTTTGTTTTATACAATAGCAATGTTTTTGTGGTCTGAAACTGCAAACTTTTAACAATTGGTAGATTACTGGTTTTACAGTTATGGACTACAGTGCAGTATGAGGTTTTTCTCTATTGTAAGCGACATCACAATTTACTGTAATGACAAGCATAATACGGGATATTTAGTTGTTTTTGTGGAGATGTGTGAACAGGTAAACTTTTCTATAAAGGAAAAGAAAAACTGTTGATTTTAGTATATTGTTTTAAATGATACACTCTTCTTTGAGCAATACAATATAAAGAAATCTAAACATTTCATATAGTGCATTATTTCTAATCAAAATGTATTTAATATTCACCTCACATCACATATGATGTAAACTTTCTCACCTGGTAAACCATTGCACTTTTGTAATTTGTTGTTGTATTGCTAAATTAAGATTATTTCAGATTGATAAATTGCTTCTTTCGCTGTTTATCTACTTTAACACCATCTTTATTGTATACAGGGCTACAAAAACAAAATGTGACTTGAGTTGACATAAAACATATGGGTACCAGCCCTTTGAAAAAAAAAAAATGGTTTGGCAAAAGAGTTCAAAGTTCAAAATTGCATAGTGGTGTGTTGTTTTTATCTGATGTTTGCTTTTGTTAACTCTGTTGGAAAGGTTTAGGGTTGGGATTAGTGTAGGTGGTATGTTTATTTTAACTGGATTGATTCAATAAGTAAAATTGTTTTCTGATATCTACATAGTAGGTATGTGGCTTAGGTAAGTTCTCCAGAAATGGTTTTATTTGTTAATTTACAGTGTAAGTACATACATTACCCCTGGAATGAGAAGCTCTTTTTTTTTTTAACCATATTTAGAAAGGTTGTGAAGATTGATGGGCTCTGCTCTTATGCACATACACGTAATGTGATGTACTCTGAACAAATAAAATAAAATACACAAGCAATGATCATACTTCATTTGTCAAAAAAAGCAGATGCCTTGTTAAATCTTTCCAACTGAAGTGCTAGAGAGGTTTATTTTAGGGCGTACTCACACTAGGTAACCGCCTTGAACCGTGCCAATGCACGCTTGTCCACCCTCCCCTTTCCCCTGACGGCCTGCACTTACATTGCATTTTACCTTCCGAGCCAGAACACGCTTATGTCATTTTTGATGTGACTGTTCAGTTTAACAGGAAGAGAAGTGCTCTCGGTCAGCACAGTGGACATTGCTTTAGTTATATCGTTTTGTATTATTTTTAGTCATTTGGGATGCAGTGACATGCAGTCAAATATTTTGCCGAACATATCCACCACTTTTGACGCTTATAAATTATTATAAAGTCATTGTGCGGCACGTATTAGGAGGTTTGACAGTTCGTGTTAATTGAAAAGTAAGAATAATTAATAAATCCATATGAAACAGTCCCTTAAAAGTGACGTCACATCTTCAGTTTTGCACTCAGGCGAGCTTTGCACTCACACTACAAGCGTACCGCGCCAAAGCCCAACCGAACCACACTCTGGCACACCCCTTCCAATCGGGCCAGGGCTGGCCAACTGAACCATGCCTGGACCCGATTCGGAGCACTCACAAACCGGGAAACGCGCCTGGGCACGGTTCGGATAGCCTAGTGTGAGTGCACCCTTAGCTAAAAAGAGTGATTGAGATAACTTTAAGCCACTAGAGTTTCACAACCTTGATCACAGTTGTGCTTTGAATGAAATATAAGCTGAATTATAATTATACGTAAAAAATGTATTTAGAGATGTATTTGTAAGCTTTAACATAACATGAAAAACACAGGCAGTAACTAATATCAACCTCTGCCTAAAAATTACAAGAGCTGAGTGAGATGACACAATGCATAAACGTGGATTAAACATTTATACTCAGCAATTTACATGTGTTTGTTGCCTCATTACAAACATCTGTGACAAAATTCACAATATACAGTACACAATAACCTTTAATTAACCATTAATCTTCAAGGTGGTGCTGAATAAATGTATAATCTGTTTATATTTTGCACTCTGATGTGCTCTGAATAGATGGCTGGCTGAGAACAGCTCCTTAAAGGCCATCAACACACTGAACCACACCCAATTTAAAAATCATGATTTATGAAAAAATATATATATATCAATAAAAATGCCTTCAAAGTCATACATAATAGTAATATGTTTTGAAGAAAATTATGGTATGTTTACATGACAACAGTGAACTAAAACAGACATGTTTTCCTTTTGGGTTTTAAATGTTTTATTTTTTTTTAAAGGTTTTTCTGATAGCAGTGCTGTCAAAATGGATTCCTTTCTCACAAATCTACAAAAATACACATAGAGTACATTGGTTTCAAGTGCATGTTTATAGAATAATCATGTAATACATACTGTAAACATGACAATGTTATCATTTTCAAAAACATGCACTATGAAACCCAATTTCAAAAGTTAGCTTTTCCACACCCCAAAATACAGTTGTGTAAATGAGTGGACAAAACACATTCAGTTTTTAGTTTAAAATGTTGTTGTTGAAAGTATGACACCTAACACATATTATATTGTTTGCTTTTAAATGTGACCTGAAACACACTCCAAGTCATGTAATGTCAGTGTGCAACCATTTTGTATCAAGCCATATCTTTTCATGACACTGTTTAAAAAAACTTGCATCTGCAATGGAGAGAAAAAAGAGAGCTCTTGAAAAAAAGCACCTCTTGTGAACACATTTCCTGAAACACCTGCAACAGAGTATTTCTGGTTTTCTACACTATAAAGAATGCTAGGTTGTTTCAACCCAAATTTGGGTTAAACATGGACAAACTCAAGCATTGGTTTAAATTTTTATATTATTTTAATGAACCCAAATGTTGACCTAAATTCGAGTAGAAACAGCCCAGCATTTGGAAATTTTGAAGCGATGTAGGCAGAATCACGTATTTCCATTGATTCTGGTTTGTTTTTTGTAAACACGCATGAATAGCCATGACAAGCATAAGGCTATCATGATATAAACCAGCAAGAATACAAGAAGAACATTATTAATTTACAGGACGGCAGAGGTGTTCTGGGCTTTGGAGCCCATCGTTTTAAGAAAGGGGAGGGTGATAAAGCTGGTGGAAACTATTTCTGTGATGATAGGCATCAAGTAGAAAATATGAATTATTAATCACAAGCATTTTGTCCCTGATGCCCGAAGGGAAAGGCGACTACTGCTAACACAATCCCAATCTCATTTATTTTTATAGAAAACTTATTAAAGTATGTACTTGAGATCAAATGGTTAGTACTAGAGGAAACACATGGAAATAATGAATGTCATCAACAGGGTCTGAGTGTTTGTGGCTCTTAACAAGCAATCAGAAAAGTGCTGCAATACGCATCTGAATTATGACTGAGCTGAGATTGGGCTGTTCGAGTTATTTTATTATTTAGCTGTAAGTTCATTTGGTTAAGATATTCTTGCTTTTAGAAACAGGGAGCAATAATGAGGGATTGACACAATATGCTCCGAATGACCCAATTGTGAATCATTGTTAGTGCCATTTCAGACAGCGGCATGTATAATTGACCTAAGGTTATTCTGCTGCATAATGTTATGATACTTTGCAATACGTGGATGTTATTGACTGATCTGATGCTGACAATTCAGTGTATAGGTTTAGTGGTAACACTTAATGAGAATCATCTTGTTAATAATGTTAATGCTGTAGGTTTTGTGTTAGTTTATAAATATACTTTTTTTTTCCAGATAATTTATCTGCATTGATAATATATTGATTTAATAGAGTTCTTTTAACATTTTGGTTGATGAACACTTAATAAATTTAGTTAATCAACATCTGAATCATTTGATTAAAAAATGACAGTGAATAATTTTGTAATGTTACAAAAAACATATTTTTTTAATATTGCCATCTTAATACCTTAACCCAGCTTAAACGCTTTAGAATGTCCTGCCATTTATTACATTAAGTTATATATACACACACACACACGCACACACACACACAATTGTTTTTCACTGTCATTTATAAGCATGATGTATGTGTAATGATACACTCACCGGCCACTATATTAGGTACACCTTACCAGGTTGGTCCCCCTTTTGCTTTCAGAACTGCCTTAATCCTTTGTGGCATAGATTCAACAAGGTACTGGATATATTTCTCAGAGATTTTGGTCCATATTGACATAATAGCATCATGCAGTTGCTGCAGATTTGTTAGCTTCACATCCATGATGCAAATCTCCCATTCAACCACAATCCAAAGGTGCTCTATTGGTTTGAGATCTGGTGAGTGTGGATGCCATTTGAGTCCAGTGAACTCATTGTCATGTTCAAGAAACCAGTCTGAGATGATTTGCGCTTTATGACATGACGCGTTATCCTGCTGGAAGTAGCCATCAGAAGATGGGTACACTGTGGTCATAAAGGGATGGACATGGTCATCAACAATACTAAGATAGGCTGTGGCATTGACACGATGCTCAGTTTGTACTAATGGGCCAAAAAGTGTGCCAAGAAAATATTCCCCACACCATTACACCACCACCACCAGCCTGAACCATTGATACAAGGCAGGATGGATCCATGCTTTCATGTTGTTGACGCCAAATTCTGACCCTACCATCTAAATGTCACAGCAGAAATCGAGACTCATCAGACCCGGCAACGTTTTTCCAATATTCCATTGTCCAATTTTGGTGAACCTGTGCGAATTGTAGCATCAGTTTCCTGTTCTTAGCTGACAGGAGTGGAACCCAGTGTGGTCTTCTGCAGTTGCAACCCATCTGCCTCAAGGTTCGACGTGTTGTGCGTTCAGAGATGCTCTTTTGCATACCTCAGTTGTAACTAGTGGTTATTTGAGTTACTGTTACCTTTCTATCAGCTCGAACCAGTCTGGCCATTCTCTTCTGGCATCAACAAGGCATTTGTGCCCACAGAACTGCCGCTTACTGGATTTTTTATTTTTTATTTTTTGGACCATTCTCTGTAAACCCTAGAGATGGTTGTGCACGAAAATTCCCGTAGATCAGCATTTTCTGAAATACTCAGACCAGCCCGTCTGGCACCAACAACCATGCCATGTTCAAAGTCACTTAAATCACCTTTCTTCCCCTGTCTGATGCTCGGATTAAATTGCAGAAGATTGTCTTGACCATGTCTACATGCCTAAATGCTGCTGCCATGTGACTGGCTGATTAGAAATTTGCGTTAACAAGCAGTTGGACAGGTGTACCTAATAAAGTGGCCGGTAAGTGTATATGTTTATTTAGGGACATATGCCCTGAAAATACTGAAAATATCAACTTAAACATTCCCACTATTCACGCTATTTTTTTAAAACCCTGGATGGTCCAGTTGGATGGTCACCACATCCCAACATAGCTATGACATCGGCAAGAAGGTGGCAGAGTCAAGATTTGGCCCGGAATCATGGGGGAAAATTTGACAGGGCCTTGAAAATGACCTTGGCAAAGTATATAGAGTTTCTGACTGACCACTTTCTTCCATGGTACAAAATAAAGAACCGTGCCTTCCTTTGCAAAAGCATTTTCATGTATGACAATGCACCATCTCATGCTGCAAAGAATACCTCTGTGACTGTGATATGGGCATAAAAGGAGAGAAACTCATGGTGTGACCTCCATCTTCCCCTGACCTCAACCCTATTGAGAACTTTTGGAGCATGCTCAAGCATGAGCAATAATCTATGAGGGTTGTGAAGGTGATATCAAAGAAGGGGTTCTATGTTAAGATGTAACTTGGACTGTTAGGAACTTTTATTAAAATAGCTTTTGATTTCAGTAAATACACCTCCTAATGCTGCAAATACAACAAATTACCCTTTTTCAAGTCTTTACAACATATAAAATATTTACAAACTCTGCTGTGCATAATAATTTAGAACAGTGCATTTTGAATTTATTGATTTATTTTTAATGAATACTGTTATTATTGGAAGGTTGTTCAATAAAATTCTAAGTATACCCTAACTGGTGATGACTTGACAATTATACTGACTGTCATTTGCATCGACTGATTAGGAAAATCTGAGAAAGACATCATTTGCATAAAAATTTGGATCGCATTGTAAGTGAAACAATTTGCTGTGTACTGAGGTGTTTTGACAGGGTAAAAGGGGTGCTTATTTACACTATCATTGAGGAATTTATCCAAAGCAAGTTACAAACTTTTCATTAAGACCCTAATGAATCATATCAGCTTGTGTAAAATGGGTAACCGATGTCACCTTTAATACAAAGTGAAACCAACAATTTTAATTATAAATTTCTTCTTGCCAAAAAAGTGGCATGATAATTATAGGCACGTCCTGCTGATGAAGAAATTGTGAACCACGTTCCCCAGTCAGCAGAGTTTATAGTCAGTGCCGTCTGCTTCATGATTTACACTGTTCCTCCAGCACCCTGCACTCACCCAGGGGAGATGGGTGTCTTTTTGATATAACGCCTTTATCTTTTATATGTCCTTGAATGTGAGATCTTTCCTCAAAAACTGGCATAGGGGACACAAAATATCTGAATCTGCACAGAAAAAAAATAAATAAATCCACCACATAATCAACCCATGCGAGCATTTGGGATAAAAGATCACTCTGTGTGGTTTAATCAAGGTGAAATTTCGAGACACGCCTCTGGGCTATTTTGGAGTGAACCGTTTTGACGCAACAGGATGGTTTTTATTAATAAATGCCATCTTTAATTGAAATCTCAATTTATCACCACGAGAGCTATCTGTTGTGCCGCAAAAACCGCTACACAAGCGGCGTATTGAAATCATTACATAATTAGGAAAATTAAATAGGTAATACATTCAGCGCCTTACTCAAGGGACAGTTACATTTCTGCTTTTCTATCACCATATTTTTTTTTAAATGACTCCGTTTTGTTCTTGCAAAGAGGAGATAAGACTAATTGGACAGTTGAAAGACCAGTGAATTGATGATATTGCTTGTGTTGCTCTCGCTATACTACGTGGCCCGCATTAATGTGTTTGAAAACGTCCCTTTTGGGTTTTCTGAGTCTGCACACTGACCTTGCTGTCTTTTTTTCCTTCGTTTTCTCTTTGTAGACTCTTTTTAGCAGTCTGAAATGCACTGCATTATGACCCTCTCGGTTCAGGGAAACATCCGTATTATGATTCACATTCAATTATCAATCCAGCACTCTAAACAATAGACCAGTGAGCATTGAATGACCCTGAAAAACGTAAAATAAAGGATCGTAGTCGACAGAGCCTACGAGATGTCTCTACTGTGTCAATAAGTGCCTTTTGTACTGGCAATCAAAAGCAGGTTTTCTCTTATTTTATGAGGAAATATTCTTGGCTCAAGAGGCCTATGCTCACATATGCATTGTTTTATTTATGGATTCAATGCAGCACGTTTTTTTTTTTTTTTTAATAAGCTTGTGCTAACGAACACCCACTATTAAAAATGTATTATTTCCTCAAGCTTTTATCCCAGCGAGGAGATAAACATCAAGTGAAGATGCACTGGCTGGTGTCTGTTGACCATAGGTGTGTGATTCAGTGGTTTATTGTGCGAGCCACAGTGCAGAGCAAATGCAATGGACTGAGAGAGTAAGCCATGAGCTGTGACCCTACGCTCTTTGTTAAACACAGTCAGGGGAACGTGGTCCATTTAGCAGAGCAACTCCGGGTTCCCACAGCACTTTATATCAAACGAAAAGATTAGCACTTAACTAACGGTTAAGAAAAGGGCATTTTTTGGGGGTTGCTCCATTCATTTATCTCCAACATTGCATATGTAAACTAATTTTAACATGGTGTTTATAATGATTTTTTTTATTATTTGTTTTATTTGTTTGTATTATATGGGGGAGGGGGCAGTCTAAATGACATCAAGCATAACTAGACTGAAGATAATTTTTTTCACTAACCACTCAGTATATTATTGCAAAACACTAAACAGAATACCAGAATACTAGAATATTGATAACTTAAAAAGTAATCAATGACAGAACATTCTAAAGTGCCTAACCTGGGTTAAGGTATTACGATGGCAATATTAAAGAAATTATATATTTATACATTTGAATTCAAAACTATTAACCCTACTTTCTTCTTGTTCTAATATTTTCCAAGTTATTTTTAACAGAGCAAGGATTTAGAAAAAGTCTTATTTGTTTTATTTTGGCTAGAATAAAAGCAGTTTTGAATTATTTTAAAGAACAATTTTAAGGTCAATATTATTAGCCCCCTTAAGCAATTTTTCTTTTCGATTGTCTAGAACAAACCATTGTTATACAAAAATTTGCCTAATTACCCTAACTTGCCTAATTAGTTAAGCCTTTAAATTGCACTTTAAGCTAAATACTAATATCTTGAAAAATATCTATTAAAATAGTATGTACTGTCATCATAGCAAAGATAAAAGAAATCAGTTACAATAAATTAGTTATTAAAACTATTATGTTTAAAAATGTGTTAAAACAAATCTTCTTTCCATTAAACAGAAATAGGGGGGTGGGATACAGGGAGGGCTACTAATTCTGACTTCTGACTTCTGATATACATATAGCCCAGAATATTGCATCAGTTTATATTATCAAGGAACCATTCATAAAATTCATTATTATAAAATAGTATTAGTATTAAGTGGAAGATCCCTCCATGTGGATGTTCCTTTATACAAAGTGACTTAAAAGTCAAATACTGCACTAGTAGAAGCATTAAATCCAAGCTTAATGTTACAGCAGATGTGCAGTTTTGAGTTTCATTTGAAATCTAAAAAAGTGCAAAAAAACACCAGCTAGTTAGTAAAGTGCTTCTGAAAGAGCAGACGTTTTTTTGAAGCTGGATCAATGGATCGCCAGGTGAAGGTTGGTAATTTTTTCCAGACAGTGAGTGTGAAGGATTTTGAAAGTGACCTTACTGTGATGACACTGACCGCAGGGAGAAGGATCCATGTTTGGTTAAAAATCAATATTCTTTGTAATGCTGACATTACTGCCAATGGGCAAAAAATGAATTCGCAGCCAGCAGGATGGCTGCATCTTAACAATGTAAACAGTGTATTATTTAGTAGACCTCTAACATAGACTTTGTATATATTCAGCAACCTACATTATGAGCTCAGGCTTTGTATTGAGACTTTTCCACAGGCATTACCCATAAGTCCCTCAATAGCATTTCATGAAAGCACTTCAGAATCTACCAGTGGTCCACAGCCTTTCTGACTTTTATCTTCTTTGAAGTTCCCACACTTCATCAGGAAAAGACTGCTGTGGCATATCAGTACAGTTTCGCTCAGACTAGAAAAGGACCCTTATCTGCCCCCTTTGTGTTGTCAGTGGACACACAGATGTCCAGTCCTCTGGCAAAAAAAAAAAAAAAGCAGGCCCTTTGGGCAGAAATATGTCTAAACTTTGAAGCTATGTGATTCGTTTGTGAAGGTATGTGATTGCTGAAGGTCATTATATTGTCTTTGGCTGCGAGTGCGTGTAAGTACAATGTATCTCTTTATTTCACAAATATAAAACAAAACAAAACTCCCAAAACTGCCTGTGAATGAACATCATTACATTCTAATGTCAAACTCTTTTTATTACAATTGTAAATAGTTTATTATGTAAATTATCCTGAAACATGTTTTACATGAATACATATTTCAATTATTAATTGTCATGTGCTCTAACAAGTGAGAAAATAAAGATTTTTTAAATTTTTATTTTAAATAATGATTTCATAATTAAAGAAGACTGAAATTTGACATGCTTATCTTGACTCGATTTGGTAATTAACTCATTAATTTCTACTATTAGTTAATATGTTGTTAAGGAATTAATACATGATGACACATAATTAAAAGCAATGTTCAATTTAATTTGTATGTTTAAATTCAGCCCAAATAAATTGTTCGCAACCACTTAACTTAAAAAATTTACTAAATCCAAGGAATCATCTTTGAATAATTTTATTTCAGTGCAGCTGCTGATGTTGTAATCATTAATAAATGGCGTAGTTTTTAACAAGTCATGCATTAGATCATGATTGTCTGTGCGCTGGGTTCCACACAATTCATGTTGTCCCAACACATTTTAAGTAAACCGAATATTTTATTACAAATTTAAGTGGATTAAAACGTAAAACAATTAAGTTGTCCCCCCAAACTTAAGAATTGTGTTGTTTCAACTAATTTTAAATAAGTAGTTTGAACAAGCAGCAAAAGTCATTTTTTGAGTGTAATTAGTCATAAGCAGTCATAAATGTGTGTACTTTATTGTAAAGTGGTATCAATATTTAAGAATAATTACTTCAATATTTTAAACAGTATATGTATTTGATGCAGCTATACTCTTCATTTTGATCATTGTCTTTTTTCCCCAGTTTATTTATTTATTTCATCTTTATTATGTATTTTTTAGCTGGACTGGAGGGGGTGGAGACAGGCAAGAAATACGCTTGCGTTCTTCTCCACTGCATGCTTGTCGTGCTCCAGCTCTCCCCAGCTCACTATATGTTCACCCCGATATGCACCCCGAGGCAATGTGGCTTTCATTATTTCTTTTGAAACTTTCATCTGAAGTCTCCTAGGGATTAGCCCTCTTGATTCCTGACACAGTCGATGAAAAACAAACCTTATACACTAGGAGGCTTTCAGCCAGTGGAGCTACTCTCTCCCCGCTCCATCTCTCACTGTGTTCAGCCATGTCAGGATTCCTACACAACAAGTGGGCTGTCTTCCTTGATTTTCCTAATGGCTTGGATGATCTCTTATCGTTTGGATGAGAGCTGGGGGTTTTAAAATGCCCCGTCTCTTTCTTTGTTAATGAATGAAGCAAATCTTTACTACTTAACACCTCTGAGATTGTATCAGGGAAACGGTGGTGGGTTCACGGTCATGAATGTTAATAAGCCCTCTTACCTCAAGTGCTTCAGTGCCTCTGCCCTCCCAGATGGTCTTTACAACAACGCCGGGACTTACAAAGATGATGCAAAGCTTACCAAGTTTCCTGTTTGAAAGTGTAAGGCCTGGCACTGACCGTGAGCTCTCTGAGTGGTTGGGCTGATCCAGTGCTTTTAAATATTTATTTGTGTTCGTCAGATATATAAAAGAGATAATTCCACTGAAAATGAACATTTTGTCAACATTAACTTGCTCTTATGTCACTCCAAGCTGCTAAGACTTTCTTTTTTTTGCACGAAGATGTGTGTCCACATAATGACATTTAATGGGGTCCATGTAGCCCTATTGCTGCAGTACTAGTTTTTCTGGATAGCATTGGTGGAATTAGAATTAGAGGAGTTCTTTGCTATATCAATTCTGTTTTTAATTGCTGATCAAGTGCTCAAGTGCTTTTTTGAGTAACCTGACTAACTACCTGCATCTTTACTAGTTTTGCATAAGAACTAGAGATTGGATTCATTCCAGTGGCTATCAGACTGACACGCAAATCAATCAATCACAGATAACTTTATTCAGTGTTATCTATAGGTTTGTGAAAATTGACTATAACAGACCAGCATGTAAAGGACTCCTAATTTACCCCTTTTACAAGATGTAAGATAAGTTTTTGGTGTCTCCAGAATGAGTCTGTAAAGTTTCAGCTGATTATTTATTATACAATGCAGAAAATGCCAATTTTTGGCTGTTTTTGTATCCTGTGCCTTCAAATGCAAATGAGCTGATTATCTCTGCACACCGTTCCCACATGTGTGTCTGCTTTTCATGTGTTACGTCAGATAAACAGCGACAGTGACAGAGACAGGCACTGATTAAGAAATCCAGCTCATTGGTCAAAAATAGCAAGTAAGTTTATTTGATGTATTTGTGGTTGAGTTTATTCAAGCCTTTCTGAAATGATGAGTCTCACAAAAATGCCATTACAAAGTTTGCAGTACACACACATTTACTGACGTTATGCGGCTGTAGTGATTCCAAAAGTTATGAATTGCATTGCAGTTTTATTGTCTTTACTTTATTACAAATATACTCTGTTTTAAAAATGTTTTAAACTTGTAAAACTCATTCTTGAGGAGCAGCTGATCACAGAGAGTTGGAACAGATATTTTAATCCCAGTTTCTTTGCAAATCCTGTTCTGTGGACATGATTATGCACGTTACTACAGAGGCATGTTAATACGCATGTCAATCAATTCGCTGGGTGGGGAAAACCACACTCCTACGTTGCGGTGGGCCTCATAATCACTGAGATTTGGATCCTATTTTATTGTCAGGAAATGTAAAAAAGAGACTTGTGTTGGAGTACACAGTTGGACCTACACACAGTTACCTACAGCTGGACACTATGGACCTACACACAGTTGATTTTGTATCATAGGTGCCCTCTAAGATTGCCTGTATCCGCTATCCCCTAAAATAAGAAGAAATGTAGGGCGGTGCATGATTTTGTCCTTTGGAAACTAATTGGATTGTTGCTAATAAAATGAATGAAGATTGACGAATGGCTGAATTCAGAGCAGAAACGGGACACCCACTGATATGTCTGCCCTAAAAGAGGGAAGGTTATGGTATTTAATTAAAGTTTATGAGGGCAAGTAAGTAACATTTTTTTTTTTTTTTTTCCCATGATGACTTTACAACAATCAGTGTTGTAAACTACACATAGATTAAAAAAGAATGATAAACATAAGTTGTCTTGAGTGAGTTTGTCATTATGTTTTTATTTTTCTATTTTTTAGGCAGACTATTTGGAAACAGGGCATAAACATCTCCAAGTAATCCTGTAGAATTCAGTCAATGACAGCTTCAAAACTGAAGTGTTTCCATTTTTGTGTGCAGTATGCATGTCCTAAATTGCACACTTGCAAACTTGTGGGCTTTCTCAGAGTCTGCCCTTCAATGATGTCATGTAGTGCAGACATTAGGGGTTTTTATGCCAGTCCACAAGGGTGCACTTAAGTCGTATTTTGGGACAGACTCAGTCGTCACACTGGGAATAGGAAGAGGTCATAGCTTCAGCACACTTCTCCAAGCACAAACACAGATACATGGACATTGTAGTGTTTGAAATATATACACATAGATTAGCTGATCCATCAGTGGATCTCTCATATTTCTGCTTATAGATTGAATATACGTTGAACATACTGTGAACACAACTGTCCTATGAACATAAAATGACAAATACAGTTTTTATTGTAGTATACATTACATTAGTCAGTCACTAAGAACAGAAAATGCACATACCTGCATCGCGAGCCGTGAATATGCGTGAAATGAACATTAAACTTAAAAGAGAAAAGAACAGGGAGTAAAACTCAGTAATGAAGAAATTCTCAATTTAACTGATGGATAGGCTAACACGAAGTGCTCCTTGAAAGAAAACTAATCCAATTCTATAACAAACTGATATAATGTGATGTGAGTTTGAAAGGACAATAAGACTGCGTAGAGTGAAATCAGTAAACTAATCTCCCTGTCATCTTTTTTCTACTTTTATACATGGGTAGAAGCTGCTGTGAATATTTAGTTGGAATGTAGCATTAAGTTCAAACTTTAATCTTAGGTTCAGTGGTGCAACATAAAAATATTTAGTAGTGTCCCTTTAAGTCACAACTAAGATACGTTTTAACTTGTGCACTGCCCCTGGGTTGTAAATTGTGTGGAGCTGGCAGCAGTGCAGGTTTAGGCGAAGACCACATCAAGGGTGCAAAGGGGACGCAGATAAGCACACTTCAGAGTGTAAAAATGACAGATGGGACACCCTACTTGTACAATTAACAAGCATGCGCAGTTAAAGGCCACAAGACCAAATGTCCATATGAAGTGTGCCATTTGGGACCGGGCCATTGTCTGAGACTAGAAGTCCATGTAAAATCTCATACCAGTTTCAAAGAGAGGCTTAAGGCTCAATCCCAATTCTACCCCTTAGCCCTTATCCCCTACCCATTGTTTTGCATGTTCACACGAAAAGGGGTGGCGCTATTCCCTTTAGCTTGAAGGAGTAGGGCTAAGGGAATGGGCTAGATAGCCCTTGAAACTGAGATTTTCCAGGACCACACTAGAAACCAAGGGGTATGAAAATTTCCCAGAATACACCATCTACAGCAGCAACATGGCCATTAATTTCTTTTTATTTTTTGGCATTATTAAGAATTTTTACAATGCACAGTACAGTTACGAGTTTATTGCCACATTATATTGTTGTAATAACATGATATTGTTGCCCTCTGTGATTTCCTGAAGATAAATATCAAAACATAACGCAACTGGAATAACCACAGCAGTTGCCGTCGTCTATCTCATATGAAGTAAGAGATCGCGACGACATGATGACGTGTGTGCAGATGTTGCAGTGCTGTCCCATTTCTCAGGGGTAAATTTGAAGCCCTTCTCCTTCACACTCTGTTTCAAGGGGCACGGGAAAGAGGTAGGGGTAAAAAAATAAAAATAATTGAATTGGGTCTAGACTAAATTACACATATGAGCTGTTTTAACTTGACCTAACAGAAGAAAAAAAAAAACTCGCAGTAAGAAGCAAAAAAATATATTTATTTATATTTTATTATTAATGACCTATTAAGTCAAGGCCTAGTGTGTGTGTGTGTGTGTGTGTGTGTGTGTGTGTGTGTGTGTGTGTG
>CAIGQV010017699.1:938240-956594 GCA_903798115.1 Danio jaintianensis | reverse complement strand
ACACACACACACACACACACACACACACACACACACACACACACACATACTCATGTTCATATGTAAAACAGTCATCAAATATATTTTAATAAGAATAATGTTGTCACATAATAACAAAATGGCTTCCTTAATGGCATTGCCTTTAATATTGCCCTCAATATTGTATTTATTTATTTTTTATTTTTTTGTCATCAGGATTTTAATGACTGTAATGACTGTATTACATAGCTGAAATTATTTTAATAATTTGTTAATATTTTATAATAAGAAAATAAAAATGAAACAAATTCTGAAATATTATGCCAAAGTGCTGTAAATTAAATTAATACATGACTTATTATTATTATTATTATTATTATTATAATAAATAATAATAATAATAATAATAATAATAATAATAGCAATATGTCGTAGATAGATGTAGTTTTATAGATTCCTTATAGATCCAAAAGTTTTATCAGGCTTGAGTTTTTCTTTCCTTAGTTTGTATTAAAAAGCACTTAAAAGACTGCAGAATCTGTTTAGTAATTTTCTAGCTATTCAGAAAAAAAAGGATTTTGTTATTTAATATTTAATAAAATGTCTTGTAATTTATAGTAACACTTAAAACTATTAAAGACCTAACATAAATAAGTACTTTTACATTGCATCTGTACTATACATTTACGTTGAGTATGGTTATTTAATTTAATATCTTCTGTTCAGGCCTGACTGCATAATCTATGGCACATTCAACAATGACCAAATTCTAGGCCGCCATGGATGTTTTACTCTAGCTTCAACGTAATTACAGCAGCAGCATGACTGCTTCATTTCATGGTGAATTCATGTTCACAATCACTGCTCAGTGGAGCCAGGTGCACTGAATGCTCCATTGAGCCCTTTCGGCTCCGGACTCCCAGGTGTGCTCAAATCACGAGCTGCTTACTCAGGTGGATGTGCTCCTGACACGTCAGCCTGCGTCAGCAAGCCATATTTCCCAGTTTATACACCTTTCTGCCACCATGCCCCATGATGCTTTGCGTGAATTATGGGAGTAATTTCAGGTAAACTGTAAAAAAACCAACAACAACTGGTGTCATAATTCTCCTTATAATTCATCCATCTTAAGTTTTATATTAAAATAAAACTTATAGAATCAACGAATGACTTTCAACAGACCAGGGATAATCCCTCCAAAAACATGGAACAAGCAGCAATATTGTGCCATTAAAGTCAGAATTATTAGCCCTCCTGTGATTTTTTTTTTTTTTTTTTTTTTTTTTTTTTTTCAAATATTTTCCAAATGAAGTTTATCAGAGCAAGGCATTTTTCACAGTATTTCCTGTAATATTTTTTCTTCTGGAGAAAGTCTTATTTGTTTTATTTCAACTAGGATAACATCAGTTTTTAATTATTTAAAAAAACATTTTAATTGTTCAATATTTTTAGCCCCCTTAAGCAATTTTTTTTCCGATTGTCTACAGAACAAACCACTGTTATACAATGACTTGACTAATTACCCTAACTTGCCCAGCTAACTTAATTACCCTGCTGAATACCAGCATCTAGTGAAATATTACTGTTATCATGGCAAAGATAAAATAAATCAATTATTAGAAATTAGATACTATTATTAGATACTATTAATTTTAGAAATGTGTCCACTCAACAGAAATTCAAACAGAAAATGCAGGGAATACAAAGCGACCATAATTTGGAGGAACAAAACACAGTGAACTTAAAAGAGCTTTTGGCCATATAAATGATTATGAAAAATAAAGACGTTTTTTTTTTTTTTTTTTTTTACTATGTATGTGGATTATTGTAGCACAACTTTGTTATTCAAAATGATTTCTTTCAGTTCTTTTGAATGCAACCATATTCTTTTAAGTACTTAGCATAGCATTCAGGCCACTGCAGGTTTTCCACCTTTCCCTGCACCCCATGATGCTTTGCGAATTATGGGAGTCACTTCTGTTAAACCGTAAACAAAAACAGGGTACAATGAGGGGTCATTATTCTCCTCACAGTTCATACGTCTAATATTAAAAGGCAACTTATCAGAATTAACACAACTTTCATGAGCCCATGAATAACTCCCCCAAAAATTGCGAAACAAATTGTTGTGCAGCCATATTAGATAACTGAATATCACATAATATGTTTAATATTAGTATACTGAATATCATAATACTGTATTAAATACAAAGAGAAAATAATCTGGTGGAACAACCAGTGAACCCATAACTATGCTTGTGAAACTAATGTAATATTAATATACCAAGCATAATTTAATTTTCATGATGGATACAAAATAAAGCACAATGTACCTTTTGCTCAGTTTTCACGATGAATATCGATATATCTATGTAAAAATATCCATAAATTACAAGTTTCCTGTGTTTTATGATTCTTGTTTTTGTTTTTCCCAAATATTCATGCTTTGAATTGCATTATGGGACCTTGATCTTTCTTCCAACAACTTTTAATGTAGAAAAGTTTGAAAAAAAAACAATAAATGTACACTTAAAAATTACTTTTGCTGTTTGTTCAAAATACTTATTAATAAGGAGTTGAAACAACACAATTCTTATTTTTTTAGGGGGAACAACTTTTTTTTTTTTACGCTCAATCCACTTAAATTTGTAGAAAATAAGTTAACTTTATCAATTTGTTTCGGGACAACATGAAGGAATTGTGTGGAACCCAACATTTTTTACAGTGTAAATGGTAACTCTTTACAATAAGGTTGTATTAGTTAATGTCAGTTAATGCATTTACTAACATGAACAAACAATGAGCAATACACTTATTACAGTATTTGTTCATGTTAGTTAACGTTGGTTAATAAAAATACAGTTGTTCATTGTTAGTTCATGTTAACGCACGGTGCATAACTAATGTTTACAATCATGAATTTAGATTTTCAAAATGCACTTTGTTAAACTACAGAGCTGAATGTTCAGCATAAAAAGTCAACAAAGCAGCAACCAAAATCCCATTATGCAATTAATAACCGTAAATAAAAAAAAAAACACAGGTGGATCACAAAATACAGAAACTGTTAATTAACAGACATATTTTACAGTGCAGTAGAGACATGCAGAAAAAAAAGATGGATACATCCAAACCACTGCAGGCTTTGTAAAAACAACCAGGCTGAATGCTATTCCACACAAACCTAACATCATTCAGCCAAGCAGTTATACCTTTGGTGTGGAAACACTCATAGAAAAACCATCTGATGGCTAGAGAGTGCTTTTTTTTAAGCATGTTAAGCCATACTGTGGCTTGTGCTGGATCTGCTTGCTTTGGGCTGTGAGCTTTGGGGCACAGCAACATCTGCCGCAATTCACTTCAGAGCGAGCCCGACATCGTAACATTCGTTCATTTGGCCGGGTGTTAATGTGAGCAGTTTCATTACGCTGCTTGTGTGGGGCTCATTAGACCAGGGGGTGACAAGCTTAAATAAATAACACCTAAGAGTGCTTGTGTGTTTTAGTGTCGTCGAGGCTGGAAAATAAATCCCTTAAGCGGCCTTAAATTTGTTTCAACATGCGCTTTGACGTAAAGTATGGCTTGCAGGAATATCACAGTCACTCTGATGGGAGTAGATGTGAAATATCTTACTGCGCCAAACGAGAGGCTCAGTGTAGCAAGACATTATTGTTATTTGGTGTGACGATACAAAACTGGACTTTTGATGTGAGGACATGAAATGTTGCAACATAAAATTAGCATTTGGGTATTAAAATGGCCTTTTGGAGTAAATTTTCTCACCAAATGTTTGCAAAGTGATTTGCATTCGTTAAAATTGGCTCATCTCAGACTTAGCTGTGGCTGTAAAGATTAAACGTGAAACGTGTAATTTATAAATGTTAATAATTTGCATAGGTTAATGATAGGCTGAAGGAGAGCTGTTGTTCATTATGCCGTTGTTTTGGTGTCACTGAGATTATATTTTTAATTAACATCTTAAGTGATTGTTATTTTTGTTATATTTTTATTTTAGCTAGCTTTAGGGATTTTTTGTGTCATTTGTAATTATTAATTAATTAATTAATTAATTAATTAATTAATTAATTTATTTATTTATTTATTTATTTATTTATTTATTTATTTATTTATTCATTCATTCATTCATTCATTCATTCATTCATTTAGTGCATCGTCTTAAATAAATTGACATTTTATTTTACACTATTTTATTTTAACATTTCTGGTTCATCATGTCTGTCAATTATGTTTGTAAATGAGTTTGTGTATTTTTATAGCGTAATTGTATAATTTATTATTAACTAACCACATTTATTTACTGTTAAATTTAGTACTAATGTTTAGTTTATGGGGTTTTAACTATATTTCAATATAATATTATATAGGATGACACGGTGGCGCTGTGGGTAGCGCTGTCACCTCACAGCAAGAAGGTCGCTGCTGGGTCAGTTGGCATTTCTGTGTGGAGTTTGCATGTTCTTCCCTTGTTCGTGTGGGTTTCCTCTGGGTGCTCCAGTTTTCCCCACAGTCCAAAGACATGCAATGTAGGTGAATTGAGTAAGCTAAATTATCCGTAGTATATGTGTGTATGTCCTGGTCCTCCAGATTGGGGGTTGAGCGTTGGGCTAACAACTCACCTCGTAAAAACTAGATGTTACGAAACACCAATATGGTGCGGCTAAATATCAGCTTCGATACAAATGGCCCTGGGAGTAAGTAAGTATAATATTATATAATATTTCAATAAAATATCATATTTTTTATTCTGAAAAATTTTTGTTTTTCAGTTTTCTTTCTTTTAGTTCTTACAATGAAAATCAGGAATGTTATTTTGGAAGCGTTTACATTTATATTCATTTTAACAGTTATATAAAATATATTATTTAAATGTTCCACACAGGAAAGAAAATCATAAACATATTTTTTTTAAGAACAAAGCAAAAAAACATACAGTTGCAATACAATACAAAGAAGAAAGAGAAATTATGAAAACAAAAAAATACAGAATTTGTATATAAAACATCACTCATTAAAAGAAAAGTTCGCAAATTTCTGTTGTTTTTTTAAGTCTTTTTTGCAACAGAGTTAGAAGTAATTTCTAAGTAATGCTGCATTTCAGTAGGCAAAGTATGGTTTGCAAATGTACATTTATATATATACAATTTTGTTAATAAAATACATTTTCTTGTCATGTAAAGGCTCTGTTTTGCAATTAACAAAACATTTTTACAAAATCTGTGTTAATGTTCTCAATTACATAAAAAGGGAAAAGTTATCCATAGTAAATTAGAATAATTGCATAGCCAAAATAAATGGAATAAAGTCTCAGGGTGTTGCTTACAAAATGAACAGTTTTGCATCAATATATATATTTTTTGTATTTTATTAAAAAAAATAAGAAACAGTGACTGGATGTGTATGATGGATAATTCTAAACAAAACATCTCGTCTTAAAAACATACACCTTTGTAATGACACAAGGGTGAGACAATGACATATTCATTTATTTAGTTGAACTGGCCCTTTGCTCTAGATGCACAAGAGCTTTCAGATGGCTTAACAACTATTCTATTCACAATGACACAATGCTTTTCCATGTTGAATCCATCATGAATAAATATGTAGTGGTGTAGCCTTTTTGGATTTGCTGTGCATATCTATCAGGAGGCGTTAGGTAGTCTCCGCAGTCTTGAAATATGACGGCACTCCTCCTTTACAGCCTGACGCGATGTTTAAAAGGCTTGTCAGGGAGGATCGGATGCTCAGTTAAACTCCCGTCTGCTTTTAAAAGAAGCCTCACTTTCACTGAGTGGGTAATGCGTTCCCTCTGTCAAATAATAATAGCTCGGCATCATTAGACGAAGCGCACTACTGTTGGAGTCCACTCTCAGATTAAAGCAGTGCAGGAAAGCAAAAAAACACAGCGTTAAAGCTAAAGTGTGTAATTTTTGTGCAGTGTTAAAAAAAATCTGCTAAATGTGCAGAGACAGCTCTAAGGAAAGCATTTGTTGGGGAAAAACATTGCAATTTTATTTAAACAGGTCAAGAGAGAGAGAGAAAAGCAAAACATGTTTGAAAACAGTCATTATGTTTGCATTTAGCTGAAGAAAAAAATGACACAAACGATTAAAAAATATGAAAAAATATATGTTTTTATTAACTGTTATTAAGGGCGACACGGTGGCTCAGTGGTTAGAACTGTCGCCTCACAGCAAGAAGGTTGCTGGTTCGAGTCCCGGCTGGGTCAGTTGGCATTTCTGTGTGGAGTTTGCATGTATGGTCTCCCCGTGTTGACGTAAGTTTCCCTTCGGGTGCTTTGGTTTCCCCCATGTATAAACACATGCGCTATAGAATCAGAATCAGAATCAGAAAGAGCTCTATTGCCAGGTATGTTCACACATACGAGGAATTTGTTATCGTGATAGAGCTTCTACAGTGCAACAGAATTACAGAGACAGGACAAAAACAGATAATAAATATATTTTAAAAATAAAAGTAAATAGGTGAATTGAATAAACTAAATTGGTGAATAAATTGATGAATATAGGGACTAAGCCAAAGGAAAATGAATGAATGAATAATTGTTATCGAGTATTTAGGCATAAAAAGCAGTGGCAATTAAAATGTATTTGTTTCTTTTCATAATCGTATAGGAATTGGAAACTTTTAAACTTTTTGGATAATTAGTGGTTAAATTGTATGTATTATACAGCTGTGTTTCTATGGTCTTGTATGATCATGCTCCTGTTTTGGGGTGGACATTAATACATATTCATTTCTAACTATTAGATATTCATTCATTCATCCATTTATTCATTCATTCATTCATTCATGAAGCAGTGGGCCTTCTTTCTTTTCTTGTACATCCTAACAAATTGTACATTTGATCTAACAAATTCACCCCCCTTTGAAATCTGTTTGCATCACTTCTGAAGTTAAAACATTGTTAATGCGTTTTGTTAAAATTAATATGAACATGTCTGAAAACAATTTTAGCAAATTTATTTAGCAATTTTTTTAGGGGAAATGCTTTAAATGGCATACATAAAAATGTCACACATAAACCAAAAATAAAATTTTATTCAAACACATCACAATACATTGTAAATGCGCAGGAATTGAGAATTGCCATACAGTCTCTCTTTTTTTCTTTTTTCTATAGCTATACAGTATATCAACCAGTATAAATATTGTATGTTTGCAGATAAGGTTGGACATATTCACATACTAACATATTCAAATTCTTGTAAATAGTTATTAGTCAATAGTTGCACAATAACTTCCACGTAGTGATCACCTAGATTTGCGTAAGACGTTTTCAGCATTTTCCAGTATCCTCTGTCTGTTATTTATTCATTCTATTCAAAGCTGGAGATCCTTCAGCTATTTGACCTCAGGAGAGTTTTTCCATCTTTGTGTCTGGTCGTGAGCCTGTAAAAAGAGGTGGCCTTTCAAAAGCTAGCAAAGAATCAGCATTGCCTACACCAAGGTCTCTTCCTTTTTTGTTGGAGATATAGTACATTCTGATCAATGAGCGCTATACACCGCTGAAACCCACGCATTGTTCTTACACCGTACAAGGCTACACAATGAAGCGCTCTAGTTTCACCACCTATTTATTCCCTGGTGCTCCTTGTTTCCTGCTAAGGAGTGAAACTTCAGAAAATCCTCATTCCTTACAACTTTTTGTTTAAAGTTTAAAGGGAGATTCAGGGTTAAAGGCGAGTTAGTTCAATCAACAGCATATTGCATGTTAACCCCCTTGTGCACATCTGATTGGTTAAAATTTAAGTGATTTCTGTGAAATGTGTGTTTTGTTATTTGCTTGAAACAATGTTGTTGTGATGCCAAACAGTCTTTTGAAAGAAGAAATATATCAGATTTACAATTGTGATGGTGTTTGGCTAATTTATGATGTTCACTGCATATACTTTTTTAAAAGTTTTGAAAAACATGAAGGAAATTAACTGTGATTGGTTGCTTTACGTGTCAGTCATGGTCTTTGTGTGGGCATTGGCCATTGAAAACTGGATCAGATTACAGGTCACAATACAATAATGATAAACATTATTTTTTGCTGTACTCTAACATGGCATAAATATGATTAATGGATAATTATTATTGTGTATGTCCATATTGTCTATTATTGTTTATATGAGTTCGATTTAGTACATCTTTAAAATGAATGAAAATGAGAAAGCTTGAATCAATAAGCTTAAACCTGGTATCTCAAAACATTTTATTTTTGTTGAACTAACTAATTAATTAATACAAATTCTTAGTTTCTTTTATTTTATATTAAAAATAAATAAATATACAGTTTACAATAGGGGCGGGGGGTACAGTAGAAAACAGTAGAAAAATACTGTTTGTGTGATAAAACTGTATGTGTTTTTCAGCATTATGTAATATGTGTTCAGTCCATAAAGTAGGCATGAATACTTGATGAACAAAACAACAATAGTAGCCTGTACAGGACTGTTTGTGTGCAGACACGTAATGCTGCTTTACAAAAGTTATATTGCCAACTACTGTCCTGTCATGCAGAATATAACATTTTCAGTCGTTTTTAGCATCTATGTGAATTGGAATTATTTTTAAAAATTGTGTCTGGTGTACATGGAACTTTAGCAAAGGAAAAACCTTTGTTTGCTTATCTGTTTATCTTTCTGCTTGTCGTAATGTAAACATACTTTAAGTATTTGGACACTTTGATTTAGCAATCAGAACTTAATGCCGATGATGAACACCTGGTGTTTCTCAGATAAGACACCTGTGTGAACCTGCAGAAAACTGACTTCAAGCATCTTTTAGAATTTCACTGACACCTTTAAAATGTTTAAAAAAACTGAAGTTAGCTATAAAAAAAAAAAGCTGTAGCACCATTGCACCATTTGTTTGCAGATGTCACTCTCTTTGATACTTTGCATATCTAATGCAATGGAGTTCAAACGTTTTTAAGTGCAGCTTAAGTGTCCTTAAGACCACCAGGTGTAGCAAATCGTCGGCGGGCTCGTGAGAAGCACGAACAGCATGCAGGCTTGATTCTTTCACGTCAGAAACGGGGACGCACGCCTGTGACAGGAGGAATGACTAGCAGACGCAGATCCACTGCTGAGCAAAGCAGGACAGAGCCTAAATCCAGCGTTTATCCCTTGTTTACCTTGCCTCAGCACGCAGCGCAGCAGCTCAAACCCCACTCTCTCCTCCTCACTGCTGGCTGGAAGCTGTACTGCGTCCAAACTCGAGCTGGATGGCATCTCTCTCCACAGCCCCAGCTCCTGCACCTCCCTGGGACGCCCCAATCTGCCTGCTCCTGATAAGCCTCCACCAAGGCATGCAAGGACGCACCTCTGGGTACTTGGATGCCAACGCGGCAGTCGTGGAATTAAACTTTTTAATTAGCAGCATGCCCCTGTGCCTGTCGAGAGCGAGTGGACTGCTGCAGTCAGGTTTGTCTCACCCCCCCTATTTCCACTTAATTAAATTCACCAGCACAAGAGAGTCCAGTGGCTACAGGAGCGTCTACCCTGCCACTTCACAAGTTTATCACCTTCTCTGTCATCTTCCATTGTGAGATACTGATTCTGGATTTTCACAGACACTAGCTATGTTTTCATTCACCGATTTTTTGTGCATTTTATAATAGTGCATGAAAATGGCATGCTTAATGAAAATGGCAAAATGCACATAAATATTGAAACTGTGCATGAAAACTGAGTAGGATAAACTTATATTAAAGGAAAAAAATATGATTAAACTTAAAAATACATTTACAGAATAAATTCCAGTATGTGCATCAACAGAGTCCCGTGATTTTGTTTTAACAGATTATGTGAAAGCAAAAAAGAGCATGATGGGACGGCATTAATAGACAAACCAGCATCTGAAATGTTGTCTTGGTCATCCTAAAATTTCTTAGCCAAAGCCTGTCATAAAAAGTTGTCTGGTATTATTTCCTCCCAGCGCTGTTTTGAGCATCTGCACTGCCAAAGAGTGTTCTCGTGCCTGTAAAAGCCAATGCATATTCATTTCGTTTTATCTTCATCTTCTGATGTGCAAGAACTTTATTATATAAGAAAAAAGAACCAGTGACTTCTCCTACTGCAGCCAATTCCATTTTTCTTTGTAATATCTGGAAGTGACAATTTTGTTCTCATTGTTGACTCATCGGATGGAAACGGTGCTTTATTCGCAAATGTTTTATCCAATATTCCAGTTTTGCACATACGTTTAATTTGCATTGTTGGATGAAAACATATCTACTTAGGGATGAAATCTGTAGACGTACTGGTGCAGTTACATTATTTTGATGCGTTGATGATATGTAGGCATCTTCTGGAATCCGTATTCAGCTTTGGGGGTATCAGGGCTACGCACGCACGTATTGTTTAGCCCTTCGGAAACAATCCCAGACAGCAGTCTTGACAGTTCAATTACATCTGGGATTTGAAGTCAAAGAGCATTAAGGTGTACGCGTTCACACAAGCGCCGCAGTCTATGAGAAAGGTTTTCTGTGGCCTAAAGAATCAAGGTGAAAAGTGAGCTCATATTGCGGAATTTACTCAGAGGTCAGCTTACCGGGTTATTCGAGTCCATTGCTTCTGTGGCACCGGAGCTACACGCGGAATCACTGCATTTTATGTTTGAAGGCTGAGAGAGGAAAATCCAGCTGCTGTCAAGATTCTGGAATACATCTTTTCTTGCTCACTCCTCGACGCCTCGCTCTTTCTGACAGACATCCTCGCTGCCTGCTGGGCTGAATCCTGCAAGAAAGTTTTCTGAAGTGATGATCTTCATCCAATGCCTCAAGTTTAATTCACTTAGCCTAAGAATCTAATTTGTCAATTTAATTTGCAGGCATTAAAATATTGGCATCGTCAGACAAGCCGCCATTAAAGCACAGCTTCCGCTCGGCTTTGTGTGTGCTGATGAAAACCTGAGCCTTGTCCTCATTACAAAGCAAATAGGGACACCGGTTAAGCATTGCTACCTTCTTTTAAGCCCTGCATTGTGGATGGATTTCCTAAAAATGACAGCAGCTGCCTAACATCCTCAATTATTTATTTGGAACCAAAAATAAAGTGTAAACTTTAGTCATTTTTGAGCTTAAACGAATTCCCCCAGGGATTATTTACTTTCCACAGATTTGCCGTGATGTGTTTCCAGTCAGAAGGAACAATGATTTCATTTGACAAAGAGCTGGTTTACAGCCATCTTTAAAATCTCTCTGAATGAGAATTCCCTGGGACAAATAGGCATGTCAATCATACTTGACAAGATTCCAATTTTCTCCCTGCCTTCCCCTCCACCCCCTTTTCTTTTTGCCTATTGGGTGAGTGATACAGTCTCAAGACACGACCCAAAAACAAGCAAATGCAGTTCAGATAGGAACTTTGACACGTCGAATTCATGCAGCGAGGGCAAACATGCGGCTTCCAGCATGTCTCACAGCTGCTCTTCTGACCTGACATTTATCGTAGCGGGGCTTTACTGTTCCTCAGAGGAGCTGTAGGGATGAAAAAATAAATAAAAATCAGATTTCCTGCTAGGAATGTGACACATGGCTTCACCTGCATCTCTCTGTGACATCTGACACAGTACACAGAAATCCTAATACGCCATATGGCTCTGACAGATAGAGGGTTCTAGTTAAAGGAATAGTTTCTTGTAAAGTGAAATTTCTGTCATTGTGTACTCACCTTCATGTTCATGCTGTTATAATATTGATTTTTTTTTTTTTTTTTTTTTTTTCTTCAGAAATCTTTGACAAAATAAATTCACACAGCTCTTGCCACACAAGTCTAAATGGATATCTAATGGAATCTGTCATTATTTATTCACTCTCATGTCTTTCAAAGCTTGTTAATCTTTGAAACACAAAAGAGTTTATATATAGGACTCGAACCAGCAACCTTCTTGCTGTGAGTTAACCATGCTAACCACTTAGCCAGTGACTAATTTTTGAAGGTGGTCTAGTAACTTGTACACAAATATAGGCTATTGACCTTATTCTTCATGTACGAGCGGGCGCAGCCATTGGAATGTTTTTGGCTCGAGACTTCCGGTCTTATTCACTTCCATTGATTTTAGACATTAAAAACATCTCGTTATGCTGCTTGAAGTTGCAAGCTGACATATTCTTATTATATTGATATACTTTTATGTATAGTCATGAACACACGTGTTTGTAGAGCAAGTAGTTTGACCATTTTCTGCTGTTTATTATTTCTAGTCATTTCTCCCGTTGGCGAAAACAATCGCAAAAACGAGCGCACAGAATAAGGTCAATATTACAAAAAATGTTGTCTTTATAGGGTAAAGACTTCACAAAATGATAACAGACATTCAAAGCATATGTTTGAACATATGCAAAGCAAAGCACAATTCTAAATTATCAATAGAGTCTCCAAATTTAAATATGACATGACAACAATTCATTTCAGTACAGTCTTATACTGTCACAATGACTATGGCCAATCTAGTAGTTAAAGACTTCTGGTCTATAGAATGGTATATAATTCTGTTTTACTTAAAAATCTTCTTCTACTGTTCTACTGAAGAAAAACAAATAGGCTGTTTTCAATCACGTGGTTCTGGTGACGCGTGAAATTCAGATGGAGGGCAAGAAGTAAAAAACTGAATGGGAGACACAGATTGAAGTCCGTATTTTTGCGATTTACACCATATTTCAAAGGAGATATAAATAGAAAATAACTACATATGTTGGGCATGATCCTTATATCATGAAGAAGGCCGAGTTGTCTACTGAGCTAAAATATATTTGCCTGTCATCGAGGTGGTATGTACTGTATAAGCTATTACGTTACATGAAAAAAAATACTATATTAAATACTTCAGTGTTTGGAATCATACTATAGATAATTACTTGAATTAAACTGTCGTAGTAATTATATTGTTGCTGTGGTATGACACAACTGTAGTAATAAATTATTCAATAGGCTTCAGTTTTCTTCGCTTTATACACCATCACAATGCACCACAGTTTACACTAACGTTACTGTATTTATTACAGTTTATCAGTTTACTATGCTACAGTAATAACACATTATACACTTTACTATGTGGTTCAAAAACATGTTTATTATTAAATACTATAGTTTTTTCCCTATGCGGATATCTTCCAGGCATCACGAAATAACAGATGAAAGCATGCAAAAGCAAGGACGCATAGTCTGCATTAATATTTATTTATTTTTGTAAGGGGGAAAAGTGCTCCACAATAATAACCGGCTAGTTTTGTCACAATTGCATATCTTTTCTGTTCTGTCGATGAACTTGCCATCAACAAACATTCAAAGCTGCTGCGCATGTAGACGTTAACGTTACGGTTGTTTATTCTGCCGATCTTGAAAGTCCCTTGCCACAGTGATGTAGGCTATAAAACACACAGGATCCCTGTCCTTAAACAGCAATGTATAAACAAAAAATCTATAAAACAAATATTTATATAATTGTAACTGATATTATGAAGTAGGCTAAATGAACAAAACACGATAGTTTTGGTTTACTTTCTTGCTAAAAAGCGCTTGGTTTCCTATCAATGACTTTCTTTGACCATTGAAAATATATTGCACAAACAACAGCAGCCTAAACAACAGAAAAACGTTATCTAATTTTACCTGTGAGGTGTAAATCGCCATCATGCATAAATGAATGAAAAATTTGCACTTTTACACATAATAATCCATGATCACATTACACAATATTGAAACCGCACGTCAAAATAATACATTGTCAGTATTTTTTGAGACCCCCCAAAATTTCACAAATCATCTTTTCAGGGGAGCCGAGCTCCCCCGTAGTTCGCACCCTGGTCCTGGATTTTGTATACGTGTAGTGGTGTTTGTATCTGATTTTTATATAACACATTAACATATTTATACACATAGCTATGCCTGTAATCTTTATTGGTGCTGTCAAACAAATTATCGCGTTCAAAAATAGTACACATGGATGTATTGAATAAATGTTTATTACATGCCACCTTTTCTTCCGTTTTTCAGCCAGTTTCTTGAACTTTCCTCCCTTTAAGAGCAAAAACTTTTGGAAGTGTAAGAGCTGTTTGGCATTTCTTATGTTGGCCAATTTAAATAATTACAAACAACATAAAACTGAAAAATGTTGATGTTCTGATAGCGATTCCTATGTAGAAGAATCACTTCCTGCCCTCCATCTGAATTTCGCGTGTCATCAATGACGTCATGTGAAAACAACCTATAACTTTAGGTAGAGTAAATGAACAGCAAATTTTCAATTCAGAGTCAACTATACCATTAAATAGACATTTTCAACCATTAAATGTTACTGATATAAGTTTTTTTTTCTTTGTTTTGTGTGTGCGTGTGTGTGTTTTGCAGATTGAACAAAAAACATTTGGATAAAGTTTAGAGTAGCGCTTTTATAGTGATTAATTCATGATGAAAAATAAAATCTTTTTGGAGTGAGCTACTTTTTTAAAAGATTGTGTGAATAACAGAGCGGAATTCAAGTTGTTTTTCATTGATAATCTATGACAACACTATTGATGCCAGTGTATGGTTTTACAGTAAGTAATCAGACACAATAGTATACACACAAGCTTAGGGCTTAATTTTGTATATATTGTTCTATTCCTCAAAAACAAAAATGGTTGTCTGGTTTCCAAATTCTTTTAATAATTCACATCGGTTGCTCTTGTAATGCCTTTAGTATCTTTTTTTTTTTTTTTTTTGATATTGACTTTTGGATCAAGCAGTTCATTCACTGTGACGACCCCTGATAAAGCAGGCAATAAGCCGAAGGAAAGTGAGTGAGTACTGGATCATTACAGACTTCTACTGTGCAGGAATTCTTTAAAATCTTTTAAAAAATATTACTTTTTTGTGCCCGTTGGAAAAAATGAACACACAGTACAACATTAATAAATAGTAAAAACTATTCATTCATTCATTCATTCATTTTCAACCTTTTTTTGGGGGGCCGGGTCGCGGAGGCAGCAGTCTTGGGAGAGAACCCAAGACTTCCCTCTCCCCAGACACTTCCTCCAGCTCCTCGGGGGGGATCCCGAGGCGTTTCCAGGCCAGCTGAGAGACATAGTCCCTCCAGCGTGTCCTGGGCCCCGTGGCCTCCTCCCGGTGGGACATGCCTGGAACACCTCCCTAGGTAGGCCTCCAGGAGGCATCCGAAACAGATGCCCGAGCCACCTCAGCTGACTTCTCTCGATGTGGAGGAGCAGCGGCTCTACTCCGAGCTCCTCCCGGGTGACAGAGCTCCTCACCCTATCTATAACGGTGCGCCCTGCCACCCTTCGAAGGAAACTCATTTCGTCCGCTTGTATCCGAGATCTTGTCCTTTCAGTCATGACCCAAAGCTCATGACCATAGGTGAGAGTAGGAACGTAGATTGACCGGTAAATCGAGAGCTTTGCCTTTCGGCTCAGGTCCTTCTTTACCACAACAAACCTCTAACATGTAACAAGTAAAAATTAATAAATAAAAAAAGGCTGAATTTGTATTTTCACACATTCACACGGACTACAATCCTTTCTCCATACGAACTACAAGTTTTGTCATGCACCACACACACACCTGTTCCAAGTCTCCTTTGATTACACTCACAAAGCTGGAGCTGCTTATGTACTGATTACACTACACATATATACGGCTCTCTTTGACACATCATGGCTGAGTCTTGGTTATCTGTTTGTGAACTTTATGATGCGTTTCCTTTCCTTTGCCTTGTCTTGCCATGTTTGATCCTCGCTTTGTTTTAGTGTTTATTCCTGTCTGCTGCCTGCCTTCTGACCACTCGCCTGTAATTTGACTACGACTCTGGATTCTCTGTATGTATCTGATTACCCCTGTGTTGACCATTGCTTCCCTGACCATTCTTATTAATAAAACCTGCATTTGGATCCGTACTCCTTTGTCAGCGTCCACTTCACATTACAGAACCTCACTGTAAAGTGTGACCCATTTTCTGCACAATTTCAATTAGTATTTTTTTTAAGGTTTATGAAAATGCAACTATGATGACTCTTGGTGATCATTTTGCACACTGTAACATCTGCAAAGGGACGACCAATGAAAACTAGCCTTTGGGCTAATTTGGGTAAGTTTGAGGTACGTTGATTAATGTACACCATCCCTTGTTGTGAATTAAATAAAATAATAATAAACCCCACTAAAGATGGCATTGGATGAGCTGATTGACTATTTATACACTGCACAAAATGCTTTTCTTAATTGGAGTTTTTGTCTTTTTTTGTCAAAATATCTGAAACTTCTTAAATCAAGAAGCATTTTCTAGACAAGCAAATAATAATGTCTTGTTTTCAGAAATAGAAATAAAAGGAAATCTTTCCTTTTAAAAAAAGCTGAATAATCCGCTAGTGGAGTTAAATAATCTTGTTTTTGCTTTAAAATAAGATTATTTTGCTTGTTTTAAGGAAAAACTCTTATTTCTGAAAACAAAAGTATATATTTTTGCTTGTCTAAGAAATGCTTCTTGATTTAGGAATTGGAAGATATTTGGACTAGAAACAAGACAAAAACTCGAAGTATTTTTCTTGATTAATTAATTAATTAATGTTTTATGTATTAATGTATTAATGTTTTTTGCAGTGTAATGCAACCAAAAGTGCAAGAGCAAACAAGCCAGTCAGCTTTTTAGCAATGGCTCTTTGTGAATGATCTGTGACACGGCTCACACCACCCGTTTCTTCAATAATACGCACAGCTTAGAATATTGTGACAGGCTTAATTCAATTATGGTGACGAGATGTGCTTACACTCTGTAGGTGTGAGCTAATTCCTCTGTTAACACCCCTGAGTCACTGTCACAAACAAAGACAAACACATTCAATGGCTTCCAGAAGCTTGTTTGCCGTGATTGTCCCGTCGCCTTTGAAGTTTGTCTCATTGCGTTCTGTTGTTTACTTATTCATGCGCGTTTTTCCTTGCCTGGAATCACCATGAGGTATTCAGCTAGAATAATTTTAGCATAGTGTGAAACTATGTAGGGACGCTATTTTGGAAGTGTAAACCGAGTGCTGCATAGTTTCTGGTGGTTGGATCTCTTCTTCAGTGACTTTAAATGCATGTTTGGAAACTTTTTTTTTTTGTCCTGTGCTGTTGTCTATTGAGGTTTCAAGTCGCCTGCCATCAATTATATGCATACACCATTAATCAAACACCACATGAGAACGTCCCGCTATATCAGCTTGCTTGACAATAGTTTTTTTTATACAGCAGCTGCCACATGTGCTGAATGTCCTTTGAGATCTGGACTAAGCTGATGAGATGAAAAAAAGGCTGTTTTTTAAGGATTATGTTAATTGCTAATCAGTGAATCAGAAGGTGATTGTTTTGTTTGGGGTAATTTGGATTATTGGCATCTGCGATGCTGGGTCGGGCATGTTTTTGTTGGCGTGCTTTTTGCTTGTTCGTGTAATTTAATTGACGCCATTTTTTTTCACTACTTTTTAGAAGTTCTAAGTGATTTTTGGACATCATCATGATAGGTATGATGAAAACCACATTTTTGGAATGGAGTTAACTATTGGAGTCACCCCCAGTTGCTAAACTGCCTATTTCTAACAATACTGCAAAGTACACAGGTATTTTACCCTTAAAACATTTGGATCTTGGACAACAAAATCAGTCTTATGTTGCACAGGTATGTTTTTGTGAATAGCCAAAACATACATTGTATGAATCAAAATGATAGATTTTTTAATTCCAAAAACATCCCAATGTTAAGTGAAGATCCTGTTCCACAAAGAAATGTAGTACATTCTTAAAACAAAAATTTTGTTTCGTAATATGCATTGCTAAGAGCTTAATTTAGATACTTTTAAAGGTGACTTTTTTTCAATATTTAGATTTTTTTGAACCCTCAAATTCCAGATTTTCACATTTTTATGTCTCAGCCAAATATTAGCATATCTTAGGAAAATATACAGAAATTGGAAGGTATATATTTAGCTTTCACATGTATTAATCTAATTTAAAAATTAAACTAAAAATACGTAAAAATTAAAATAAAATACATTTTATTTTACAGTAAAAATGAATGAATGATGTCAGCATGATTGACTGATAAGGAGGGGAGGCGTCAGAGATTTGTTATTGAGAAATTTGTAGAGTGCAATATTATGTTGCCATATTCAAATGAAGGTTTTGAAATAAAAGATGTTGCAGTATTCAAATAAAGATTTAAAAAATTGAGTTAAGTAAATATTTGCATTTAAATATTTCTTGCTTTTAATGTAACATAAATAAAGATTTCCTTCTAATCTTACAAGACTTACAATCTTACAATATGTACACACACACACGCACACACACACACACACACACACACACACACACA
>CAIGQV010017699.1:872485-893913 GCA_903798115.1 Danio jaintianensis | reverse complement strand
ACACACACACACACACACACACACACACACACACACACACACACACAAACACAAACAACAGCACTTTCATTATTCACACAGTGTCCAGAGCCCATTCTCACAAGCTTTGGCACAAGTACATCACCTGTCAGGCTACATCGATTTAGCAAGTGACTCAGCCAATATATATATATATATATATAAAAACAGAGACATTGGTAGGTTTAAGCACAGCTGCCTGCCTCATAGTGCTCCTACTAACTCCTAAATGTGGCAAAGCCATTTGCTCAGCTTATAAAATGCTCGACTGCCTCTATCCTCCTCCCTTTTACTTTAGCGAACATATTGGAAGCCACAGTGCGTGTAAACCGTTAAATGCAGGGAGCTTGGAGCATGTCTGGGCATGTCAGGAACCAGAAGGGCAAACTTAATTTTATTGCACGAAAACTTGTTTTGTTTTTTTCTCCCCCTCCTCTTACAATGTACAGTATGTGTTTTCACAACCGTCTACGTTTCTATTATAGCTGTCAAAGATTTATGGTATGTTACCTTGAGCTGACTCGAGTCCTTTATTTTATCCACGACAGCTTGCAGTCAGGGCAGTAAAATTGATTCGGCGCTCTCTCTTACAAGAGCGGGTATTGAATTGGCTGCGGCGGAAATGTTTAATATAACGCTTGAGAAAATTAAGGATGTGGTCAGTAAACTACCGGTGGCTCAAGAGGGAAAAAAAACCTAAACATAAATTCGGAGCACAAACCATCTGTGATAAATTATTACAAGAATTAATCATCGCATTATAGCTGTCAAGTGTTTGTCATTTACATGTACTGGAATCCTCTGTGTTTTATGCCGGCTGTAACAGATGTTGTCAGTAGTCACAAGAGATAATAACACTTTGTGATGGTTATGATAGTGCTGTCATACTGCTGACCTTTGGTCAGTGTTATGTGAGATGTCACAACACAGCTTGATATCGCATCCATCAAACTCGTGGTATACAGATGAGCTCTGTAAATATTCAAGATTGGGCCATTTTATGAATCTGAAAGCGTGTCTTTTTTGAATTACAATGTATTATTAGTATGATTTACTGTTTAATGTTTTTGCTATTTTATTCTCTGCAGTAAATTGGTGAGTACATAAAACTGTGGCTGTACTAGCAAAGATATTATTATCTGAATTGTTGTGCTCTTTGATTAATTCTATAAACTAAATAACAGTTGAAATCAATGTGCCATTGGTTTCTAGTACCCTTCATATTTTGCTTACTTCACTGGTTTCTTGCACAGGCTGGTCTTTGCTTTGATTGTATTTGACACATTTGTTTAACAGCTTTATTGACATTTGAGATCATTTGCTGTTCTTGGGTGTTTAGGAAATCCAGTGGAGGAAAATCTGATGATGCTTTTGGTGAAACAGGTTTACAGAATTAAATCCCACTGCTTGGATTTCATGTTCCAAGTGGTGTCTAAAAAAAAGAAAGAAATTCTGCTTTTAAAGTGTTGTCGCTGAATGTTAATGGTTAGCCAAAAACATTTAAGATAAGGTTTAAAAAATTGTTTTGAGATTTAATTGTCCAGTACCTAGGTATGTAACAAAAGAAAAAGTCAATTTTATAAGCAAAAATAATTTATATTTTGTTACAAAAGTATAGCAAGTTTTTGCTCACCGTTTATATGGTATGAAACTGTATTTATATTTATTAAACTTTTTTTTTTTTCTTCTATATCCTATTACATAGTTAGGAATATATGCTACTTACATTAAGTAATGCTATTTTATAAGAATGCTAGGTTACACTTTATTTCAAGGTGACTTTATTACTCTGTAACTATTTGTTTAACTACTAAGTTATTTATTTATTATTATTACATAATAAATTGTTATTCAAATTATATTATTATTCATATTTATTAATTGCATGTTCTTCTATATAGTTACAGTTAGTTAGCTAGTTAGTTCCATATACTGTAATTATGCATACTTGTAATTACATGAATGAGTGAATGAATGAAAGAAAGAAAGAAACTCAACTTGGTTAAATTTAAACAGACTGAGGAATATATGAAGTATTTCAAGGGGTCCTAACAGTTTTATTTTTTGTTGAAACTTTTAAGAAATTTCTTTTGAAATGAATAATTTCAGTCAATTAGACTGTCTTAACTTATTTATTATTATTGCCGAATGTAACCATTAAAACACGATAACTTTGTGCTTGATGTAAAATTTTGACTGGCACTTTTGTTGACAATATTACTACTTTACACCAATGCATAGTAATATTCATTAATTCATTCATTTTCTTTTCAGCTTAGTCCCTTTATTAATCTGGGGTCGCCACAGCGGAATGAACCGCCAACTTATCCAGCATTTGTTTTACGCAGCGGATGCCCTTCCAGCTGCAACCCATCACTGGGAAACATCCACACACACTCATTCACACACATACACTACGGACAATTTAGCCTACCCAATTTACCTATACCACATGTTTTTGGACTTGTGGGGGAAACCGGAGCACCCGGAGGAAACCCACGCGAACACGGGGAGAACATGCAAACTCCACACAGAAATGCCAACTGACCCAGCCGAGGCTCGAACCAGCGACCTTCTTGCTGTGAGGCGAACGTGCTACTTACTGCGCCACCGTGACGCCCTGCATAGTAATATAATGCAGTAATATGTTACAGCTTCTCAAGTACTTCACAAATCTGGTTGTCTGCAGTATCCCAGAGTCCTTTTGTCCTTTTGGCCTGTAAAGAGGTTTGCGAGCGCTGTAGCTCTTGTCAATGTCAGATTATTTACAGTGTGCCGGGGGAAGCCCTGCCTCACTTTGCTAAACGTATGTCTTTCAAGTCTTTCCTCTGCACCGCTGTGCTCGAAATCAAATGAGCTCTGTTTTCTTTCGTCTGCACATCTCCTGAGAGACATTTCGTTTCAAGGTTCAGAGAAATCGCACAGTTTAGTCGGGGTTTGAGGGCATTGTTTACTGCCTTCACAGCAGTCCTCAGAAATACTCCTGATAACTTATGATACAATAGGCTTTTTGTTGTTGCTGTTGTTGTTTAGTTTCGTGCTTCTCTTCGCTCCGGCTGTGCTTTACTTTTGCCATGTCTTGTCTTTTTGTCAAGTGTGCCAGAGCAAGATGCTACCAATAAAATATGCATTATAGGAGCGATGTCTTACCCAGTCTAATCACAGAAAAAAATATAATAAAATAAACACAATTAAAACAGTAATGATTGACTTTCAGGTGATTTACTAAAAAGGCATCCATCAAATATTGCAAAGCCGATCCTCCCTATACACAAGTAGGGTGTAGGGCCCCCAAACTGCCAAAGAAGGGCCCTCATTATTCATTCATTCATTCATTTTCTTTTCGGCTTGGTCCCTTTATTAATCTGGGATTGCCTCAGTGGAATGAACCGCCAACTTATTCAGCATATGTTTTACGCAGCAGATGCCCTTCCAGCTGCAACCCATCACTGGGAAACATCCATACACACTCATTTACACACATACACTACGGACAATTTTAGCTTACCCAATTCACCTGTACCGCATGTTTTTGGACTTGTGGGGGAAACCGAAGCACCCGGAGGAAACCCACGCAAACACGGGGAGAACATGCAAACTCCACACAGAAATGCCAACTGACCCAGCCGGGGCTCGAACCAGCGACCTTCTTGCTGTGAGGCGATTGTGCTACCCACTGTGCCACCGTGCTGCCTCTGGCACTCATTATTTAAAGAAGAAATGACAAGGGCTGTGTAAGATATTTTTTTATATATTCATTGTTTGGCTTCCAATGATTAAGAAAACACTTTAAAATTATTATGAATACATCTTCTGTATGTTCTGTTCCTTTCCATTGAAGTCATGCACTGTACATTTTACATTTCATTTAATCATTAATTGAAAGCAACTTACAAATCATCATAGAGCAGCAGCATACAAATGCACTGTAAAAATATATATTTATACATATATATGTTTATTAACAGTATATTTTGTGATTCACAAGTGTTTTCTGTTTATTTATAGTTTTATTTATTTATTTATTTATTATTATTATTTTTGTCTAGCCCATTCACCTGTAAATAATGATATGACAAAAAGTAATGACATCAAATTTTTTTTTGGGTTTTTTTTTATGTTACTTTAACTGATTTAAAAAAAAGTTAATCAGGTTTCAATTTTACTTTTGTTACATACGTTTTTACATGTAACTTTTAGTTAGTTTGACTAATGTAAGTTGAGATGACTCGAAAATTTCATTTGATTCAACTGAACAATTTAAGGCAGTAAGATTTTTCTATGAAGTATGGGGTGCTTATAAAGGTGTCTGGTGCATATGGAGAGAAACATAACATGTCGCCCACTCACCTGTGTGAAGCACACTAAGAATTAAACAATGTTTTTCAGAAACATGAAGTGTCTGGTGCATATGGAGAGAAGAGAGTGTGTGTAACATATGACTTCCAAACAATCAAATCATGTAACATAACGTGACTGTCGGACATGGTCTGAGAAGGAGTGAAAATGAACATTTGGGCTTTGGATGTGTGTTAAAATGGACAAATACACATAAGTATGTCAAAATAGTATGTCAAATAGTACGTCAAAATGTCCATCTTGGCTTGTATCTTAAATATGATTCATTATTTTTTTAAATGAGCATAAACTGTTATCGAAAGATGGTCAGTATAGATCTGAGCAGTTGGTCTTAGAGATGCTGTCATTCAATATTAATCAATTAACAAATGAGAGAATGACAAGAAAATGAGAGAATCGTTCACTGAATAACTATATTAACATTAAAAATCATCAATGTATATTTAATTCATACTGTTAAGAAAAAGTGTGGCTTGATTCATTTTTTGTAGTTTAGGGTATTATTCGTATAGTTTATATACATGTTTATAGTATTAATTATATGTGGTATATTATTGTAAGATTATTTATTTATTATTTATTTATTTATTTATTTTTTATTAATTTTTTTCTAATTCTCTCAAAATGCTTGATCGGACCTTTCTTGAGATTCTTGAGACATTCCTAATATTTCTTTAATTAAAGTCCGTCTTTCGGATGAGACGTTAAAATGAGGTCCTGACTCTCTCTGTCATTAAAAATCCCATGGCACTCCTCGTACAGAGTAGGGGTGTAACCCCGGTGTCCTGGCCAAATGATCTCCATCGGCCCTTATCGATCATGGCCTTCCAATCATCCCCATTCATTGAATTGGCTCCATCACTGTCTCTTCACTCCAGCTATAGCTGGTGTGTGGTAAGCGCACTGGCACCGTTGTCCTGTGGCTGCCGTCGCATCATCCACGTGGATGCTGCACACTGGTGATGGTGTGGAGAGACACTTCTAATGATTGTGAAGCACTTTGGGTGTATGGCCATACACGATAAATGCGCTATATAAATGCACATTACATTACATTACTATAAATTATATTAAACTCTAGAATAAAAGTTCATGTTGCAACTGTAATTTCTCAATGTAAACAATGATTTATGACAAATTATGCAAATACTACTTTAGATGAAGGTACACCCAGCAGTCCTCAAATATAAATACTACAATAACTTAGTAATAGTTTTTTTGTTGTTGTTGTTGTTTAGTGTCTTGATTCTCCTGTCCTTTACTTATGGACATCTTGTCTTTTTGTCAAGTATGTTTTTTTGTTTTTTTTTGTCAAGCATGGTTCTTTTTTTTGTCAAGTATGATTCTTTTTTTTTTTTTTTTTTGTCAAGTACACTTCTTTTTTGTCAAGTATGTTTTTTTTGGTTTTTGTTGGGTCATGTGCCTAAGGTGTTGTCTTTGATAGTAATCTTTGAAGGCCAGCGATAACCTTTCAGCATGCTCCTCCATGTCTTGATGAAAAGCGTTGCAGCGCTGTGGAGTGGAGAGGGATGAAAGTGCTCCTCATGCCCTTCCACTGACATTATCTCAAGTGAGACACAATGAGTGGACGAGCACGGCGTGCGCAATGAACATCTCAGAAAAACTGCAGATAACATTGATCAAGGAGACAACATGGACCCGGAGAGGGGGCTGTTCATCATTAGTGCTCAGCAGTGGCGAGGACTTGTTGTTTGAACACACTGAGATCAGCTTAATGGCGCTGGAAGTATTGCAGACTTGTCCTTTTGGAATATTGTTTGTGTAGTTTTAGCATTTGCATTATTACAAGCTGGTCTTAATTTTAAAGTGTGTTTGGCTTGACATTCTTTCAGATAAATGGTATCCGGTTTGATATTGTGCTATGTCACACAGTACATTGTTAATATCAAGTTTGTTGCCAAGTCACTTATGTCAAGTGGAAGCTTTTCATTTTCATGTGTTTTTAAATTATCATTCATTCATTCATTCATTTATTTTCCTGTGGCTTAGTCCGTTTATTCATCAGGGGTCACCACAGCAGAATCAACCGCCAACTTATCCAGCATATGTTTTACATAGCGGATGCCCTTCCAGCCACAACCCAGTACTGGGAAACATCCATACACACTTATTCACAAACATACACTACGGCCAATTTAATTTATTCAATTCACCTATAGTGCATGTCTTTGGACTGTGGGGGAAACCGGAGCACCCGGAGGAAATCCACACAGAAATGTCAACTGACCTAGCCGGGACTTGAACCAGCGACCTTCTTGCTGTGAGGCGACAATGCTAACCACTGAGCCACCGTGTCACCCACTTTTAAATTATCTTTGTAAGCAAAATACTAATAATAAAAAAGTTAATTGAGGTGTTGTAAATATATTCTACATAATTTTATTTGATACTACTAAAACTAATAAGATACTGTAAATTACATACAGAATAATGCAATACATATACAGTAATATAATACATACATTTGCGTCTTTGTGATTTTAAAATGCCTTCTTATAAGTTATTATAAGCTCACCAAGGCTGCTTTAATCTAATCAAAAATACAGTTGTAACTTTGATTTTGTAATATATCATTATTTATCTTTGAAATTGCTATAAAATGTCATTTATTCTTCATATGTCAAAGGTGAATTGTCTGCTTCACTCGCCTTCAGAAAATCAACCTGATATGGTGATTTGATTCCTAATTATTATTAATGGTTATGTCATTATGAATATTAGGTCCTTAATATTTGTGGAAACCTGGTATGTTTCAATATAAGTGTTTTGTAAGAGTATAAACATCTCAGCTGTTACTTTTGATTAGTTTTAGAAGTATTCAACAAAAGTATAAGTTAAAGCATATTTTTTGATTGATTGATAAATTGATAGATACATAAACAAAGAAGCAAACAACAATAAATGACTTTCAGGTGATTTGCTACAAAAGTGTTATTGAGATCGGCTCAGGACATCTCTAATTAGTTTAGGTTTATTTATATACTTTATACGAGGCTACCAGATTATGCATTATGACTGTAATTATTGTGCCGTTCATTTTTCCAGTGTAAACACTCAGTTATGACTGTATATTGTCATAAGCTAATGTATGATGGTAACACTAAATTAGGGAAATATGCCGTGTTATCATTTTGTTTTATCTATTTTTTTAATATCTTTGAAATGGTACTACAAGTTATTTTAGTCTGTTATGTCATACATTGAAAGACTTTGCACAGATTATGTGTGGATATGTGATTCTGTGACACCAGTCCCAGGTTAAAATGTGTACCTTATGTGTTATATTTATCTTTTAAAATTGTGACATTTTAAAATATGTATTATACTTATTTGTTTGTTAAATTTTTTTATTTATATACTATATAAACATGTGTGTCTGTGCATGATATAAATGCAGCGTTTCTTGACAAACCCTTAAACACACACCTCAGATTCCATCTGTTTCCGTTCCAGTAGCTCTGTTCTTCTCTGGCCGTGATCTTTTGTTCAGAATCTCTCTCTCCTCTTAGTGTCTTCTCACCCGGGGCGTATTGCTTACATGATGGAGCACAATGTCTCCATAAAGCCGCAGCTGGATTCACTCTTTTCGATGTGCTCACTCATGTCAGAATGGCCTTCATGTCCTTTAACAGCTCAAACAGCTTAATGAATAAGTAAAAAGCACCATGCATGGTTTACCTTTGCTCTGTGCAGGAATTATAAGAGGGAGAGCTGGGAGAGGTCGAGCGTGAATTCATGTCTCGTCTCGGAGAGATATGTTTGCTCTAAGACACTCCTAAAGTCATTGCAGTAATGGCTTGTTAAGATTCTGCCACGCTTTGTCCAGCAGGTCTGTCTTTGCTTCATGGATTAGCGATGAATTTAAATGTCACTTTTGGCAGGGGAGCAATCTGAAACCAGCAGTGATTGTGGAGAAAATACTGGTGGTGTTGAGTGGTTAAAAATAGGAATAAAAATTTGTTATATGGTACAGCTATTCTATTATCAAACAGGTTGTATGTTACAGGTATGTGTTTTGTTTAAATCAGTTTAGTTTGTGTTTTGAATTTGTTTATTATATTTTTTTGTTATTTATTTAGCTGTGCTTTTTGTTGTATTATTAATACACACTACAGCATTTGTTTCTTCATGTGCTTTGCTTTGCTTTGTTTTTATGTTTTGTTTGGGTTTATTTAGCTATTTGATATCTGTTTTTGTTTTACAATGATGTGTTTTGCTTAATTTTCTTTTTGTCTGGTTGGTTTTTGTTTATTTGTATGTTTTGTCTGCTTTTTATTAGATTAAATGTTACAGTAAATGGACAAAATGTTTCATATCACATCATAATTTTTTTGATTCTGTTAGCATTTTGCACTTTTGTATTTGATTTATTGTTTGTTTTTTGCTGTTGTTTCACATAATCTTCACTACTTTTGCTTAACCAAATAATTTTGGGGTGGACAGGGGGAATCTTCAGTCATTCATGTGTGTATGTTCATTCATGTCGTGGCCAAACGTTTTGAGAATGACACAAATATTAGTTTTCACAAAGTTTGCTGCTAAACTGCTTTTAGATCTTTGTTTCAGTTGTTTCAGTGATGTACTGAAATATAATTACAAGCACTTCATACGTTTCAAAGTCTTTTATCGACAATTACATGACATTTATGCAAAGAGTCAGTATTTGCAGCATTGGCCCTTCTTTTTCAGGACCTCTGCAATTCGACTGGGCATGCTCTCAATCAACTTCTTGGCCAAATCCTGACTGATAGCAACCCATTCTTTCATAATCACTTCTTGGAGTTTGTCCGAATTAGTGGGTTTTTGTTTGTCCACCCGCCTCTTGAGGATTTACCACAAATTCTCAATGGGATTAAGATCTGGGGAGTTTCCAGGCCCTGAGCCACTTAGATATCACTTTTGCCTTATGGCACGGTGCTCCAACGTGCTGGAAAATGCATTGTTCTTCACCAAATTTCTATTACCATTCTTTATTCATGGCTGTGTTTTTGGGCAAAATTGTGAGTGAGCCCACTCCCTTGGATGAGAAGCAACCCCACACGTGAATGGTCTCAGGATGCTTTACTGTTGGCATGACACAGGACTGATGGTAGCGCTCACCTTTTCTTCTCCGGACAAGCCTTTTTCCAGATGCCCCAAACAATCGGAAAGGGGTTTCATTGGAGAATATGACTTTGCCCCAGTCCTCAGCAGTCCATTCGCCATACTTTTTGCAGAAGATCAATCTATCCCTGATGTTTTTTTTGGAGAGAAGTGGCTTCTTTGCTGCCCTTCTTGACACCAGGCCATCTTCCAAAAGTCTTAGCCTCACTCTGCGTGCAGATGCTCTCACACCTGCCTGCTTCCATTCCTGAGCAAGCTCTGCACTGGTGGCACTCCGATCCTGCAGCTGAATCCTCTTTAGGAGACGATCCTGGCGCTTGCTGGACTTTCTTGGACGCCCTGAAGCCTTCTTAACAAGAATTGAACCTCTTTCCTTGAAGTTCTTGATGATCCTATAAATTGTTGATTTAGGTGCAATCTTAGTAGCCACAATATGCTTGCCTGTGAAGCCATTTTTATGCAACGCAATGATGGCTGCACGCGTTTCTTTGCAGGTCACCATGGTTAACAATGGAAGAACAATGATTTCAAGCATCACCCTCCTTTTAACATGTCAAGTCTGCCATTCTAACCCAATCAGCCTGACATAATGATCTCGAGCCTTGTGCTCGTCAACATTCTCACCTCAGTTAACAAGATGATTACTGAAATGATCTCAGCAGGTCCTTTAATGACAGCAATGAAATGCAGTGGAAAGTTTTTTTCAGGATTAAGTAAATTTTCATGGCAAAGAAGGACTATGCAATTCATCTGATCACTCTTCATAACATTCTGGAGTATATGCAAATTGCTATTATAAAAACTTAAGCAGCAACTTTTCCAATTTCCAATATTTATGTAATTCTCAAACTTTTGGCCATGACACCTTACATTCCTTACATTATTACAATTAGCAATACAAGTAAATTTTGACCTTGTGGGAGCATTTTTTTTTTGGTCCCCATGAGGAAAACCTTTCACAAAATGAAGTATTGCAAATGTAAAAATGCAGATTGTTTCCTGTGAGGGTTGGGTTTAGAAGTAAGTTTGGGTATAGGGGGATAGAATAAGCAGTTTGTACAGTATTTGTGTGCGTATGCGTGTGTGTGCGTGCATGTGTGTTTTCATCATTACACTGCATGGCTCATTTTTTAAGTGCTGCACTAAGTAGAAAAAAGAAATAGTTTAATTTTTAAAGATGTCTTTAGGCTGTACAGTTCGAGCTTGAATAGCAGAAACAATACCCATTAAATAATTTACACCTAAAGTTGGGGCATGTGTAATATATATATATATATATATAGCATGTTTTTATTTTTAACATTATATTTTAATGGGCTTTTTTTTCCATTAATTCCATTTAATTGTTTATTTAATCCAAAGAAATAAACAAAGTAAAACAGCGGCACTGAAAAACGTGAGAGAAGAGGAGAGAAACGCATCAAGCCTTGCGAATAGTGTGTGGCTTGCAGTTTCCTCAAATAATTATGGCGTGATGTAGAGGAAACCCTTGACATCTGTAAGATTTCATTATCAGCTTTTCCGAGATGAAAATGGAATTACTTGTCACCTCTAAAACTGTTCACCTGTGTCTGTAATTTGATGAGTTTCACTGGAGTTGCATTTGCAGGCTGAGGCTCAGTGTAATGTGAAGGGGAGTTTGTGCTCCGTCAAAACTTCATCAGTACAAGGTGAGCAAGACAATATGGTAAGACAGATTGTGCAGACACCTCTCACCAGGCCTCGTCACATCTCGTTTACGGCACAGCGGTGCTGCTTCAGTCGCGAGGACAAAGTGTCGATGTGGGTGTTCAGGAGACTTTCAGTGCTGAGCTTCAGAAAGAGGCCGGCAAAAGCACATATCGTTTCAAAATCCACTAGGTGACTAATCACCCCGAAAGATTCATTCTTTCCCCTTTATATGAAAACTTCCTCTTCACTGAAAAAAACATCCATTGGGTTTACAATTTTTTTTAAGCTAAGTGGTTGCAAACAATGTATTTGGGCTGAATTTAAACAAACAAATTAAGTTGAACATTACAAAACTTAATTTGTTTGTTTAAATTCAGCCCATATAAATTGTTTGCAACAATTGTGGAAAAATCTTTTTTTTTTCAATGTTCATATGAAACCCAAAAAAATGTTTTAATTTCGGAAAAAATTGTGGAATAACCCTGTAAATGAAATATAAAACGGAAATTGGTTATTTTGACCAACTGTGAAGAAAACACATTTTGCTCAAACACGTACTTGGTACATACAGATAATTTATTTTTATTTTTCAGTTATCTTTTACTTATTTTTTCTTTTTTCTTTCTACTCCTATATGTCTATATTTCTTTTCTGGCTGTAGTTCATGTATTCTGTCTATCTGTCCTTTTGGTTTTGCTCAATAAAATTAAATCATTAAAAATTTTATTATATATATATATATATATATATATATATATATATATATATATATATATATATATTCATTCATTTATTAATCTGGTGTCGCCATAGCGGAATGAACCCCCAACTTATCCAGCATGTGTTTCACGCAGCGGATGCTCTTCCAGCTGCAACCCATCACTGGGAAACACCCGTACACCCACTACAGACAATTTATCTTACCCAATTCACCTATAGCGCATGTCTTTGGAGTTGTGGGGGAAACTGGAGTACCCGGAGGAAACCCACGCGAACACGGGGAAAACATGCAAACTCCACACAGAAATGCCAACTGACCCAGCCAAGGCTCGAACCAGCGACCTTCTTGCTACTACCCACTGCGCCACCGCGCCCCCAAAATGATTTAACTTCAGAAAAAATAGTGGAATTACCCTGTAAATGAAAATATAATATAAAATATATTTTTTTATTTTGACCAACTGTTAAGAAAACTATTTTTTCTCAAACACATATTCAGTACATGCAGATAATTAAAAAAAATGGTTCCTTTTTTTACATAGCTGTATGTATACCATCACTTTATCAGGTAGACCATAGTGTGGGCTGCATTTTGCCCTCAGCCATTGATTCAACAAGGTGCTGGAAACATTTCTAGACATGATAACATTACACAGTTGCTGCAGATTTGTCAGCTATACATCCATGTTGAGAATTCCCCAGGTTATCACATCCCTGTGACACGGTGCATTATAAAGTGATGGACATGGTCAGCAACAATACTCGTGTAGGCTGTAGCATTTAAAGATGTTCATTTGGTGCAGAGGGACCCGGAGTGTGTCAAGAAAATATCTCAGTGGGTAGTGTGCCATACTGTATACGTGACATTATAGAGCAACTGCTATAGAGCAAATCCTCCGCAGCCATCCCATTCATGTCCCAACTCGTGGACTTTTCCTGATCCTGTCCCCAATACTGACCTATCATAATAAATTAAAAAATTTAATTTAAAGAAAAAGTTGATGCATGATCCTGCCTGTGGACCAAATTCTATCCAGAAATCAATACTCTTTAGACTTACCCTTAAGAGCTACCATTTTTTCCGAATCTTACACAGTTTTTTTTTTTCCGGATTTGGTAAGCCAGTGTGAATTGTAGCTTCAGTTTCATTTTGTTATGGCTGACAGGACTCTAGAGTGGTGGGTTCTTCTTCTGCTGTTGTAGATCATCTGCTTCAATGTTTGATCGGTTGTGTGTTCAGAGATGCTCTTCTGCAGTTTAACACTTGTTTGAGTTACTGTTGTCTTTCTATGAGCTGAACTGGTCTGGCCACACAAACGGGATTTCACCAAGTAGGACATGTTCCTGGATTAACATTTATGTTGATCCTGGAACAACATTCCAATCAGGCAATCAAAATTAAGAGATATGTTTACTGTTTATGATAAGTTAGGCTTACGGTTAGGTTCATGATAGTTATCCAACTATTATTCCCTTCTGATTTTGGGAATAATTTACAGTTATGGTTGGGTTTAGGGGTAGGAAATAGGTATGGATTACACTTTCGAACAAAAATGATGTTCCCGGATCTACATAGATGTTAATCCAGGATCACATTGTACTTGGCAAAATCATGACATGCTTCTTCAACCTCAAGAAGGCATTTTCACCAACAGAACTGCCACTATCTGCATCTTTTCACTTCTTCAGACCAATCTATGCAAACTCTATTCACCTTATTCTCCGCGTACGAGCGGGCGCAGCCATTTGAATCATTTTGGCTCAAGACTTCCAGTCTCATTCACTTCCATTCATTTTTAGACGTTAAAAACAGCTCGTTTTGCTGCTTGATGTTGCAAACTGATGTTTTCTTATTATATTATTCTACTTTGTCTGTATAGTCATGCAAACACTTGCTTGTAGAGTAAGTAGTGTGACCGTTTTCTGCCGTTTATTATTCCTAGTCATTTCTCTCATAGGCAACTGAATCGGAGGTTCTAAAACAATCGCAAAAACGAGCGCACTTCCGCATTGAAGAATAAGGTCAATAGATATGATGAAAATCTCAGTATAACGGCACTTTCTAAAATACTCAGACCAGTATGTCCCACACATGTGCCATGTTCAAAGTCACTTAAATCACCTTTCTTTCACTTTAGCTTTACAATGATTAGCTTCTATCCCAGCAAGCATATTTGTGTGTTTAAATGACGTCTAACAGATGTCTAAACATAATGTTTTGGCTAAAATAAACAGTAGTTTATGAATAGACAAGTCATCAAATAGACAAGGATTAATTACTACACATGTGAAGTGTATGTGTATCAGATATGGCAAATATACAAGTTGCTTCATGGTCAATTGTTTTGTGACATCTACGACACGCATTTTGTCATGAAGAAGATGAATTGATGCATTTCTTTGAAATTGTCTGATTTGTTAGTTTACATGATAATTCCAGGTACTCGCTCATTAGGCTGCAGAAGTGCCTTGGCTACCAATTGCCAACATTTATCTTTTTATTCGGTCATGGTAGTTCCATGATGACACATCATACAAGTGTACTGTTGACAAAGCTCCCCCAAGCTTTCTTTAATTTCATGAAAGCAGTCCTCTCCCTTTCCTTTTGCCATTTTAAAAGCTGTGTATGGAAGAGATTCTGTGCTCCTATTGGTTAATGTCACCCATGTGACGGAACTTGTCGTGGACGACTGGGGAAAAGACATGGCATTGGTTGTCGTGCACAATGGCACACTTAACAAGAAGAAACAATCAACCAAGCAAATCATGCTGAAATCTGTATTATTAGTTTTTAGATTTTCACTGACAACCCAAATTTCAGCCATGCCAGATCTTTAAACATCTTCTGAACATATTTTAAACACAAAATTGCTTGGTGATATGTGATTGGTCGATATTTGCATTTACGAACAGCAGAACAATTGTACATTTTAAAGTGTCCAGTGTCTAACAAGTCAAACTCATGACCATCAACCATGCCGACACATCACTCAAAAGCCAACAATGTTTTATCAGGCAAATTTGTCATTGTAAGGAGTGGCGTATCTCTGCTTGGGTTAACATAAGGCTGATTGTTAGGGTGTGAGCGCTCAGATAACGATGCCATGAGTAATGAGAGCAGGTTTGATGAGACGCCATCGCTCCAATAGCAACCTCCAGGCACATACACACACACACACTGGCATGCTCCTTCCTGCATCTGCTCCGAATACAAAAATAGACATACAAATTCTTGATGTTTCTCCAAATGTTTTAGGAACGGTGATTTTTTGGGGAGACGGTCGACAGATGCTTTTTAGAACTAGTTCATAAGAGCATTTTGGAAAATGTTCCACGACACCTGCGTGTTATATTACTGTGATTTGGTGTTGCACGATCCGGCTAAACAGTTGCCATGCTCTGTTCATTCTCAGCTGGATTGCAGAGCACTTTGTGATTTGCACAAGTGTCTGCGGTAATGGCTGTCCCTCCCAGCCTGCTCCCAGCAGATGGCTGTGATTGGCATGACAAACACAACAGGGCTCTGGCTCTCAATTACTGCTTAAACCTAGTTTCACTGCGAGCCTGGCACATCCATGAACCTCTCTGTCAATCTAGTATGGTTAGAAGTGTTGGGACATTTGATTAGGTTAATTGAATTTTTTTAATTGATAAATAAATCATCAGACATTCAGATATGTTGATCTGGAGCTACTGTATATCACCAGTTATTGGTGTTTAGTTTCATGTTATTGTTATTGTTGAACATTTTTAGAGGCTTTGTGTATTTGTGGAAAACATGAATATGTTTTATTAAGATTTTTTAACAGAAATTTCAACAGAACAGCATTTATTTCAATACATATTTAACATTATACATGCCTTTACTCTCACTTGCATGCAACTGAATGCATTTCTGCCAAATATTTATTTATATTTCTGGTCACAAGTTATTTTAAGGTACAATTCTCTCTATTAATAAACCATTAACTATGAATTTTGCCTTAATAAACTCTTAATTTCCTGCTTATTAATAGTTATAAAGGTTGTAGTTGGGTTTAGGTATTAGGTAGGATTAGGGATGTAGAATAAGATAATAGAATATGTGCTTTATAAGTGCTAATAAATAGCCATAATTTTTCTATGAAATAAATCTGTAAAGTGTAAAGTGGTGTCAACTCATTACTCAGTTTTTGTACCATAATTTGCATAACCAAGCCAGTCAAAACATCATTTTAAAATACTAAAATGATATTAAATGTTCAACTTTTCAACATCTGATGTTATCAGAGAAGAGATTAAGGTATCATAATTCCTTTTGAAAGGATAAATAAACAAACAAATCACCTGCAAGCTACAAGATACAGTCATTTTCTTGTAAAATGCAAAGTTATACACTGTGTAGTATATAACAGTTTTCTCAACAGTTTTAAGCAGATCAGTTGTTTTCCACATTTCAACATTTATTTAATCATAAGATATTTTTTTCTTCAGAAAAAAGTAGAATATTGGAATACTCTATGAAGGATCATGTGACACTGAAGACTGGAGAAATGGTGCTGGAAATGATCACAGGACTAAATAACATTTTAAATTATATTGATGTAAATAGAAAATAGGCATTTATATGGTAAATGTAAAATATTTTAGCAAAACACTAATACTAAGGTTAAGAATCACTTGCAGGAAAGAAAAAGGCCAAAAGCCAACAGCTCTGCTTATTATTTTGAATGATTTTCAAAAATTAAAAGCACAAAGTACTTCAGTCTTATCTAAATGGTTTGGGTGGTTCATTTTTAGTGTCGATTATTTTGTAAATCTGTCACAGATATGATTCAGAGCTGTTATTGAATGATGAAGCAGTTAAAATATTTAGTTGTACTCGACAGAAGCCCTGCAGTGTGTGCAGCAAGATCAGCAAAGCACTTCCATGTCTCATTTCACATGCAAAAGAGAGTGAAACAAACAAACAAACAAAAAAAAAAATCTAAAGCGGACCCTTAGGGGAAAATAAATAAATAAATATAAAGACAACATCCAGAATGCACTTATAAGTGTTTTGTTGCACTTCATCAAGTTGTGTCTGAAGATTTAAATTTCGATGTATCTTTTTAAAGGCTGCCATAAATCTCAACTTCAACAGCACTTGTTAAACATTGTTAAACATTTTAGTCTTTAAATCCTTTTCTAATTGTATGTTCTTGTCTTGGCTGTATGTGAATTAATGTGTATGGATGTTTCCCAGTGATGGGTTGCAGCTGGAAGGGTATCCACTGCATTAAACATATGCTGGATAAGTTGGTGGTTCATTCTGCTGTGGCAACCCCAGATTAATAAAGGGACTAAGCCGAAAAAAAAAATGAATGAATGAATGAATGTTCTTGTCTTGCTGCTTACAGTTTTTTTATTAATTAAATAAATTCTTCATCCAATTTTCAGATTTTTTTGTGCTAAATTTGTATGCAAATTAGTGCATTTATTTTACTAAATAACGTATTTTTTTCATATTTAAACATAACATTTTAGAAAACTTATAACACATTTGCTGTTTTTAATGCAATCAATCAACTGGGGAAACATGGTGATAATGACAATTTTTTTTAAACGTATTCATTTATTTTACTCTATTGAGCTGCAGTGTTCTGCCTCAATGCAACTCCTGTGTGGGAACGTATTGTGATGTCATGCGAATCTGTTTATCCACAACCATTTGATACATTGCATTGTTTTTGAGGGTCTCTCTGATAGCTTTAATTGGCATTCAGAAAGCGCAATAAATCCATTAATTTTTAACACGCATCAACATACTCTGCTTTTAATGACGGAGGCGACGTCGCATGCTGATTTTGTTAGATTTCCCAGCACAAAGTGTGGCGAAATGTGTGTCCTACTTTAGATCTGGGAAACGAACCGGAGGAGGGATGGACTCTGTTTGACCACCTTCTCTTCTGAATCTCTGAATTCTCTACCATGTCAAAGTATATGTGTGTGTGTGTACATGAGGGCACAAAATTGGGGAAAATGTGTTCAATTTAAGTCCCATTTCCATATATTTAGGGACTTTTTGTAATATAAGTTGCAGGTAGACAACAGAAAAATTTATATGTAGGCTAATTATATAAAAATACTGATCATTGTTTTATTAATTGTCTTTCATGCATAAACAGCCACCTATAGTTAATGGATAAAAAAAAAAAAAACATTCCTGGCAGTGTTTATTTTGACAGCAAATTTTTATTTTGTTTTAGTCTTAGTCTTTTGAGTCATATTTTAGTCATCTGAAACATTTTAGTTTTAGTCGACTAAATATCGTAAGATTTTAGTCAACTAAATGTACTCTATATAAAATAGTTGACTAAAATCTATATATTTTTATTTATTTAAGTGTTAATTAAAATATTGTATGCATTCTCATTTTTATTACAACGAAAATGTCAGTATATTTTTATTCAAGAGTTCACAATGCTTGATACTAATCGCTGAGCTTGGAGGTACTTGCGGCCAGGGCTCCCGCCTGGCCATTTAGCATAGAAGGGGGTCCGAGATCAGGTAGGTCTCGAGAGCTCCCCTTGGTATAGAAGGAAAAGGGGGAGATGGGGTGGATGGGGGGATTCTCCAAAAACGAAGATTAGGGAGGTAAGGAAAATGGGCTATTTATGTAGGCTTGGAGTCATATGATTGGTTTATTGATGATTGTTGACGTGAGTTCAGCCGTGTTCAATCATAGCACATTCGTTGGTAGAAACTTGTTTGTCATGAAAATTATGACAAAAAATTTTCATCAACGAAATTAACACTGATTCCTGGTGCTATTTTTCTGTGCATCACAAATTCTTAAACATTAGATTAGCATCAACAGATTCTGTCTGACAGAAAGTATGATTATTCTGAGCTGAGCTAATATGAATCAACCAACTCACACCTTCGTTTTTTCACCGATGTTGACATTACAGTCATCTGTTGCTGATTGGCATTTTATCGTTGACTGAAACGATAATTTCAACTGCAATAACTGCTCATTTGAACAATCAACTAGTTACTTTTAGATCATGCAAGCAAAGTTGCGCATAAACACATAGACTCTTTATGTGTCCTGCTCGGTCACACTCCTCTGTGGCGATGATGGCCCATGGTTAGAAAATCATAAAAATTTGGGGGGGACACAAACAAAGATTTTGAAAAGTGGGGTGACATGCCCTTAGTAGAAATTATGACCCTGTATACATGGGTAGTAAAAAATACTACAGACCAGGGGTTCTCAAAATCGGTACTGGAGTGTCCTGCAGATTTTAGCTCCAACTTGCCTTAACACACCTGCAAGGATGTTTCTAGAAAGCCTAGTAGCTTTATTAACTAGCCCAGGTATGTCTGATTGGGGTTGGAGCTAAAATCTGCAGGACACCAGACCTCCAGGACCGAGATTGAGAACCCCTATAGGCAAATAGGCAGTAAAAAATGGCTTTTTTTGTAAAACAACATTTTAGAAGAAAAAATAGATAATTGATGTAGTTTAGTCTGGTGTTTGAGAAATTATAAGTGGTCACTAACTTTATCAATTTTCACTTTTTATTTTTAATTTTATTATTATTTTTACTGAACTGTACCTTAAATAGATCATATAGGGTGTATTTAAGGTACAATTCAGTACTTTAAATCCTTAAATACATTCTATTGAAGAAAAAAAACTCTTAATAATATACAAATAGCATGAGGCTGATTTATCTTCATTGATGGACACATCTTCATAAAATTTATTTATTCCAAAAAAAGAATAATATTGTTTTCCCTCATGGCTTGTCAAAACCTGTTGGACATTTTCATTAAATGGGGCTTCACACCAAAGGACAACAAAACTTTTATATTGTAAAAAGTTGTAAAAGTTTAACATGGGGCTTCGGTTACATGATCTTGAAAGAGAAAGAGGTCCTTTAACTAATTAAAATTTCCATGGAATTTCCTATTTAAAACTAGCATGCTGTAGTGTCACACCAGAGGACATGGTTTTCAGTGACGATATGTATCAAGTTTCTATGTTTTTCGAAATATTTGTATGGACTAAGCACTGTCTCCCTTTCTGCCACATTTTAAACATTGCTAGTACTCGTCCCATGAAGCCAATACAGCACTGGCATCCTTGACCCACAGGTAATGTAGACTCATCGTGATACATAAGGTCTGACAAACAACAAAATGACTCTATCTCCTCCTTTCTTTATCATATGATGTTGATTTCTATCTCCCGTCGCCAGTTCCAGATGTGCCTTTGATTACCGTGTCTATTTTTTGCAGTCTTTTGTTGCTGTGAAAGAGAGAAAGCGCAGCGAAGGCGTTTTTTTGCTGCATCTGAGCTCCGGGGCGCTGGGATACATCCTTTATTTCTCCAGAAATTCGGCTTTGAGCGACTTACAAATGGGTTCTCATTTGCTGGTTAGTCTTGATTGATCCCGTGCGGTTTTGGCATTGACTTGTTGAAATCGAACATCAGCCTTTATTTGCTCTGATGAAGAGGATGAGCTTGTGAAACACTCACCTCGTTTGAGATCTCCATTTTTCGTCACAGCATGTCAAAGCATCATAGATTTTCTTTTGGTTGCTGCTTCTTTACTGATTGCTGTGTTTATGTAACTGGCACGCAGCTTCCTCAAAATAAAAAAGAAAAATGTACCAAGCGATGAAATGTCTTCTTGTCTTGTGCAATGCTTTGGCAAATGCCGTCTTTTATACATCCAAGGAGACGTTTAGTCATAGCTCATTTAGACTAAGGATACTCATCACGCTCAATTAGCTACTCTGTGTTTTTCCTGTCATACCTTTTAATAATGATGATAGAGGTTTCTGTTCAGATTAAATAATTACTGCTGAATGTGTGTTGTGCTTTTACTTTGTTGATGGTGCGACTGTTGATTTTAATTAATTGTTGGTAGTTTTATTTTTATAGCTGTACAAGCAGAATTGCTTAACCAAGGTCTTTATTTGTTCAAGGTTTTCATGAAGAGTGGATTGTAACTATCCATTGAGGATGTACTTCTATTAAGCTGTTTACATTTGATGATTTGGTTTGCAAACCTTGTTTATTTTATACAGGATGAAATGAATAACAAATTGATGTAAAAGCAATGACTGGAAAATAATTTTCTTTGAGAATTAGTAATTTAAAGTTATCGATTCAAGGTGACATGATGTTATAATGCATTTGAGAAACACAACTTTATTTTGAATGTTTCATTTAGTTTATTCACAACAAAAAGTACTCTCTGTGTCTGCAGATAAAAAAGAAAAATGTGGAGTGTTACTCTCTGGTTGGTTGGTAATTGTTTAAAAAATTATGTCTAATTACGATATATTTTTGACAGTTATCAAATCACAATCGCTGCATTGTAAATATGTTATTATGTAATCTGCTGTTATATTATTCGTTCATTCATTCATTCATTTTCTTTTCGGCTTAGTCCCTTTATTTAGCCTACCCAATTCACTTATACCACATGTCTTTAGACTTGTGGGGGAAACCGGAGCACCCAGAGGAAACCCACGCGAACACGGGGAGAACATGCATG
>CAIGQV010017699.1:841638-857715 GCA_903798115.1 Danio jaintianensis | reverse complement strand
AATTCATTCATTCATTTTCTTTTCGGCTTAGTCCCTTTATTAATCTGGGGTCGCCACAGCGGGATGAACCGCCAACTTATCCAGCATATGTTTTACGCAGCGGATGCCCTTCCAGCTGCAACCCATCACTGGGAAACATTCATACACACTCATTCACACACATACACTACGGACAATTTTAGCTTACCCAATTCACCTATACCGCATGTCTTTGGACTTGTGGGGGAAACCGGAGCACCCGGAGGAAACCCACGCGAACACGGGGAGAACATGCAAACTCCACACAGAAATGCCAACTGACCCAGCCGAGGCTCGAACCAGCGACCTTCTTGCTGTGAGGCGAACGTGCTACCCACTGCGCCACCGCATCGCCCTAATAATAATAATAATTTTAAATAAATAATTTTTCAAGTTCCTTAATTACTTTCGTACTGTAGCTGTTTGTTCCATCTATGCATTTTCTATTATTTGGCTTACAATGTAAGCATGTTTACTGTAGAAGTGTCCTTTCTCATAAATCTGCGTGTGTTGTTATAACATTGAGTTGACTGTAGCTTTGGACCTCTGCGGGTTATATCTACCTCTTTATTGCATTGTTTTTAACTGCATATTCTAAGAGTCCCACTGGATTACAATACAGAAAGGGAACCATTTACATGGTCAAATGCATCATTTTGGGATGGAAAGACAATCATCCATATTTGATGATATTGTTTGTTTGTCTCATCTTTTGTTCTCCAGAGTGCCATCCCCACTCAACCAGCATTCAACTGGCATCACTTCCAACACTAAGTGCATTTTTCATGGGGCAATCTGTGAGATTCTCTTAAATGAGAGCAAATTCTGCCTTGTACCTTATGAAAAACAAGTTTTATTTAGTGAAGTTTTATATATTTTAAAGTAAATCACAGAACTATTCTACATCACTATTTAAATTTAAAGGATTATTAAAGTACAAGTTTATTGAGTTAAATTAAACTTTCATATTATAAGTATAGCTTGTCTAATAATGAAGCTGCAACGCAATACTATTATTTTAAATGTTTTTTTTTTTTTGATAAATCGTCTGATCAAATGAAAGGTATTTTAACTTAAATGCAAATTAATTGAGAATTTTTAAATATCAAATATTTATCAGATTTGAATGTTAATATAATATAATATAATATAATTAATATTTAACACTATATAAACATGGTAATTTAGGCATTTTACTACAATAAAATAAATACAAGAAAAGAAAAAGAAAAACACTAAAACATTAAAGTGCAGTCATTAAAGTGCAGAGTATTTTATTCCACATGTACAAACATTTAATAGTCTCTAATTGTATGGTAGCCATCTACTTTGTTAAACTGTCACACGTTACATATCAGATTCTCACTAATATTTATTTATTTTTTCTTCTTCAGGAAATATTTTGTACTGACCAACACCAAATGCATTGCAAACAAAGAGGAATCACAATGATTACATTTAAATGAATACATAAAAATTATAATTAATTTAATTTTGAATAATTAGACATTACCGTTAGTTAACATTAGTTAGAGATTATTATTAACATTAGATAGAGAGTTTGTATCAAAGAAACCATATTTGTTTCCAAGATATACTTTAGAAATTATAGAAATAACTAATCAATGTTGTAAAGCATTTATTAATCATAGTTCAACATGCATTATTCAAGTTGCACTTGTTAACATTAGTTTATACACTGTGAGTTAACAAGAACTAACAATGAGCAACTTTATTTTTATTAACTGGCATTAACAAAGATTAATAAATGTAGTGTTTATTGTTTGTTCAAGTTAGTACATTAACTAATAGACCATCATTTTAAAGTGTTACCAAACCTAATTACATATTATTGCAAATTGCAGTTTCAAAAGTCTACTTAGGCATTCATAAAAGGTGTAAATGCTTTACGTACACTTAAAGGAATAGTTCACCTAAAAAATTAAATGAAATATTTTCTCACCCACAAGTGGTTACAAACCATTTCTTTCGTCTGTTGAACACAAAAGAAGATATTTTGAAGAAAGATGAAAGCCTGTAACCATTGACTTTAATTGTTGGAAAAACAAATACTATGGCAGTCAATGGTTACAGGTTTTCATCATTCTTCAAACTATCTTATTTTGTGTTCAACAGAAGAAAGAAACTCATAAAGATTTGAAACAAGTGCAGGGTGAGTAAATGAACTATACTTTTAAGTGGCTTTTGATGTCATAAATATTGTATTATATCCAACCACACCTTTAAAAAAAGTGTACTTTCAAAAGCCGAAGCACAACAACAATACACATTCATGCAATTAAACACATTACTTTTTCACAAAGGGTCACTCCCCTTTGGACGCACCATGTCTCCAGCTGTATCTTTGCTTTGTTACAAAACAATCACTGGAAAACTGGATCAGAAGCATTTCTTCTCAGTGTTCTGCGAGGGTTCAGAAAGGTTGCGCGTGGCATTGAGTTATGTCTGCAGAATCATAAAGGCCGCATATCACAGGGCATCTGGAAGGTCAACGGTTCATCCCTCTGTCCATGACTCGTGTTCACTGTAATTCTATCAAGAACCTGGTCCAAAAAAAACACTAATCTTTCAGACTACAAAGGTCACTTGCATTGATTCCAGCAAAATTATGTCATGTTCCTTGTCTCTGGCTTTCGCTGCGCTCACGAGACTTCGCCTCGTCATCCACCTCATCATCCGACCGCTAATTGCTCCAAAATGCAAGTGTCCCGATAACCCAATGCTTCCCCTATAAATCTTTGTCGTATTTATCTTTAATTGGTCTTGCAAAGGTTTTTATAGCTCCGATCTGTCCCATTTTTCCCCCAATGACATTTTGCTGGCTTGACTGGCATTTTATTTCACTTTCTTTGCACACAAATTCCTCTAGTTCATCATATCATGGCGCCCATCAGAACTCGTCTGCCGATGTGGGGTAATAGCCTTCATCCCGACGTCCCACAACCTTTTGAAATGCCTGCACTTTTGATTGAACGACGGTCATTTCCAGCAGACATTAGACAAAGATAACACGCTACTGAATTGATAAAAAGCAAACCAATAGGATTCTTTTCAAACCAAGAAGCAATCTGTAGTCTTGAGCCACAATGCGAATCAAGGGACAGGACAAGAACATACGTTTTCTTCACAATTTCCTTTGGGACAGTTAAATTTTCCTTTCGTAATTACCACTGATAGCCACAGATTCTGTACATTTGACCTTTACATCATTTCTGCTGCTCATAATGCCAGCCGACACATTTCAAGGACCTCCGAGGCCTGTTATTATCTTGATGCCGGAGAGTTATCAAATACGAAAACAGCAAAACGTGTTTTGAGATGCATAATGAAGGAATGGAAATGATAGTTTAGTATGAAATACGTGAAAATAAAAATTCACTGAAAGATTTGATTTGATATGTACAGTTGAAACCCTCCTAAATTATTTATCTTTTTCTCCCCAATTTCTGTTTAACATAAAGATTTTTTTTCAACACATTTTTAAACATAATTGTTTTAATAACTATTTTCTAATAACTGATTTATTTTGCCTTAGCCATGATGACAGTGCATAATATTTTACTAGATATTTTTTCAAGATACTAGTTTTCAGCTTAAAGTACAATTTAAAGGCTTAAATTGGTTAATTAAGCAAGTTAGGGTAATTAGGCAAGTCATTGTATAAAATATATATTGCTTAAGGGGGCTAATAATATTGACCTTAAATTGCTTAAAAAATTATAAAAAAATGCTTTTATTCTAGCCAAAACAAAAAAAATAAGACTTTCTCCAGAAGAAAAAATATATATTATAGGGAATACTGTGAAAAATTTATTTCTCTGTTAAACATAATTTTGGAAAATATTTGAAGAAGAAATTTAAAAAAATCACAGGAGCGCTAATAATTTTGACTTCAACAGATTTTTACTAAATAATGCCTGTCACTATCAGTCACTATCGTTGAATATGTTTTGGTTTCACTAGCTATCATTGAGAAGTTTGCGATTTAAAGTATCAGTTTCTTATTTGAGTAGATATTTTAAAATGTGATTTAAAAAAGTAATTTTATCTAATAATTTCACTAATAATTTCTTTCTATCTATAATTTCTTCACTCTTCAGTGTAACATGATCATTAAGATATTATTCTTATATCAAAACTTTTTTGCAATACTCTCAAGAATTGAAATTCTTGATATGAATCAAGAATTAAAATTACAGAATTTATTTGAAACACAAACACTGTATATGATTTTTTGTATCGATGTTGAATAAAAAAATACGAATGAATGAATGAGTGAATGAATGAATGAATGAGCGAATGAATGAATGAATGAATGTATCAATGTGTTAAAGTTTCTTTTTAAATTATTGTAAAATTTACAACAATTTTACAATTTGAATCTACACATTTTTTTTATTAATTTATTTTTATTTTTATTTTAAACCTAGTTTTGTTTCATTTTGAAAGGCCTGCACTTTTAATTGAATGGAAGTCATTTCCAGCAGTCATTAGGCAAAGATAACACGGTACTGAAATTATAAAAAGCAAACCAATTCGTGTCTATTCAAACCAGGAAGCAATCTGTAGTCTTGAGCAACAATGTGAATAGAAAAGAACAGACATTTTCTTCACTTTTTCTGTCGGGACCATTTAATGTCCCTCCATAATTACCACTGATACACATGGATCGTGTAAATTTGACCTTTACATCATTTTTGCCGCTCATAATGCCATCCGGCACATTTCGAGGACCTCCGAGGCCTGTTATTGTCCTGACACCGAAGAGTTATCAAACCCGAAAACAGCAAAACATGTTTTGAGTTGGATAATGAAAGCGGCGAGTGCTTCTGAAAAGTATCTGAGTTTTCCGTCAGCGCGTCTGTTAATTACCCTGTTTCCCTAGGGTTCTTGCTCGTGGTTCGGTATGAAAAGGCTCATTAACGCCTTGCTCTTCGCATTGGGCTGATTTTGTCAGGCGAATTGCGGCACCCTCCTCTTCCTGCCAATTGCTATGGTGCTCACCGGCATTCATATTATCTCCAGCCTCTGCAGTCCTTCAATCATGCCTTTAGACACTGGGCCACACACATTAGAAGTCTCGATGTCAGTGCTGCAAGTGCCAATAGTTAAGATTATAGTTCATATCTGTCTGCTGCTCTGCTGCAGGCAGTTTTTCAGCTAACAAGCACTGGGATGACGCTTAAAGGGATTGTTCACCCAAATATAAAATTGCTGATATCATTTCTCAACCTTGTGTCCATTACATTTTTTTTTCCTAATAAAATGAGAGGGATCAAAAACTTTGGAAAATCACAATTTACATAGTGCAAATAATGTACTGTAAAAACATATCATAGTTTTATGTGAAAATGCTAATAATGAGAAAATAATAGTTTGAATATAAGTTGGGGTGGAAGGGTTGGGTTGATCAATCAAACCAGCTTTTTTTATTATTATTTTTGAAAATAAAATAAAATAAAATAAAATAAAGATTGTTGATCTTAAAAAAAGTTGTGATTTATACATGACAGCTGAATAAATATGTTTCTATTGATGTATGGTTTGATAGGTCATGATTATATTCAGCTAAGAATAAGATACAATTATTTGACAATTCTGGAATATAATGGTTCCAAAAAAATCTAATTTTTACGTTATATATATATAGCAGGAGCATGGCACGGTGGCTCAGTGGTTAGCACTGTCACCTCACAGCAAGAAGGAATGTCGCTGTTCCGAGTCCCGGCTGGGCCAATTGCCATTTTTTGTGTGGGTTTGCATGTTCTCCCCATGTTCGCGTGGGTTTCCTCCTGGTGCTCCGGTTTCCCCCACAGTCCAAAAACATGTGGCATATGTGAATTGGATTAACTAAATTGGCCGTAGTGTATGAGAATGTATGGGTGTTTCCCAGTGCTGGGTTACGGCAAGAAGGGCATCCGCTGCATAAAACATATGCTGAAACCCCAGTTAAATAAGGGAATAAGCCAAAGGAAAATGAATGAATTAATGATATACAGTAAAAATACATTTACAAAAAATATGGATATTTAAATATATGGAAATTCATGGATACTTTAAATGTTTTTTTTGGTATAAATCAAAATCAATAACTTTGACCCATACCATTTATTTCCAAAAATGTATCCGTGCATCATACAGTAAGTTTTGTGATCCAGGGTCACACATAATTACATAGAAACGTTAAGTAACAAACTGAATTACTCAAATTTCTAAACTAAAATGTTTTCTTCTACTTAGTGCTCTTTTAACTACATCATTATAAAATTATTCCTTACAGGGTACGAAGCCTGATTTCATCCGTCACAACACGACTAAAAGTTTCTAAAAGTTTTAATCATTGCTCTTTATTTCCGCCACCTATTGTGCTTGTAATTGCTGTTTTAAGTCTCTTCTTTAAAACCTTAGCACTGAATTGTCAGGCTGCTCTCCAGGACCTTGGTCTGGCAGTTCTGCAGTGGCGTTATGCATTTGTCTCAGGGCTTTCAGACTTTCTCATCCCATCTGAGAGGAAGCATCTCATTGCTGACTGCTGTAATGGATGCCTGCTCCTCCTCCTCCTCCTTAAAAAGACAGTTCATTAAAACATGTCAATACTGTCATCCTTTACTCACCCTCATGCCATTCAACATCTTTAGGACTTTCATTATTTTATAGAACACCATATTTGTATGCATTTATAATAAAAATAGACTAAAGTTTTCAAACTTTAAAATTAACAAGGTTTTAAGACTTATATGGCTTAATATGACTTATTACACTGCTCTTTGGAATATTTGATTCTGATTGGTCAATCTTGACATTTCAAGGTATGTTGTTCACAGATAACAACTGCTGAAACTAATAACACAGGCTCGTCTGTGTGCTACAAATCATTTTGACTGCTGGTGAATGTATTCATATGCATATTTATATGCTTTTCTGTCACATTGCTGTTCTTGACTGCTTGCCACCATCTTGCAGCTAAACAATAAGTTGGCTAGTGTAGGCTGTATTCAGACATTTTTGTTATTGCTGTTTAATTTTAATTCTGTGTGAACAACCATCTAGATATAAATTATCCCTCACTTATATTACTGGACTTTTAAATGCTTGTTTCCGATTGGCTGATGAACATTCGATCTAAAGTTATTTTAATATATGCGCACAGCTACAGTAGTCAACGTTTGATGCAATTCCACATTGTGCTCCTTTTGGTTGTAATTTTCATTCCAATTAGCAAGTGATGTAAGCCTTCACTACTGTGCATTTTTCCCACGCAAGAAATCTAAACACCCCTAGATATATAGAGTGAAGAAATGGCATAGACAAGAAACACTGGACTCTTAACATGTCAACACTCATCAACATCAGTCTGCATCAGTCATAACTGGAGAATACTTTTCACTTACTGACTGCAGTGAAACTGATCATCTGGTCTCTCCACAAATAAGCTTGAACTTTTTTTTTTCCTTTATCATCCAACATTGCTTGTCTCTGCTGTTTCTTAGCTTGGATTTCACTTGATATCCCTTAGCATTTAGATTTATTTTGGGGGAGAAGCAGAGAGCAATGACATGGGTCTTCAAGAAGATTTATTTCCCCACAAGCTTCTTCCCATTCCTTTCTACTCTTCTTATCGCTCAACGAAAGCAGTGAAGACTCCCCAGCGAGACCATGATGTCACATTGACATCAAAAAAATGTCAAAAACGCAAAACGATTTGATGTCAAAACCTTGATGTCCATTTGACATCCGCACATTGATGTCCTTTTGACCACCAAAATAATGACATAAATATTATAATATAGGAAATGTTTTAACAATCAGAAAAATGTTATTACAAATTGCAAATTCACACTAAATTGTGTGTTCCTACAATGCATGAAAACTACCAACATGACATCTAACTGACATCTAAAATTGGTGTCAAAACACAGATCAAAAATAAATTACAGGGAAGTCATGTAATCGATTTTTTAAGGGTTTTTGACACCAATATTAGATGTCAATTTGATATCAATGGGTTCTATTGATTCTCTTGCTGCTCTTCGACTGAAAAACTACAACCAAAAGCTACAGAGTGTGGCATCATATCAACATTTGTTGTGCAATCATTTGATGTCACACACTGCACATCTAAAATGATGGAAGGCACATAGTCTAAAACATAAAATTACAGTAAATCTTTCATGGGTTTTCTGGTACATTTTCCAGTAATAGTCATCATTTACATTACAATAAGTCATACATAACATGCAAGGTTATCCACAATAAACTCTAGTCCACAATAAACTTCACAGATCAAAGAAAGCTATTCATGAGATTAATTTATTTCATTTATCACACAAAAACCTAATATGAAGCTTTTTGCAGTGCTTTTGTGTTCTTTTTGATGCTTGAATGGCATGAGGTGAGTGGGCATACATTATGACAGAATCTATTTTTTTCGGGTGAAGTATCCCTTTAAAAGATGGAGGCAGATTGCGTGTGTGGTTGTGAGAGACGGTCGGCTCTCCGTCATCATCAGCGTCTCCCTGACAGACTGACAGGAGCTGATTTTCTCTGACTCAGCTCACAGAGAGAGGCCGTCACACCGACATACACAATCCCCCTTCAAATCTGTTATTTCACACCGGGGATTCGGTCTGACTTACTGAGACATTAATTGAAGAGCATGGGGCGAACGCTGCACATTTATTTGGATCGAGAAAATAGGGGTGTCATGCTCTTGTATTTTTAGGGGGCATTAGTGTCACGCTTGGTGCTTCAGCTGAGATAAGACATGACGAAAGAAAAAGACACTTTTGAGTGACTTGGTGTTTCATGGAAGTCTAAAACAGTATACAGTAGTACAACAGTAGTTTCAAACCTACAGGATTTTTGTAAGCAAGGATTTTAGTAAACAAAGCAAAATGGCAGCCAAACATGATGTTATTTTGTTTTATTTTTTAGGGAAAAAATATTTTAGTTCAATGTATGTCACTGGAATCACTACAAATTATTATGTGTGTGTGTGCGTGCGTGCGTGCGTGCGTGCGTGCGTGTGTGTGTGTGTGTGTGCCAGTGTGTGACTGTAGTTTCTGAGGTGTAAAAATGGCTTTATAGCTGACTCATAGGACAACCGTTGTACCCAAAATGTGTACAGCCTTTGTGAAAATACAAAAATAGAAGATGGTTAATTTTATCTAATGTTGGTGTCATTTTAGAAAAACTTCAACATAAAAAACTAATAAACACATATAGTTTTTTGTGGGGGTTTTTTCTCTCTCTCTGCTGAAAAAAATGGGTAATTATTGACCTATAAGTCGGAGGATTCGAATTAATTGATGAATAAAGCGGAGGGTTAGAATTAATTAATGAATTTAATAATTAATTGATGAATTGATTATACTTTTTTAAACATGTATTGATTAAAAATCTTACTCAAAGTTGTGAAGAACTTGACATATTAAATGAAATTGTATCAGAGGTTAAAGACATCATTTATTTACTATTTATTTATTTACGTATTTATTTATTTACTCATAAGTTATACTGATGTTAAGGTCAATTCATTTAGGACTTTTAAATGTGAGAATTGGGTGACACTTTATTTTAATATATAAGTCACACTAATAACAAACCAATAACAAATCTTTATCTCAATAAACCGCTAATTTGCTGCTTATTAATAGTAAGGTACTAATTGGGTTTATGTATTGGGTAGGATTAGGAATGTTGAATAAAATCCTGCTTTATAAGTGCTAGCAAACAGTTAATATCTTAATAATACACATGTAATAAGCCGTAAGTAAATGGTGCGCATTGTTACTTAAACTAAAGTGTCACCAAAAACTGTATTTGTTCATTGTTTGTAAAAAGTTATTGTAAAAAAAAAGATTAAAATATGATTGGTTTGTTGGTTGGTTCATTGGTTGATTCATTCATCGGTTTGTTGGTTCATTGGTTCATTCATTCATTTGTTGGTTGGTTCATTAGTTCATTGGTTGGATTGTTTGTTCATTCATCTTCAGTTGATTTACATGCTTACTACAGTTACTTATCATTTAGTAGATAGGTACATTTCAAGAATAGATTGTTCATTCCATCCATTCGTCCGTTTGTTCATCTGTCCATCTATCCATCCATTTATTCACTCATTCATCAGTCAATTCCCTCATCATTCCATTCATTCATCAGTCCATCCATTCTTCCATCTGATGAGGAATTACGGCAGGGATGTGAAGACCTTCAGTCTGCCTCAGCCTCGTCTCTCCTGAGTGGCATGTTTAAGAAAACACCAAGACTTTGAAATTACCAGTGACAAGATGTTTGAAATTAGTGTTTCAGTCCATCTGCTTATCTGGTTCACATCTCAAGTAGTAATTTGAAATCAATCAAGCTCCTGTGCTGAAGGGAGAAGAAGGAAAGCCACTTTGCCTACAGTATCTGGGATTATACTCTTTTACTCTCTCAGTCTCTCTCTCTCTCTCTCTCTCTCTCTCTCTCTCTCTCTCTCTCTCTCTCTCTCTCTCTCTCTCTCTCTCTCTCTCTCCCTCTCAAACCAGACTCACCTAAAAAATGATCCCAATATCTGGTAGGGAGCACTTAGGCAGCATGAATAATTACAGGTTGTGGTGGATAGTGTGTGCCTGTGTGTGTGTGTGTGTCACCGGCTGCACATTAAGGCAGTGTGTGACTTGAGGGCTGTCAGGCTGGGACTGTAGTCACATCTTTATTAATAATGAAAGACATATTCGGCCCCCTGCTGCGGCTGAATCTCAGCGGCCTCGTGATATCTTGAAGAACAACAGGCGGAGCAGCTGTGGAGAACACAGCTCTCAAACTGCTCTTATTTTAGGACTCGCTGAGAGGACAGTGAAGGAGAGTCAGCAGATCAGAGATCAGCCAGAGCACTGATGTTGCTGATAACTGAAACAAATAGTACAAATTTGTTTTGGCATTTAAAATGATGAAATTAAATGATGCTCTGAATATTAGATTAAAGCTTAACTAAACATGAATGTAAAAAACAAAAGAAAACAAAAAACAAACACCTGAAATAAATAAAATGACTGAAACCGATATAAAAATTAAAGCTACAGGTATAAACAAAACAAATACTGCACATACAGTTAAAAGCACATAGCAAATGCAAACTACAATTTTAGTACAAAAAGTACAGCTAAAATTAAAAATCAATTACTAAATACTTTAATAGTTTAATAGTAATGTTTTTACTAATAAAAACACATTTTCTTTCTCTTAAGAAAAACAAATACAAGGGTCTTCAGTATCAATGTTTGTTTTTTTGAGTCTCTTCTGTTTTTTATATTTTACTATTTTAATAATAATGCTATAATAATGCTAAAATAACAGTCTCAACAGGAAAAAAAAATCTGAAATGGGGCGACACGGTGGCTCAGTGGTTAGCACTGTCGCCTCACAGCAAGAAGGTCACTGGTTCGTGTCCTGGCTGGGTCACTTGGCATTTCTGTGTGGAGTTTGCATGTTCTCCCTGTGTTGGCGTGAGTTTCCTCCGGGTGCTCCGGTTTCTCCCACAGTCCAAAGACATGTGGTATAGGTGAATTGAATAAACTGGCCGCAGTGAATGATTGTGTATGGATGATTCCCAGTACTAAGTTGCAGCTGAAAGGGCATCCGCTGTGTAAAACATATGCTGGATAAGTTGGCGATTCAATCTGCTGTGGTGACCACTGATGAATAAAGGGACTAAGCCGAATGAAAATGAATGAATGAATATATATATATATATATATATATATATAAAAAAAAAAAAAAAAAAAAAAAAAAAAAAAAAAAAAAAAATTTATTTATTTTTAATGTTTTTTTTTTTATTCTTTTTTTTTAATGTTTGAACCACTTTTTTTTTTTTTTACCAGATAAATGCACAAATTATCTGAAAGCAAATTCACAATCAAACTCAAACATTTCTCATGGAATTCTTCAAAGACCAACTCATCTGAACCATGCTAACACATTAATATTCTACTCCAAACCTCGTACCGTATGTCACCCGTGGCCTCATTTAGCCCTATATCTTTTATGCATCCAAATAAATTGTAAAAGAAAATGTAATATGTAACTAAAATAAAAGTTTATTAGGTCCCCCTTAGGTCTTCTGAGCAAAGAAAGAGCAACCTCTGAGCAATAAAACGTTCCTCTGGGCAGAGCCACTGAGTTTTGAAGTGGAGAAGATATTTTATAATGAGCAATGTCTGGTTTATCTTGGTGTAAAACCAGCTGTAAGGAAAGGAAGGACCCTGTGGACTCTCCGAGGAAATTGTGCGAGATGCTTGCATCAATTGCTTACAAAAATAATGAAGCTTTTAGGTGGCAATAATCACTGCAGATTAGCTCCACGCCAACAGAAAATCCATTAATAATGTGGCCATCATCAGCTTTTCTTTATATGCAGTGGAGAGGTTTCCTCGCGCTCAGCAAGCGTCCAAAGCTCTGCACGGCTCATATGTTTCACCTTCCTCTACATGTAAACAAACCACATATAAACAAACAGAGAAGGCACAGCGTCGCCTTGCATATGACTGTAAAGGCTTTCACTGTGTTTACCAATGCTGCCCACTGGCCAGTGTGTGTGTGTGATATCATGGAAATGTGTTATGATTTATCCGTAAATGCATCTTTGCATTTAAATAGCTATTAATCAGCATGAGTGTCCAAAATAGCACAAGACAGATCCAGTTTTGACTGTCATTTCTGACACCTCAAGTCAAGTCAAGTCAAGTCAAGTTTATTTATATAGCGCTTTTCACAATGTAGATTGTGTCAAAGCAGCTTAACATAGTTCTAGTAAAGTCCAGATGTCAGAGTTGAAGTTCAGTGTAGTTTAGCCCAGTGTGGTTAAAACCTCACTGCTGAAAGTTCAAACACTGCAGAGCAAATCCACCGAAGCACAGCTCCACAAGTCCCAATCCGAGCAAGCCAGTGGCGACAGTGGCGAGGAAAAAATAAAAAACTTCACCAATTGACGAAGTGAAAAAAAAAAAACCTTGAGAGAAACTAGGCTCTGTTAGGCACGACCATTTTTCATCTGGCCAAACTTTCTGTTCAGAGCTGCAGTCTAGGTGCTGGAAGCTGAAGAAGCTGGACGTCCATTGTGGAGAAGCTGCAGGTGTGAGTAGGGCACCGACGGGCGGTCAGGTTGGCCCACAGGATCAATGTGGGGACTCGTTTATCATGGTGGTCATTCAGGAATCAGTCTCATGCACATTTTACACATTTTAATGGACTGAGAAAATGCATTGAAGAAGGATACAGTAATGTAAGCTATTGGATTATGTGGCAGACGTCTCTGCTTAAGAGTAATATAGTGAACATAAAACAAAGTCAACACATTTTAGATTGCACATTGGGTTAAGTTAAAACAACTCTGGTGTGGTTGCTCTGTTAGGGCTCATTCACACAGAATGCATTTTTCCATTCCAGTGCGCTACTTTTCCATTGGTTTTAAATGTAAACACGCGCTTGATGGACATTCATGACTGTTTTGCTCATGTCTCACATTTTTGAAGTGCCATGCACATGAACGCTATGATTTTTAGATGCTGTGTAAAGGTAAACGAACTTCAACTTTTACATGCAGTGCCACTCATCAGTGTCATTTCCAAAGCAGTTGATGATGGGTGTGTTTTACCAAGGATAAACATTTATGTTGACCCTGGAACATCATTCCTGTTTGAAAATCTAACCCAATACCTACTCCTATAACTACTAATACCTACCCCAAACTGTAAAATATTCCCAAAACCAGAGTGGATTACAATGGATAACATTAATTGGATAACAATGATGTAGAAGCACACAACTTTAACAGTGAGCCTAAACTTAAAAAAACATAAACCTTATACTTATCCATTAAATTGGATTGGCTAATTGAAATGTTGTTCCAGGATTAACATTGATACTTATTCAGGAACAAGTCCTACTTAGTGAAATCACACTAACTGTTCATGATACCCTCATGCTGTGCCCTGTGCTTTTTAAAAAAATCATTCCTGAGAGCTGAGTCTCATGTTTTTAGATGCAAAGATTTGTTGTGTGTAACTGGCCCTTTAGTGCAGTTCATTTGAAGAACACTGGTGTGCACCAAACAAAAACTTGCCGATGAACTCTGCTGTGGATAGAAATGCAACACAAATCAAAGATATCTAAATGAAACCAACAACAGCACATGAAGTTGCTATCTCACTATATGTGCTCAAGCATACCGTGTTATTTTAGCAATTTAATACAGGCCTCATAAATGTGAGTCCAACTTTATATTACAGTAAGTGACCTTAACTACTAGGTACTTACATAATAAATAAGTACAATGCACTTACTGTGTTTATATCGTAATGCACAAAGCTTGAATGATGATATTGTGGTGGGATATGGGTAAGGTTAGGGACAGGCTGCACTCAAAAATGACTTTTGCTGCTTGTTTAAACTACTTATTTGAAATGAGTTGAAATAACACAATTCTTAATTTGTTTTTGGGACAACCTAGTTTGTTGTTTATTGAATCCACTTTAATTTGTAAAAATGATTAAGTTAACTTGTCGATTTGTGTTGGGACAACATGAAGGAATTGTGTGGAACCCAGCATTTTTACAGCGTTGTTAATTGGCTAGAATAAACTACTAAACCCAATGGCTTTTCTAATTACCCTAACTTGCCTAGTTAACCTAATTCACCTAGTTAAGTCTTTAACTTACACTGAAAAACTAGTAAAAAACTAGTAAACAAGTAAAAAACTAGTATTGTCATTATGGCGAGACAAAATAAGTTAGTTATTTGAAATTTGTTTTCAACTAATAAAATTTAAGATTAATTCATTATAAGTACTGTAAAGCAAGAGCAGCAGTATAGTCTGAGAGGTTTTCTGTGAAAAGCAGCTTATTTCTTAACTGAGTTCTTAAGGTTTATTTCTCTTTCAAACAGATCGGTGTAGTGGTGTTGAAGTGCCATTGTCAAATTTATCAGTGGGGAACATTCCTTCTAAAAGGTTTGTCTTGATACAGCTCTACCTGTTTCAAGCAATTTTGGGTTCAAGGACCGGTCAACATGTCTCTTCACCAGAGCAGCGTCTGTGTGAACGCTGAAACAGCAGCAATAAGGCCAGAGGCATCTCTGCAATTTAGAGACCGGCTTCAAAGAAACAGTCAAAGTCTCTCCATATTGGGGAGAAAAGACAAACAAAAATGTTTCATGTAATATGACTCCAATTATTTATGTTTAACAATATTATCTCATATTTTAGTCACTATTTTGTATTTTTACACACATTCTATCTGCCACTTTAGGCATACTAAAATGATCTTTTTTTAAAATATAAAACTAAACTTTCAGTATGTGACAGGAAATCATGATCTTAATGAGTAAGTCGTTTCTTATTCAGTAAAAGTATTTGTTTGTTCCATTCAAAAGCTAAAAAACTATTTTAATTGTTATTCTTTTTGAGTAATTCATTAAAACAGTTAATTCAAACATGCAGATTCGTTCAGATGTGCAATGGGTGTACTATGGATATGTATTATGTTGATATGTTGAGTATTGCCAAAAATAGAGCAAACAGGCACTATTTTGAGTCACTAGAATTTACATGCTGTTGAAAATGACAAAGTTGTGTTTACAAGCTTATCATTATCAAATACTGTTGTTGAAAAAAAAAAAAATAAATAAATAAATGTAGCATCTTATTGTTTTGGTCAGATACATGCGTATTTTGCTCTGTTCATTAAACATAAAATCTGCCTCTAATTCATATTTCATATATGCACTACTTAATAATAATAATAATAAAAAATAAAAAAATAAAAAAATAAATAATAATAATAATAATAAGAAGAAGAAGAAGAAGAAGAAGAAGAAGAAGAAAAAGAGGAAGAAGAATAAAGAGAAATATATGTTTATTAGAACAGTCAACATTAGCCATTCTGAATGTTGACTGTATTTTAAAAGCTTGCATTTAGCATTTTTTAAAATATAATAATGTATCATCTTAACTTAAAAGAAGTCCAAGTAAGAATATTAGTTTGTGTGTGTGTGTGTGTG
>CAIGQV010017699.1:764352-785819 GCA_903798115.1 Danio jaintianensis | reverse complement strand
GATAGATAGATAGATAGATAGATAGATAGATAGATAGATAGATAGATCATCAGTTTAATACAGCCCTCTTCCAGTTATTTCATTACTGAATAGACATCGTTACATGAGATAGATCAAAATGCTGAGAGGCTGAAAATGCCCCCATCCCACCTCCTCCAAACCCAAACCCTGTCTCCTGTGCTCCTCCACACGTATAAGACAGATGAGGTCAAGATTTGTTCATATCAGCCCCTCCTCCCTCAGGCTAAACTAGAGCAGGTGGATGGGAAGAGGGGATGTGTCTGCTCCGAGAGGCAGACCCTACCAAAACGGCATCATTAAATTCCTTCTTACTGGTTTCAGTGCATTATTCATATCGGGCCGTTGAAATATAAATGGAGCTGTGTTGCTGAATCTCTCAAAGACTGGAGCCCCATAAACTTTTTCTGCAGTCAGCCCGTCGCATTTGGTCAGGTTTTTCTAAAGAGCCCAAAGTAAGAATCCTCATGGAGGGCTGTGTTGGAAGTTCTTGTTGGTCCCGGAGTCATCAATATTGGATGGAGAGCTGCGAGGAAAGCTTCATTGGCTAGTCGCTCATTTAGTTGCTCATTTAAAAATATAGATCATAAAAAGCTCTTGCAAACACTCAGAGCTGCATCTAAGTCAGAGTGAGTGAGAGTCAAAAGGGGAAGAATATTGAGCAGCGATGGCTGGATATGTTGACAGGTGGAGACAGGCTTTCCCATAGGAATAAAATGATTGAATCATGCACATATTAACTCATCTTTTCGCACTGCATTGAGAAACTGTGCCTTTTCACTCCAATCGATTTATTTTTATGTTAAATATAAATCATATGAAGCATAGAGTGTGTAGCTTTTTATCTGACTTTATAATCATGTTTTGGCAACACCATTTAGTTTTGCAAACCATTAGTGTTTGTAACAAAATGGAACAGCAAAATAAAATTTAAGGTAGTAAGGAATATATTTAGGATCAGAATATAATTTAAAGTGTAAACCTAATGTATTTTTATGCACATAAAAAATGTCTTCAATGAGCCAGAGAGCCCATGTAACACCTCTCTTTATCTCACTACATTGGTTACCGGTCAAAGCTTGGATTAACCCTCTTATTATTCTTGGGGTCAGTTTGACCCCATTCAATGTTAAACGTATGTACATATATAGTTGACATTGTTTTTTTTGCTCCAGATTGAGTGACTTTTCCTAATTTAATGGGGAAAACTTGGTAAACATAAAATTAACATGGTATTATTTTTTCAATGCCCTGTACACATTTTGTCACTTCGGTGTTCTTTGGGGTCAAAGAACAGAAGCTTTCTAAACTATTTCTCTTTGTGCTCTATGGGCTCTCTCTTTAAGCTCTCTTAATTGAAAATGGCCTCTAAGCAAAGGTTTTCTATCAGTGAGATTCTGTCAGGTTTTTGACAGTGAAAGTGACATACAGGAGAATGTGTCTAAGACAGGATAATCTTGAGGAGGACCCTGATTATGAGGCATCCTCCTCAGGTGAGAATGAGACTCCTAGTGTTGACCCTCCTGTTGTCTCTCAACCACCAGTAGACACATTACCTTCCAAAAATGGAAAATTATTATGGTCCTGCTTCTCACTTGAATGACAGGGTAGACGTAGTGCTGCTAATGTCATCAAAATGGTTCCAGTGGCCACCAGATATGCTGTCAGTCATGTTCAAGACATAAAATCAGCATTTCAGCTTTTCATTACACCATCAATAGAGTAAGTTTTCATGCTGATTTGTAAATTTGTCTATAATAATGCAATAGGTAATCTGTATGTAAAAGGGCAGGAAGTGGGGGGTTGGGAGTGTGTGTATTTCAGAGTGTTGTTATGTAGTCAACAAAGACATCAATTACCTGACACTAACCTTTTGGCAAAAAAAAAAAAAAAAAAAATATATATATATATATATATATATATATATATATTTATTTATTTATACACATATTTATTAATTTTTCTGGAGGTTTTAAATTTGCTGGGGCCAATTTGACCCAAGAAAAAAAAAGGTGTTAGCAGATTTTAGGGTAACAGGAGGGTTACGTTCAAATCACTGATGCTTGCTTAGGACAGCCACTGGCACTGCACCCTCTTACCTCCACCTGCTCCTGAAGGTCTACATCCTCTCCAGGAGCCTCCAGTAAGGGAGCAAGCACCGACTTGTGGTGCCATTGCAGAGAGGCTATAAGTCACTTTCCAAAACCTTTACATTCAATGTTCCACGCTGGTGGAATGATCTTCCCATCCCCACTTGGACAGCAGATTCACTGGTATCCTTCAAACAACAACTAAAAACCCATCTCTTCTGAGAGCACCTGAACCCCGTGAATAAAACTAAAACCACCTGTTAAAGCACTTTCTCTCTCCAAAAAAAGCACTCCTACTCTAGCACTAAATTCTCTGAGCACAAATGAGTTACTTTGTAAAACTAGCACTTCTTGTGTGTATTGCCTCTTGAATCGCTGAATACCTCCTCAATTGTAAATCGCTTTGGACAAAAGTGTCTACTAAATGACTAAATGTAAATGTAAATTGTAACAAGCCCATGTATATACAGATAAAATTATTTGGTCCCACTGCGTTAGTCAACATTCCCAGTGCATGCACTAAATGCAAAAGCTGCTCTGCCAGGAATGGCACTACATGCATGAAACTGTTCTTGTCAACTTTTAATAAGCCCATGTATATGCAGGTAACATGGTTTGGTCCATCTTTGTTATACAGTCAATTTACCCAATGCATGCATTACATGGCAGAGCCGCTCTGCCAGGATCTGCATGCATGATAGTTTTAGGCAGGAATGGCACTACATGCATGCTGCTATTATAATCACATAAGTACATAATCCATTGTAAAACTAACCCATATGCCACCAGGGGGTTAATGCATGTCTTAGTGCATGCAGATCAATGTGTTTTTGTAAATTTTGTTAAAAAACCAAAAAACATTTATTTCAAAATTTTAAACTCTAATCACTGATTTCTGGCAGCTGCCAAATGCACATTCTTGACAACATTTTTGCTGACCTCTGACTTGATGAATGACACAACAAATTAAGATGCATTCATAGCAGAAGCTCTGGTGAGAGTAGAGGAAGGAGGATAACGTAACGGTTACTAAAGTAACCCTCGTTCCCCGAGGGGGGGAACGGAAATGCTATGTGGAAACTTCCACTATGGGGATTTCGTCAGAAAGCCAATCATTCTGAAGAGTAATTAAACGGGCCAATGAAATGCCAATGAGTTGGCGGTGTCAGCGTGCACAGCTGGCAGCAATCATAATCAGCTTGTGAATAAGAATGCCCGCTGTGCCACACAACCACACCTTTTCTAGCTGAAGAAGCCGAACTACATCTGTCAGCTAAGGCGCAATCCCTGTGGCGAAGGAACATAGCATTTCCGTTCCCCCCCTCGGGGAACGAGGGTTACTTTAGTAACCGTTACGTTTCCCAGCGGGAGGGGAACTACAATGCTATGTGGAAACTTCCACTATGGGGAAATCTATGGAAAACGCCACAGTGATTGAACCTTACCACGTCGCTGGTGAGAGGTTTGCCAGGCTCCGGCGTGAGCGCACCATCATCACCAGAGACGCAGCCCACCAACGTGTCCCCTGGCCCTAACTTACCTTACTTACCTGTGAAGCACTTAAAGGCTTATTTATATTTTTTGGGGAGTTGTAAAAAATACACCTAGTTAAGATACTAGGAATTTTAAATTACGACAGTACGTTTGGAAGCGTGCAGTCCCGATAGGGAGGACGCTGCGGAGGCCACCTGCTGCCCAATGGGGAGACCTGGTGGCAGGAAGACATATGGACTAACCCTGAAAAGGGGGAGAACACATATGAAGGATGGTTAGCGGGGAGGGAAGACACGGGCCCGCCTAAGAGGAGGAACTACACTGTGGCTGAGTGAAGCATAGGGGATCGCCAGTGGGGATCGCGCATAGCAGGCACCTATACCCAGAACGCAGGCTGACCAAGTGGGCATACCAACTACGTAATGGGCCAGGCACCTGACTCCTCCGCTGAGTCAGATGCTGGGGGCCTCGGAGGAACTCTGTAGGGTTCGCCAAATGGGGAACTCAACTGAACAGAGTGAATAAGCGCACGAATCTCTGTGTTAGAGAGAAAGGCGCAGCAAGCGTGTTTCAACACCGTACTGAATTTCCTCATTCACTGGCGTATCCAGCACACGTGAGGAAAATCAGCCCACTCAAAGATTATAGAATTTTTACGAATGTATTAGGTGTCGCCCAGCCCGCAGCTATACAGATGTGGCCAACCTCAGAATGGAACGGCACTTCCCGTCTGCCGATCATAAGAGAAAGGAGCTGCTTAGAGTCGTAAGCTCTAATGCGGTCACAAGCGCCGAGCGCGAACAGGACACAGCAAAGAAAGGGGCTGGGTCTGCCTCCTCCGTGGGCAGCGCTTGCAGGTTCACTACATAGTCTTAAGAAGCGCTGTAGGAACCTCGGGCACCTAGGTGGGCCGGGGTCTCAGGAAAACGTGAGAGTGGGCCGGCCCGAATTGCTGGCACACTTCGCTGACCGAAAATGCCTCCAGATACCCGACCCTCTTGACCGATGCCAACGCGACCAGCAGAGCTGTCTACCTGGACAGAAAACTTAAAGATACTGAGTCGAGTGGATCGAGCAGACCTCTCCTAAGAGAGATCTCCAAGTGGGTATGAGAGGGGGACAGGATTGATTTAATTAACCAGCGTCTCGCGCCTCTGGGAACTGGATGATGAGGCGATGCTTTCCCAGCGCGCCGCCATCCCCGCGTCCTCAGAGCGGGGATGATCGTAACGCCAACCCCTCAGTGCGAAGGGGACAGCCTTAGCTCAGCCAGCTGAAGGAGGAAAGCATCACACTGATCTGGCATGTCAGGGGTCCTTCTCGGAGAGAAGTACACCACACAGCGAATAGACTCCACTTCAGGGCATAGGCATGCCTCGTAGAGGGTGCTCTAGCCTGAGTGACGGTGTTAACCACTGAACCGGTAAGTCACCTAAGTCCTCCACGCTCCATCTAAGGCCCTTTCACGTGATTCCAGAGATCTGGGCGCGGGTGCCAGATGGTGCCTGTTCCAAAGAAGAAGGATCTTCTTCAAAGGGATATGCCAGGGAGGGGCCGTCACGAGGAGAGAGCTGAAATACAGATAAGATTGAGCCAAAGGCGCAATAACAGATCTGGTCCTCGTCCTCCCTGACGAAACACAGTATCTGCGAGTAGGCTCACTGGAGAGAAATGCGTATTTACGCACGCCCAGGGGCCAGCTGTGTTAGCCAGCGTGCAGAGCGCACCTATAACAGCTGGACAGCCGGGGGTGGAATCTCAGTTTTCCCGGGCGTGAACTGCCGTGAGAGCGCATCGGCTGCACGGTTGAGTTCGCCGGGGGAAAAAATGGCACGCAGCGATTCCGCCGCGAATGACTCCGGAGGAGCAGACGGCGAGCGAGCTGAGACATGCGGCGAGAGCGGATACCCCCTGTGCGGTTGATATACGCCATCGTCGCCGTGCTGTCCATCCTGACCAGCACGTGTTTCCCCTCTAGCACCGGTAAAAACAGTGCAGCGCGAGATACACTGCCAACAGCTCCAGGCAATTAATATGCCAATGCAACCGGGTTCCTTCCACGGACCCGCAGCTGCATGCCCGCAACACACGGCCCCCCAGCGCGTACTGGAAGCATCCGTCGAAACGACGACATGCCTGGACACTTGTTCTAGAGGCACACAGGCCTGTAGAAACGCAGGGTCCATCCAGAGGCTGAGGGCACGGCGACACAGCGGAGTGACAGTCACCCGGTGCGTGCCCGCGTGCCATGCGCGTCTAGGGACCTGATCGGGAAGCCAATGCTGAAGCGGTCTCATATGGAACAGCCCGAGCGGCGTGAAGCGGCCACGGATGCCATATGCCCCAGGAGCCTCTGAAATGATATCAGTGGGACCACAGTTTTCCTGTCGAACTCTCTCAGACAGGTCAGCATCAGCCCAGCGCGCTCTCGAGGGAGAAGATGCTCTGCACAGGGGCGAGCCTACTCCTTTCTCGGTTGACCCGAAACCCCAACAGGTCGAGGTGCCAGAGCACCCAGTCCCTGTACATAATCAATTGATCCCACGAGTGAGCTAAAAGCCAGTCATGGAGATAATGGAGTATGCAGATACCCGCGAGCCGAAGGGGCATTAGGGCATCCTCCGCGAGCTTCGTGAAAACCCGCGGAGACAGGGAGAGCTAGAAAGGGAGGACTTTGTACTATCATGCTTGACCCTCGCACGCAAACCGCAGCCGGTGGCGTGGGAAAATGGAGAAATGAATGTACGTGTCCTTCAGGTCTATCGCTGCAGACCAATCCTGAGGACGGACGCACCGGGGGATGTGCTTCTGCATGAGCATTCTGAGCGGCTGCTTGTAAGGCAGCGAGTCAAAATGCGCAGAACTAGGATTGGTCATAACCCACTGCTCTTTTAGGGTACGATGAAGTACAGACTAAAAAGCCCATACCTCATCTCGGCTGGAGGGACCGGCTTGATTGCATCCTTCGCCAGGAGGACAGCAATCTCCTCGCACAAGAGAGGGGCGGACACAGGGCTGACACCTGGTGTAATACACGCCCGTGAACTTGGGGGACCGTTTAGCGAACTGAATCGCATAGCCGAGTCTGATTGTCCGAATGAGCCATCGCGACGGGCTGGGCAGCGCTAACCAGGCTGGCAGAGCCCACGCGAGTGACATCATCGGTGCAATCACTGACGCACCAGCGGTGGGGCAGCACGGGATGGGAGAGCTCACCCCGGGAGGCATGCGTCCCATGGAAGAGCGGAAGTAAAGAGGTTTAATCTTAACTTCGTCCCAAGAGCCCGCAGGGCGGCTAGGAGTGCGAGAGAAAGGAGCCCGTCCTCTGGCACTCACAGAGCCTGTGGCGAAGAGCACCGATCCTGCGAGCTGGAAGGCACAGCGTCCCATACTGGCAGTGTTCGGGCTATCACACCCGGAGAGAGGAAAAAATTGCTCTTAAAAAATTTAGTATCCATACGGCCTTTTTGTTAATGATATGGGTGTCCCTGGCCCTCCGCCAGGGAAAGAGCAAACATCCTTTTCCCTGAGGCGGGGGGCGGTGATCGTCTGTGAGGTGCTCAACACTGCCGCTTAACCAGTTGAACGGACAGGGCGGCGGAGCAGATTTTGGAGCCACAGACGAGCGCCCTCGGCGAGAAGCAGCCAAAGTGCACGAATCGATGGGGAGAGCGGTTTTTGAGCCCGCCAATCGCACTTGACTACTCTTTCACCGAAGTGAATTCCTGGGTGAACTCACCCCGGTGTCGCCGAACAGGCCAGCCTGGTATATGGGTGTGTTAAGAAAGCGAACTTTGTCAACGACACACATATCTGCCAGGTTTAGCCAGAGGTGGCGTTCCTGGACCACTAGTGTGGTCATCGTCCTTCCCAGGGCACTCGCAGCCGACCTGGTGTTTTTTAGAGCAAAGTCGGTTGCAGTGCGTAGTGCATTAAGCCTGGGTCGGAACCTTCCTCGTGCCGCTGGGCCAGCGCTTGCACTAGCCATAGCAAGCAAAACGGAAGCAGCCTGGCCCGCAGCAGTGTAGGCTCTGGCCCTGAGGGACACAGACAACCTACACGCTTTGGACGGGAGCCGAGGCTAACCACGCCAGGAAGGGGCACCACGCGGGCAAGATTGACCACGCTAGCACACTCGACCTGGGGTTTTGCCTCATACCCCCTGGCTGCTCCGTCATCGAGGAAGGTGAGGGCGGAGCGCACGCAGACCGGGCAGAAAAAGGTGCCCTCAGCGCTGCGTGAACTTACTGTGCACCTCCGGGAAGAAGGGGACGGGAGGCTTAGAGGGTTTCCCCTTCTTATCCTCCACGTAACACCCGTCTAATCGGTCCGGCGGCGAAGCTGGGGGACAAGCCATCTCCAGCCTCGTCGCCGAAGCAGCCCGGGTTAGCACGGCCATCATATCAGATTCCATATCCGGAGCCTCGCTTACCACCCCTGAGGGAGGAAGCGGGTCCGAATTGTCATCGGAAAATGACAGCCCACCCTCCGATGCAGCGATGGACATCTGGTCCTCGGTGTCATCGAGTGAGAAGGCGACCCTCCCGAAGGATGGTGCGCTTCTCTCACTCGAAGCTTGGATGGAGCGCGCTGAGGAATGGGAGGTCCGCAAACCCAAGGGCGGCGGACTGACCCCCACTGTGACCCTCAGATCTGCCCGAGTGCCAACCGCTACTTGCGGGGGACAACAGGGGTGGTTCGCCCTTTTGCAAGAGCGAACCGCGATCTTAGCTGCGCAACAGACATGCCATCGCAGTGATGGCATGCACTGCCCGCGAGCACCGCATTAACATGCTGGTCCCCCAGACATGCAATACAGTGCTCGTGCCCATCATCCGTGGACAGGAAACCACCGCATCCAGAAACGCACGGTCGGAGCGACGTCTTTAAAAAGACGCGCTGCCCGACCGTGTTGCTCTTTTAGGAAATTTGCTTAAATTTATACGCACCGCTCTTGAAGTACCGGTCCAGCGAAACGCCCAGGGACAGGAGAAACCCAGCTCGACCACCACTGCTCGCGTTGTTGCTCGCGCTGGAACCGGGAGAAATCAGCCTCTCAGAAGACGGCAGCTTTCTCTCACTCTCTCTCTCTCGAACAAAGTCGGAGGATGACAGCAAAACGTCTCTTTCAGACTGCACATGAGGCTTCTGAAAGCGAAAAGGTGTGGTTGTGTGGCACAGCGGGCATTCTTATTCACAAGCTTTTCTGACGAAATCCCCATAGTGGAAGTTTCCACATAGCATTGTAGTTCCCCTCCCTCTGGGGAACTTCTACAGATACTACAATTATACTAACTATATGAAAGTGGAAAACAAATACAGTAGTTAGTCAGTCAGAGCTATGTAGCTATGTTTTCATCCAAAGATGCAAATTAAATGTATGCATGAAACTGGGATATCACCTAAAAACATTAGTGAATAAAGCACTTTTTCCATCCAATGAGTAAAGTAAAGAACAATATCATCATTTTAATTTCCTCTGGCACCAAATATAAAAATAAATAAATAAAAAATGGAATTTGCTATGGTAGGAGAAGCCATGGTTGGCTTTTATTTTAATATACGTAATAAATTATTTGTGCTTTAGAAGACAAAGATAAAACACAATGAACGCACCGTGGCTTTGGGAGTCATGAGACTGCTGTTTGGGAGTGCTGCTGCTTAATACTACTTTGAGTAAGGCATTTTAGAATGACCAGAACAACATTTTAGAAATTTGTTAAAATGTGGTCAGTCTGCGGATTTGTCCATTAATATCATCCCATCGCGCCCAAGTTTTGTCAAAAAGGCACATTGCAATTGTGCTACATAAATTCGTGTGCCTGCTAAAACTAAATCAAAACTTTTTTTTATATACATCCTGGAATTTATTTGATAAATGTCCATCAAAGTTTATCTTGCTCAGTTGTGTGCGTAAGTTTTTTTTTTTTGAGCATTTTTATTATTTATCCTCATCTTGACATTTGCATTAAACATTTTTTATGCAGCAGTGCAAAATCCTCATAAAAATAGATTGATGGAAAAAAGATAGCGTAAGAGAAGAAGAGCTTGAGTTGTTTTAAACAGCCGGATTTGTTTGAACTAGAGTACAACATCATCGTCATCTGTCATCTGATGGAAAATATTCTGGGAACCAAAAAGTCTACCTTTACTTGTCCAATTTAAGTTCAGCTTAATACAATATATTTTTTAGTTCAAAACACTTTTTTCAATTAGTACGATGAACTTAATATGTATCATAAACATTTGATTAATTAGCATATTAAATTTATTTTTACAGTGCTACTCAGTGCAGATAATCTTAGCACAATAAACAACTATAGTACTTTTGTAAAATAATCTCTTAAAAGCCTTAATAAAAAATAATCAGGATTCCAACTTTTAACAGCATGTTGTCATTTCCTCAAAAAAACATGAAGTGAAACACTGACACTGAAACACTGAAAGCAAATGGCTGTGAGCGTAATCAGAGGATTACTGCAGTACTTGCACATGGAAAACATTCTTTCAAATTCAACCAGGACTTTCTATGTATATGTATTTCAACAATTTGTTCCATGAGGACAAAGGGGTTTCTTTATGCAATATTGATTTTAATTCAATTCGAAAAATGAAAGAAAAAAAATCATGGCATTAAATCAGTTAATATTGCATACATTTAAAATTAGAAGTTAATTAAACAGAAAAGGACTCTGATTTGAACAAGCTACTCATTTAATCTTGGTCAATTGTGCGGGACCATTTGCATTTTTCCATAAAAAATGGCTTTATAAGAATAGGGTGGATATGTATTTTAATGAGAGTTATAATATGAATGGACTAGAAATTTGTCTCACCTAATCTCGGGTAAAATGGACAGAGGTGCATCCGATGTTACTTGATGAACATGTGTAAGATGATCCATTAGACAGCGTCATATGTTCTGAATTACAATTTTTATAACACATCTATTTTAAGTATATTAATAGTGGCACAGTTTTTGCCCACAAATGTAAACTGAAATGTAAACAGTCTGGCTTGACAAAGCTAACTCCCAAAGGTTGCTAGCATATCCAGTTTACACTACAAAACTAACAAAAACTATACATAATAATACAAAAAACAACCCGAAATTTTGTTTTTCAGATGAAATAACAAATAAACATAACTAAACATTGCTGTTTGTTCAAGCTACTTATTTAAAATTAGCGGAAACAACACAATTCTTGAGTTTTTTTGGGTGGATAACTTATTTTTTTTTACATTCAATCTACTTAAATAAGTAAAAGCTATTAAGTTAACTGTCCTTCATGTTGCCCTAACACAAATCGATTGTGTGGAACCCAGCATAGTCATGAAAAAATATATAAAAACCTAAAGTGTAGGGTTATCCTGACCTGAGGGCATCTTACCGTGTCTTACCTTATATTTAAGTTTAATTTATATTCACTGTGGCATAAAAATGTCATAAAATTGATGCTCTTGAAAAATGGTTGAAAGAAGAAAATTTCATATCCTCAGTACATTCATCTAAAGCCCATGTGTCACATGCAGGAAATAATTCAAAACGGTGGTTAACTTCTCAATTTTGTTTGCCCTGGAAATGTGAAACTGAACTGCAAAATACCCAGGAGCTACTAAAATGAAATAATGTTTGAAAATGACTTGATCAATTCTCATTTCATGACAGTTTTTTTTAAGAATGGATAGGTCAAACCGAATGTCATATTCTTCTGCATAATAAACAGCATTATTTTACCCTCTCCCTATTAAAAGCCTCACTGGCGTTTCTTGTGCAAGACTCCATTAAGGAGTCCATTTGATCTCTTTACTTCAAGCAAGTCCTTTTTTTCTCACATGCAGTGTAACATCTCTGCGGTTGATGAGCTCCTTCTCTGAGCTGCAGAGTCTGCTCTTTGCTGGGCTTTGCCTTGGGATCGATACGGCCTCAATTTATTCCCCTTTAGGTAGTGCGTATCCAGTGTCCCTTGTTTTCTGCGCGGCACAGTGAGCGAGCACTGCTCTTGTGCTATGATCCCATGAGTCTTTCCCTACGCTCTCTTCTCCTATTAGCCACTAAATGCTAGGTTGCAAGGAAATGCTTATGAAACTATTATTTATGTTGACATATCATATTTACGTACACCCACCAATTTCCTGCAGCAGAATGGAGATTCTATTAAAGTCTGCAATTACATATGCATGAACATTGTGACTGGCATTTTAACAACAGAGTTTCTGGTTGTCAGACAGTGGTTTCTCAATAAAGTAAAATGAAAGGTTTTAAAAATAGAGATTTTCTTAAGGCCTATGTAATGGAAGATAGGCTTTTTTCTGTGATCTTCTGAGATAAAATTTTCATGTACCATGATAAATATTGTACAGCAGATAATTCTAGTCCTTCTGAGTGGCTTTCCAAGAGTATTGGTGTAACATCATTGGGACTTTTCTCTGTTTGTTTCTCTCTACAAGCAGACTGTCAGTCCTTTTGTTAAACAGTGGGAGAGAGGTTTCATTAACTCTTTACGCAGTTTACATTGATATACTGTACTGTACCAGTAGGTGGTGAACAGTTTTTATTAAGGGAGTCAAGGGAGTCAAAACATAAAAATGTGTGTCACTGATGTAAGTGATATAATTTGCAATATAAATAAATATAAATATAAAACACACATCCTCACCCTTGTGTATTATAAAATTTACATTCATATACAGAACTTTTATTTATTTTTATTCACAGCTCATTTTCATGAATCTTAAAAGCTAAAACAAACAAAAAATATAATACAGATGCCATAACATGTAATTTTCATCCAAATTCAGCAATGTAATCCAAATTCTTTATCACATTAACCAACATTTCCTATCTTTTTGGAAAATATTATAACTCTTCTCCTACATGAATATGTTGTAATTAAACAATGTTTCACTGTTACATTTAACTAGTTACCCCCCAACACTGATTATTTCAATTATTTATGCTATATCAATAATAATGCTATTTCTACTGTAAAAAAAAAATAAAAATAAAAAAATAAAAATAAAAATATATATATATATATGGGGCGTCACGATAGCGCAGTGGGTGGCATGATCACCTCACAGCAAGAAGGTCGCTGGTTCGTGCCTCTGCTGGGTCAGTTAGCATTCCTGTGTGGAGTTTGCATGTTTTCCCCGTGTTCGCGTGGGTTTCCTCCGGGTGCTCTGGTTTCCCCCACAAGTCCAAAGACATGCGCTATAGGTGAGTTGGGTAAGCTAAATTGTCCATAGTGTATTTGTGTGAATGAGTGTGTATGGATGTTTCTCAGTGATGGGTTGCAGCTGGAAGGGCATCCGCTGCGTAAAACATATGCTGGATAAGTTGGCGGTTCATTCCGCTGTGGCGACCCCAAATTAATAAAGGGACTAAGCCGAAAAGAAAAGTAATGAATGAATGAAGTTGGCGGTTCATTCCCCTGTGGTGACCCCAGATTAACAAATGCACTAAGCCAAAAAGAAAATGCATGAATGAATGAATAAGAATATATACACTCACCGGCCACTTTATTAGGTACACCTGTCCACTGCTCGTTAACGCAATATATATATATATACAATAAGCACTGCAGCACTATAGTAATTTATAACCATATTAAATTATTTGAAATACTCTATTGTGTTAATTTTACGATATATTTGCATTAAACAAATTGCCCATACAGTATTTTATTATATAATATAGTATATTGCACAGTACTACAGCACAGTTTGCTAAAAACTAAATATACTAAAGTATTTCAGTTCACTATAGTTAATACAGTGTGCTGTAGCATTCATTAACAAATTGTTGTAAATACTATAATAATAAACAGTAAATTCACATATCACAAGTATTGCTTATAAACTACTATAGTATTATTTTTTTCATTTGGGTGAAAGCCTATTTAAATATAACACCAATCACATATATTCACAAAAACAGGCTGTAATTCCAAGGGTCAAGGAGAACATGAAAAAAACGCCACATGAATCTACAATTTTGTGCATTCTTTTGATTTAAGAAAATGTCAGGGAAAAAAAAGGTGCAAACTATAACCACCATAATAGTTAAGCCTGCATTAAAAGGTGATACTTTCCATTAAGCCAAATGCAAATGACAAGGAGAGGACAATTTTTCCTTTAGCAAAGGAAAACGGGGGAGTCGGGTCATTCACAGTTGGCCTTGAACTGTGATGATTTACTTTTCACCTTTTCTGAAGTATTAATGATGATGGTGTGGGATGATATAGTTAGAGCTCTGCTCATCCATTTGCGTCGTGGACTCTGTCACTGCGCTGTGTGGAGAATGCATGTAATGAATAATATACCAGAGGACTAACAGCGGGGGTAATTACAGGATAATGAATGCACCTGCGTTTTGCCCACAGTGTCAGCACACACACACACACACACAAATTGTTAAAACTGGCAGTATGTTGCTGCTCTCCCCAAGAGTGCTTTCATTCAGTCACTGGCCAAAATGCAGAGAGACTGAAACCCCTCTAATGGTTCTGCTGAATCAAGCCTGAGATTGTTTATGTAGTCTTCTGGACTCCACGATTAAATGTCAAAAAAAATGTTTGACCCACTTCATGGGTTAAAATGAGAGTGTGCTTCACTAGATTTTATCACCTATTTGAATATTGCTTCAAAAACACATCTATTTTATTTTGTTCGTATTATAAATATCCTAAATTAACTATTGTCGTATTTTCATTTTAGTGTCTGTCAGTGCCAGTCAGAGATAATGTATCGCAGAATGTATTGCTTTATGTTTTAAAATAGTCTTATATATAGCCCAGCTACATTTCTCCTTATATTTCTTTATTCTTAATGTATGTTGTAGCTTAGTTAATAATCACTGTTCACTTAGTATAATCCTTAGATACGAGTGATGAAAAATAAAATAAAAGATCCTATACAAATATCCTATACAATATGACATAAAGCAGTTAGTCAATAAACACTGAACAGTATTTATGTGTTGTCCTGTTTTGTTTTGCTTTGCTTTGTGTGTGAACTTTTTATGTGGTTTACGAGGACACAAAATTGTGTAATGACAGGGGTTTGACCTAGTTGTACTCAATTAAGATGGTTTACGAGGACATTAATAGTGTCCTCGTAATTAAAAATGCTTAAAAATCATACTTTACGGGCTTATTAGGTCAGGTCGGGTGTGTGTGTCATGCAGGGACTTCTGGGAATGTGCTTAAATTGTATTGTATTGCAGAGATGTTAATTCCAAAACACATCAGTTTTATAGTTACTTTACAGTTAAATTGCATATATAAAAAAACGTTATATGTTTTTATTCAACATATAACATAAAGTTCTATGTTTTTAACTGTTCAGTATTTATTAATGTAGCTTACAATTAATCAATTAGCCAACATAACAAATATTAACATATTATTCCTTTTTTATTTCTTTGTACATTTTACTAACATTTTGTCAGTGTTGGGTAAGTTACTTCAAAAAAGAAATTAATTACTAATTACAGCACCAAACTTGTTTTTAAATTACTTTTCTAATCACTCTGTCTGAAAAGTAACTTAGTTACTCAATAAATAATTTAATTACTTGACTAAATACTAAAAATCCACATAAATCTCAAGACATTAATCAATATATGTATCGAAACAAAAATATTTTAAATGCATGACACCATGTCTTATACGTATATCAGCATACATTTCTAAAACATTCCATTGTTTTGTTTAAAAAAAATAAATCTAAATTCATTTCCAGTAACTCTGAATTGATTTCTCAATTATTTATATGCTTAAGAATATGCAATTGTCTTAAATAATAAATGTTCTTTAGTTGAAAATGTAATTGTTCTGCAAATATTACTCTGCTTCTCTGAATTGATTTATTCAGAACTGTTGAATTTATTTACAGGCAAGTATATTTTAGCTGTAATTACATTACCTAAAGATGAAAAAAAAAAAAAATTCTCTTACTTTACTTTTTCAGTAGAAAAGTAATTGAATTACAGTAAGTTACTCTGTAACTAATTTTATCCAACACTGCATTTTGTTTACTACATTGTTCATGCAAAGCTTGCACATGTATAATGGATGGCCTTTAAGATACAGCAACCCTCTTAAAGAAACGTCACAACAACAGCGCAATCAAAAGCAACAAAACAAATTGCTTCAGAGGCTATAAAAAAAAAATCAATATAAAGAGGATAATCCGGACTGAATCTTTCAAAGACAGCATGTCTAATAGGTTACAGAGTTGTGAGTGTATATTTTATAAGCGCACTTGAGCTTCAACTTCCAACAAATGCATTACGATATCTCTTTGGTAATTAACAATGTTCAGAGATCACAGATTTACACAAGAGGATTTACCCTGGCGTATTGCTGAGCTCCAAAGACCAAATTATTAGGAGGAATGGCAGTTTGAACATCACATCTGTCATATTATTTCCCCCACTGAAGATTTGAAGAAGGAAAAAAATAGCCACTTTAAAGTTTTGACAAGAATACACTGATATAAACATACATCAAATTACATTTTTCACTGGCATAAATCAGGAAAAGCAATATAACACCATAAGCTGATGTTTGCTGACAACAGTTGGAACTAGAAAACTGGGCTTTCTGGTTTGCCAGTATGAATACAAACTTTTGTAAGGGCCTGTCCAAAACCCTTCTATGAATTATTAATGTGGTATACATTATAAATGAAAACTGATTTGTGAAACTTGTGAAATCATTTAAATTTTATTACTTATGAAGGGGTGTGAGAGAGATATCATAAACTGGAGTCTAAATTAGAGTGCCCTCTACGGTCATATTTTAAGGATTTTGTGTCTGTTATGCTGTAGACCTATAGATTGCTCCGTTCTTAAGGAATGTAAGAGCTAGCCAAAATTTATTAGAGCAAGTTCAAATCTGAAGTTGACTGTTTAACAGCTGTACACAAGCCTCTGTTACTAATGTGAAAACATCAATTTAGAGCTAGTAGACTTATATGAGAAAGACACATTCATTCTTCAAGTCAGTATTATATTCATAACAGAAAAAAAAATACTCTATCGTCCCCTGATATAACTGGTCAAGGCATAAGTTGGTTCCTTGTTTACAACTTTTGGTTACTTTCAACATAAGACAAACTTTGGTACTGATAGTTTCTATTCACTGTCTAATACCCTGTCTTTCCTTCGACTTAGTCCCTTTATTCATCAGGGTCCCCCACAGTGGAATGAACCGCCATCTTATCCAGCATATAGCATATATGCTGGTTTTTACACAGTGGATGCCCTTCCAGCTGCAACCAAGGAAACATCCATACACACTCATACACTACGGCCAATTGTAGTTTAATCAATTTACCTATAGAGATCACGACCAGAGCACCCGGAGGAAACCCACACAAAGACGGGGAGAACATGCAAACTCTACACAGAAATGCTAACTGACCCTTATTGCTGTGAGGCAACAATGGTCTCCCATCCAGGTACTGACCAGGCTCATCCCTGCTTAGCTTCAGTGAGTAACTGGTCTTGGGCTGCATGGTGATATGTCTGTGGCCATAGAATAGTAGTTAGAATTATTGTCCTTAATAAAATCTAGTTAGATTTACCCAAAATGTGCCATCAGAGTCAGCAGTATATTCTATAGGATGTAGTAGATTTTCTACGGGTTCATGAGTGATTGCTGCTCTTGTTGAAGTGAATTTTTAAAAAGGCACCTATCTTTATAAATGAACCACAAATTCATTCATTCATTCATTTTCTTTTCGGCTTAGTCCCTTTATTAATCAGGGGTCGCCACAGCGGAATGAACCGCCAACTCATCCAGCATATGTTTTACGCAGCAGATGCCCTTCCAGCTGCAACCCATCACTGGGAAACATCCATACACACTCATTCACACACATACACTACGGACAATTTTTAGCCTACCTAATTCACCTATACCACATGTTTTTGGACTTGTGGGGGAAACCGGAGCACCCGGAGGAAACCCACGCGAACACGGGGAGAACATGCAAACTCCACACAGAAACGCCAACTGACCCAGCCAAGGCTCGAACCAGCGACCTTCTTGCTGTGAGGCGAACGTGCTACCCACTGCGCCACCGTGACGCCCGAACCACAAATTGTAAGTCTAAATAGCTATGTTTTTGCCTAAAAAACAGCTAAGCATAAATTATGTCACACAGAAGCAGTATTTATGAATTTCTAGCAGATTGATCAGTGAAGTGTTTCTCTTCATGATACTGTTAAATTATAGTGTGGCTCTCAGTCAGATTCAAAGGTTTATTTTTTTTTTTACTGCAGAAATACACAGTTCCTTTGAATAAAATCATCTGCCACAGCAAAAACATCTACATGACACCGTTTTAGAACTTAAACTATATTTAAAATGTTTTATGCAGTTTGGCCATTCGAAAAATATAAAAAGTTAAACAACAATTGTGTTTTGGGTGCTCCAAACTTCTGAAAATGTGCTTCAAAGTGCAAAGTTCTGAATATTACCTCAATCTAAACTACACTCTCAGAAATAAAGTTTCCTGCTAGTTACTATTATGTATATTTAAGGTACATTATTGATCCTTAGATACTAGTATACACCTTTAAGGTAGCAATATGCAAGCTTCAGGTACTAATACCCTTTAAGTACAGAAGGTGAAAAAGTGTAGTACTGTCCCAGCGACAGCTTTTGAACCTTTACTCTTGAGAGTATATTACTTTATATCAGAAAAAAAATATATTTAATGTATATAATGCATTACACTAACAAGGATCATTTTGATAATGTATGAACATATGATAATTATGACATTTTAGTATATCACTGTAAATGTGTCCTCAGTTCCACAACTCATAGTTCATTTAATATTCTTAAGTAAATGTAATTGCCAAACTGTTTCCCAGTTTCTGATACTCAAGAATTTGTCATTTTTGTGTTGACAGCATCAATCAAGCTCAACCATTCAACCGTGTAACAAAAGGTATTAAGAAAAAATTATCAAATGTTTGCTTCTTTAATGGAAATATAATAAGGATGCATTCATTAATAACAACAAAACAGCATTTAGTCTCAAATTAGCTTGCCTCTGCTGAGTGACAGTTTAATTTAGGCTAAATCCGCAACGCTGCTGCCCCTTTTGACTAGTTTAATATTCAGTTTTAATATTTATCCCATGCTTTTGCTGAAAAATAACAAAATCACACAAAACATTTGGTTCGTCCTCTTGAGATTTACAAGGATCAACAAATTTTGAAGGTTAAGCATTTCCTTTCACTGATTATTTTCTCAGAAAGAAAAAAGGACTTAATTTCATGGAAATGTTACCCTATTCACAGAACATGCCATGTTACTGAAAAATGTTATGCCTTTCAAGAATTTTTTTTTTTTTCTTGCTGCTAGCTGCTAATGAAAGCTTAGGCTGCTGACTTGTTGCCTCACTGCCCTATCAGGCAGTGACTCTGGAGACAGTGTTTGTGCACAAAGACACCTCATAAAATGGATTTCAGACAGACTTCTGAGACAGCATGATGATTTAATCGTACAACAAAACAGAAAGAGCTTTGATGATTTACATTTACATTTTTTCACTTATTCACCAAAGTGACTTTCAAGTGAGGATAAAAGAAGAACTTTAAATCATCGGAGAGCAGCAGTATATATGACAAGTAAAACAGTTTTTGTTTAGGTTTTTTTTTCCCTCAGAGAATACAGAGAGGAAGAATGCGTCTTCTACAAGTGTTTTGTCAAGCCCACTCACTTGTGTGAAGCATACAAAAAATTTCTCAATTTACTGTGGATTTTTATTTATTTATTTATTTATTTATTTATTTATTTATTTATTTTTGATGTTGATAAGAAAGTATCTGATGCATACGGAGAGGGTACAGTGTGTTATGTGGTTTGTCAGACAGTGATAAGTAAGGGAACATTTGTTTACTACAGTACTAAATTCTCACTAGAAATGGCATAAAAATGTGGACATAGCATAACAAAGTTGGTCAAAATGTACATTTTTACAAAATGACAGACAAGCTGTGTTTTTTGGGGTTTTTTTTAACTGTCAGAAGTGGAATATGGAAAGCAATGAAGGACACATTTATGTTGCCTTCAAAATTTGATCCAAAGAAGGTACCTCCTGAGAGAGGAAGTGAAGCAGAATTTGTATTTGAATGTAACCTTGATGCCTTCCGGCCTTGAAATGCCGCCTCCAAAGGCAACCTTTTAGAGCTTTCAGACAGAGCCACAGAAAATGTACAAAGTTTCACGATCTACAGGAATACATATGCATGCATATTTTTATAATAAATAAAGCCTCTAAAATAAACTTTGAAGAACAAATTTTGCTTTCCACCATTTATTTTTATTTTAATAATTTAAAGGTTTCGAACATTCCTCAAAATAGATTTTGTGTTCAACGGAACAAAAATAAATAAATAAATAAAAATGATGACAGAATTAAAATTTTTGGATGAACTATCCCTGTGAAGAACCTTTTTACCATAAAGAATATTTTGTGGAATGTTAGGGTTCCATGAATGATCAAGGTTTTTTTTTTTTTTTTTGTGATCCCAATAAAGCAGTCTCTAGGCATAAAAGAAATACAAACAAATCTGATTTACATGTCTGCCAAAAACAATGAGATTTAATAGCTGTGAATATTTAAGGCTGCGCAATTAAGGTTTTGACTTCCTGACAACAAAATGTTCTGATTTAATGAAACACAATTATTCAAGAGAAAAGAAAATCAATTTTCTGATTAATATTGTTTATTCATTTCAGACTCTGCGACTACAAATAACAGCTCTGAAAAGTTCCCGCTGGCAACACAACTAGCAGTGCGTTGGGAATTAAAGTGAAGATACCACATAGCAGGTCACAGTGGTATGTGTAATAGTTTGTAGTTTGTTATACAAAATACCTCACAGATTACTTGATGTCTGTAAAGAAACAGATTTGCATGTCAAGTTATTAGCACGGCCGGAAGAGAAAAATACAGCTTGCTATAAAAGTCTGGTACAGACTTAGATGTGCCTACATGAAGCCCTTTGGAGTCTATTATTTATTTATCTTTGACTCTATAAATAACACTGTGAATTTTCTGCAGATATCTCCCTGACACTAATGAGCGATGATTTGAGTTTATACAATGCACATTTCTAAATGATGCCATATGGCATTAGCCTTCTTGTCAGATTTCCAAGCAACAAATTGGGTGAGCGATAACTTCCATCCAGGTTTTAGAAAACACATGAATGAGAGGAGGAACAAAGAGAGAGAAGAATATGTTTTGATGCCCACAGTATCAGAAAAAGGGGGACGGGAAGATCTTATAATTTTGTCAATAAACTGACCTTCATCTAAGTATAATGATGATCAACCATTAGTGATATGATTATTTTTTTCTTCTTCTTCTTCTTTTTTAACAGCAGAGGACATGGTGACATTGGTGACTGATATAATCAGATTTCAAAACCTGAGCTTCCTACAGAGATATGAAGACCGTTATTGAGCATCACTCCAGACGCGAAGGCTGCTCCGAAAGCAGCAAATTAATTATGCTGCCAATTATAGCATACATCCTTTCAAGGATAAAGCCTACCCAGAATGCATTTAGCTGCATTGAGGATATTTCTGTAATGAAAATTGCATTTTTGTACTGAAATTTTTATTATTTTATTTAGAAATGCTAACTTTAAATAACCTGTTTTTATTAGTAATAAGCTAAAATTATATCATATATCATTTTATACATAGCAATATACATGGTAACTTTTTTATTTCAAATTAATTTCAAATTAATTAAAATTATTTGAAAAAAAATATTTATAATTCATATTATAATATATATATATATATATATATATATATATATATATAT
>CAIGQV010017699.1:717743-734336 GCA_903798115.1 Danio jaintianensis | reverse complement strand
TTATTATTATTATTATTATTATTATTATTATTATTATTATTATTATTGTATATCTAGTGAAAAAAGCTGTTGTAATTGGTGTATTTGTTACATATAGTCTTATTTGCCACAATAAAATGCACAAAAGTAGGGCAGATACATAGAATACAATAGGCCTGAAATACAAAGATAGTTTTGATGTAGTGTATTTTACTACTCTTTAGTGTTCAGATCCGGTACTGTGTTGTGCACTTGTGTTTGCATACGGTACACTCTCAAATGGCCAAGACCCCAAGTGTGGGTATTTGCACTGGCTTTGCACTTTGCACTAGCTTGTTTATTTTCTGAATTTGTTATTGCTTCCTTCGCCGCTTGCTTACTTTCATACTCACTTGTTTACTTGCTTATTTAATTGCTTGCTTCTTTGCTTTCTTACTTCCTTTTTTTATTTGGTGATTGATTGATAGATAGATGCTATAATACACTCAAAAATGACTTTTGTTGCTTGTTAAAACTACTTATTTAAAATAACACAATTCTTTTGTAGTTTTGGGACAACTTAATTGTTTTATGTTCAATTCACTAACATTTGTAAAAAATAATTAAGTTAACTTAATCAATTTGTGTTGATTGGGAAAACATGAACTAGTTGTGTGGAACCCAGACACAGAACAGCCTTATAATTGAACCTTAAATGAAGTTCATTCAATCATTCATGCATGTCAATCATTATCACATGGCTATATACGCAGCAGCCACCGCACTGTGTTAGCTGACCATTTTTCTGGCATCCCACCACCCTTTTGAGGAAATGAGGTTCAAGCCTCTTTTGAGGAAAGTAAGCCAAAGTTTGTTTACCATCATCTACAGTACATCATCTATCATGATTCATGACTGAGTGTTCAGTCGAACTCGTGATAATGTATTTAGTATGATAAAACAGCGCTGCTTCTTCCCCATGTGATCATAACCAGAAGAACCAGAAGCTGTCTACTGTAATGTAATAAAAGCTCTGCTGTTTTCGTGCCGAGTCACTCTAGTCCCTCATCAGCAATTGCTTTAGTGGTCTTGTTTCATTTTGACCGTTTTCATTTTGACAGTTTTCACTCTGCTCTATACTACCATGATAATAAGTCTAGAATAATTTAGCTCATCAACATGATTTCTAATTTCTGCAGTCCTATATAATGCAATGAAGACGGCAATTCCCACGATTACACACTCAGTCACAGCATAAACAAACTACACCTTTTTGTGAATACAAGCCTTCTAGTAGCAAAATAAATGACATATTGTATCTTTAACAATATGACTTAAACCACTGGTCCTTTTTCAAATTTTTTTAATGTTTTTTTATTTTTAATTTTTTTTAATAACATTAAGAAACATGAATATGTGAATAATATTTTAATGAACTGCACTGATATATAAGGAGTACAGATCTGAAATGTTCTTCCAAAAGGAGCATTTATTTCAGGCTCCTGAGCGTAGGGTCAGTAATTTTACTTTTATGGCAATGAGTAGGTTATTTCCATTCTCTTTAAAGTGACATAACTGAGCATTGGAGGCTGAGAAAAATGCTCATTTTAGATGTAAATTTCAGATGGCACTTAGAAGACATGTGAACTCTTCGTATGGATCCACCCATGAATGCAAAAGAACAAATCATTCCAGTTTCTCTCTCTCTTACGCAACTACTGAGAGAATGACAGCATACAGTACAGTGGACCTTCATCTGAATGCCTGCATGCCATTCATTAAAAATCTGTGTTATCATCTTTCAAAACAGACAAAAGAAAAAGGGAGAGGGGAGGAGGGTGAGAGAGAGAGAGAGATGAAGAAAAGAGCATATCCTGACAGCTCTCAAATCCCAGCCTTCACGTGGTGCTGGAATAGAGTGTGAGGGAGGCCTGATCAGGACAAGTTAAATTTGAGCAGTAGCTGTGATCAGTGAAGCAGGAAGGGGTGTTCAATTAAATATTTCACCTCAGCTAGTGCTGTTGAGATACAGACCCTGGCCTGTCAACTTCCGCATTGCAACATTCATCCGCAGCACCACTAGATCTTTTAATAAGAAAAAAAGAGAGAAGAAATGTCTCTTTTTCCTTGCTTGCCCCTGCTTTTAATTTGACAACGTCAGCTGTTGTCTTTACATGTTAATTATCATTTCTCAATGTGTTTGGGGGAATAAAGTGAAGTGATGTTTTGTGTATTTGTTTGAAACCCCTGTAGGAATGACTCATGCATGACCTTGACCGTCACTGGGATCCTGATCACCATCATGCCCTTGAGAAGAACACTTAACATCAGGTCTCTCCAAGAGGACCAAAAATTTTTGCTTTTGACTAATACTGAGAATTATAATAATTTAGACTGTGTCTCATTTAGGGCTGCACAATATATAATTTTAGCATCGATATCGCAATGTCTGCATCCACAGTAGTCACAGCACAGGATCTGCAATGTTGAATTGGGATTATATTTGACCGAACAGTTCAGAACATGGAGTCATTGGAGATTTTTACCATAATGGAGCAAAAGTTTATCATTTTCACATGTTTTATTGGCCTTTGAATGTATGAGCATACCAAGGAAGTTTAAAGCCTTTAGGCACAAGGAAGTTTACCATTCGAAACTTTAGTAAAAAGTTGTTTATTGAATTATTTATACAATGAAGACTATGTGCTATTTTACATTTGATTATTCAATTTCTGTAACTGAATTCTTAGCAAACAGAATTAAGTCATCTGGTGAAATTGTATTCATATCATAATATATTGCAGAAAAACATCGCAACGTCGCAATGATTTTTCCAATATTGTGCAGCCCTAGTCTCATTATGCTCTCTAGTTTCCTATAGACTGTGACACACCAAGGCGACTTCCAAGAACTAGCTACTAGCTGGTTGTTGGTGTTGGTTGGTGGCATTTTTTCAGATTGATCATGTTGAATCTGTGTTTGTGCAGTGACGTGTGGATTGTCTACATTGTGTCTGTCGGTGCAGAATAAATTGGCCTTAATTTTGATGTGAATCTGCCCAAATTCAGGCCTTTATTGACTGAACATCATGAGTCATGGCAATGTAACACCAGTGAAGATTGCAGGTCAAATACAAATATGAAGGGTTTTTTTTTTAGTGGGGCAGAAATAATCCCTGACAATAGCTATGTTTCCATCCAAAAATGCGAAATAACTTTATGCGCTAAACTGGAATATCGCATAAAAGATGTGCGAATAAAGCAGCGTTTCCATCCAACGAGTCAAAGAGAACAAAATCGTCACTTCCTGATTAAATGGCGCCAAATATCAACAGTAAAAACGGAATTTGCTGAGGTAGGAGAAGCTGCGTGAATCTTTTCTTCATTTAATAAATGACTTGCGCCTCAGAAGGCAATGCTGACGCGCAGTGAACGCGTGGCGGCGTTTGAAGGCGTGACACGCGGAGCACAGACGCTCTTAACAATTCTGGAGGTCATTAATAATATAATAACACTAATACTGAAATGCTTAAGGCATTTTAGAATGACCAAAACAACATTTCAGATGTTTTACAATGTGGTCAGCCTGCTGGTTTGTCCATTTACACACATTTTTATAATCACATGATCTCTTATAACCAAATCACATGACCTTTTTTTAATGCGCATACTGGAATTTGTTCGGTAAAAGTGTTTCCATCTCAGTTTATGCGCATCTTTTCTTATCGAATAAAAAGTTTATCCTACTCAGTTATGCGCATACATTTTTTATGCGCATTTCCTAAATTTATGCGCATCTTAGCGTTCCCATCAACCGATTTTTTATGCGCATATCCAAAATGCGCATAAAAATAGGTGGATGGAAACGTACCTAATGAGACCATGGCAAATATGACATTTTAAGTATACAGAAATATGTAGAATAATATAAAATAACATAGAATCATGTTCATTACTATACAGCTTTATTTTTGTTTTCAGAAACTATTCGAAATTTGGCAGTTCCATTGCTCGATTTTCATGAAATACTTGCAATAAATGCAATACATGCAATAGAGAAACCCTGCTAATGATGGTTTTTGCAGTTTAAACTCTTGAACAATTTCTCTGTTGCACATAAACAAATGTGCTGCAAGGAGTTTACACATGTCTGAATTGAACTCTGATGACCAACGCTGTAAACGTTTGTAAAACTGTAAAAGTTTGTGAGCTTTCTGGCCTTTTTGTAGTCTCGTCTTGTGACTTTTTTCGTTTGTTTAGATGTTTTTGTTCATTTGTACAACAGCACAAGAGTTAATTTGGAAGCTGTTTAAAAGTGGTCTTGGTCCCCTTATTCGATACACACCAAGGTTTGACTGGCAGATTTTACACATATTAAAATTAGACGTACTATATAATTGGTTAGTAATTATTAATAATTAGTTTGTACTGGAGTGTGTAAACACATGCTTAAGTTTTACTTCTATATAAATATAAAGGATTAATATATGTGTAGTGTAGTCTAGTACAGAATCTATTCACAGTCACAACCTTGGATTTTGCTGCAACATTCTTCATACGTTTCAATGCATTTTTATATAGCAATGTATTATTCATAAATTTATCATCATAAGATAATCCCGTTCACTGTAGTTTTCTCATATTTGCTTAAGGCATCTCTCTTGCGATTAATAATTTTGCTAGACCCACTTTGTACATGAGCAAAATGTTACAAAGAGGCAAGAGAAACACGAGTTATGTAAATAAGCATCTGTAAATTGGCACAGGAGTGTGACACACATGCACAGGGCTTTGTCTGTGAACGTTCTGACTCACATGACACCCTCTGAAGTGCTTTTGTTTTGTGGGGTTGGAAAAGCTTTCCTGTAACGCTTTCTCTCTTTTATTTTTTTTATTTTTTTATCACACAGTGCCATTATACAACTGTGTCTGCATTTCCCTTGTGTGAGGAACCATTTATTTCACCTTTTATCTTTTATTCCTCTCAGAGTACATTTCTGGAGTGACAATAGCATTCTGTCTGGAGAGAAGCGGCACTCTGGAACATAAAGAACAAACAGCATTATTACAAAACCACGGCCGCTTTCATAAATAGATAACTTCCGACAGCTATTTTCATTTACATGAACAAGATAGGACATTGAAGCCATAAGAGAAAATGGGACTGATTACCAAGCAAAAATTGCAAATCCACCCTGACCAATTTACAGAATTTTGGTAATCCTCTAAAGGAGGATAACATTTAAGCTGTAGATGCTTTACCATGCCACGCGTGCGAAGCTCTTTCTTAGATTTAAATGGGTTAAGCATTATTGTTTCCTCGTGCTTTCTAAAGGTCAAAGAGAATTAAACTTCTCTTTTGAATTTTTGCTTAAATTAAGACAGACACTATTTCCTTATTTGTTTTTTTCAGTTTCTAGTCCAAATATATAAAAAAAATTCAATCAAGAAGCTTTTTTTTTTTCAAAAACAATAAGTCAACATTTAGCAACCCAGGCTCATTCTGAATACGTACCCCTATATACATTTCTGGAGAGCGCCAAATACATCCCAGGAGGTATGTTTTTTTCCGTTTTTTTGTTGTTGTTTTTCGCAAATCCACCAGAGGGCACTGTGTACTCTTTTTGAGATCTCAAATTTCTCTCCCTAGTGCCATTCGCGCCTGCTCTTCTCACGATAATCCACCAGAGGCCGATATCGACTGACTGACTGACTGATCGACTGACCCACCCTCCTCCTTCTCTAAACCCATCCGACAGTGTTTTTAAAAGCAATCCAGAAAAAAAAGCCCTTGTGGCAGCCTGATTTTTACCACGTTTTCAGATTTTACCACATTCTCACCGTTATTTACTTGTTTATTTTATTTTTTGGCTTTTGTTTTTGTCTTACCTGCTTTTTGGAACCATTCTTTGCCGGACTTATTTTAATGAATCAACAAACATACTAAAGAAAAAATTGTGTTATTTTATATTATAGACATACAGTATAAGTAAAGACATTTTAAATACTATAATTGCAATCTGATCATCATAAATATTGTTTCAAAATATACGTAACGTCCAGATTTGAATTGAAATTATGAAGTATGTTGTAGTTTACTAAAATGTTTGTCCGTGCATTTGAACGCAATACAATTCTAAAATAAATGAATATTCATGCACTACTCAGCTGATTTCATTTTATATAGAAATGAACAATAGCACATTTACATTTAATCAGTTTGCAGTTAATGTGCAATTAAGTGTCCGCAACATTCTGCAATCTGAATTGCATTCAGTTCACATTGTCATATGCTCTTTTCGTTCCATTTTCCAAACATGCTAAAATGAGCAAGATATAAAGAAAATTATCAATCATCATTATTTTCTCAATCTTTGACATCTAACTATGGGTAAATGAGGGCTTTAAAAACCTGCAAACCTGTTTCCTTGAGATCCCACGCCAAATAACGATCCACTGAAATGCCTGGAAAGTTCCAGAATAAACTTAGATCACTGCAAGGCTGATCACGCCTTCATGACTGACTGATTGATCATGTTTGAACAAAGAGGATCAAACAGTGTCTCTCATCCACTGAAGCGAGTAGTACAGTGCTGTCCTTTCTCGCAGACGACGCCTCTGAATGCAATCATGAGGTAATTAAAGACACATCTTATTAGCGCAATGAAAATACAAATTACATTCAGAAGTGTGAAGCCGAAGTTCCTTACTAAAACCTGTTAATTAAAAAACAGGAACTAATGACTTGTCACTGGCGCTCTGCTGAGATCTATCTGAAAGCATTAATGGCTTTATTTTCAAACATATTTACATATTCTTGTCCCTGACCAGGCTCCCGGCAGTATACACTGTATATTAAATAGAGGGCAATAATGTGCATCAGTCACACCTGAGAGTGCAATTAGAAAATAACCAAACACTGTATTAATTTATGACATATAAACACAATATAATGATGCAAATTAGAGGGAATCAATTGCCCTAATATGCATTGTTATATTACAAAAACACTGCAAACCAACTATATTAAAACCTGCCCAGGCTTTTATTTTAAAAGGAAAATATTGTTAGAGGCAGAAACACTCCTATCATCCAATTTCCTATCATTTTCAGCTGTAATGAGCACTTGAAGGAGTAAAACCTCAACAAGTATTACTTCTAACACAAATTATGATTAATGATACTGACGCAAAGTAATCAAACACAATGACGTAGTGATCCCAGATGCAGTTTATTTATTTACTATGAAAATCCAAAGTTCAAGAACATGAAACAAAACATAAAACAAAGTGAAGTGAAGTTTATTTATAAACTAATTTCAAGAGGATCACGTGCTTATGATTGCTTGCGGCTGGTCCCGCATTATTCAATTTATTATTCACCAATCAGACGATTCCTAAGCCACTATAAATACCCTAAGTTCCATATAACAGCCATCTTCGTTTTGAAGAATCCCCCCTTCCACCCCTACTCCTCCTCCTTCCCTAGATGGGTGACATGGTGGCCCAGTGGTTAGCACTGTTGCCTCACAGCAAGAACGTCACTGGTTCTAGTCCTTTCTGATTAGTTTAAACTCTGAGTTTACACGTTCTCCCCGTGCTCACATAGGTTTCCCCCGGGTTCCCTGGTTTCCTCCCACTGTCCAAAAACATGCAACTTAAGTTAATTGACTAATCCAAATCGGCACCATAGACATGCTCCTAATAAGTAGTATCTGTTCATTAGCTACTACAGCAGGGGAGTTCTCGAGATCTACCTGAGCTCAAACTCCCTTCTCGCCTTGCAAACGGGAGGGAGCCCTGGGCTCGAGGATCTTATGAGCTCAGGGCTCTCACTCGGGACAGCATGCCAAACAAGCTTTATAATTAATCATCAGCTAAGTGTGAACTCTTGAAACAAGTTTAAGAACTTAGCAATAAACAGTGACCAGAAATATGAAAATGTAAGACAGCCACTATCAAACAACTGAACGTGACAAACATGAGGGCCTAAATTCACGGACATGATGAAACACATGACAAAACAAGCCAAAAACAAACAAACAAAAAACTATGCAAAGACAGAACTTAACACATTGAAAAGACAGAAAGTAGTGAGCATATTACAGAACGTTTCTCATCTTATTTCTTATTTTAAGATATGATTCACAAATTTCTATTACAGAAGCAAATCTTACCTTGATTTGGGAATCTTATCCTATTCTACATCCCATCTCTAGTTAGGAAATCTTAAATTGTGTCAACAAGTTCGACAATCCACTCTCAGGTCTGTTACCAAGCAACCAACATTGTGTGAGCTGCTAATGAGTTAGCCTAAACAAAATGATTATAAAAAGGCGAGCTTTTAATTTCAGTGCCATGGAAATTTAATCATTGATCACTTTGTTAGAAAAGGAAAGTTAAATATATTTGTAAATAAAACACATTTTCAATTCTTCTACCAATAAACATTTTTGTCTGTTCATTATTTTCAATCATCAATGAATGTAATGCCATTGTTGCTTTATTTTCTTTCCCCTTTCGCTTTTGAATCACTTTGAAGTTAGAACAGCTGTCGGGTTGATCTATAGTAATTCATTCATTCATTTTCTTTTTGGCTTAGTCCCTTTATTAATCTGGGGTCGCCACAGCGGAATGAACCGCCAACTTATCCAGCATATGTTCCACGCAGCAGTGCCCTTCCAGCTGCAACCCATCACTGGGAAACATCCGTACACACTCATTCACACACACTACGGACAATTTAGCCTACCCAATTCACCTATACCACATGTTTTTGGACTTGTGGGGGAAACCGGAGCACCTGGAGGAAACCCACGCTAACACGGGGAGGACATGCAAACTCTGCACAGAAACGCCAACTGACCCAGCCGAGGCTCGAACCAGCGACCTTCTTGCTGTGAGGCGAACGTGCTACCCACTGCGCCACCGTGCAGTCCCCTATAGTAATACCTTACATTTTTTTATATATATATATAGCGCTTATAGCGCACTTATATTATAGCACACTTAGCGCTATATAGCACTTATATATCATTCATTCATTCATTTTCTTTTCGGCTTAGTCCCTTTATTAATCTGGGGTCGCCACAGTGGGATGAACCGCCAACTTATCCAGCATATGTTTTATGCAGCGGATGCCCTTCCAGCTGCAACCCATCACTGGGAAACATTCATACACACTCATTCACACACATACACTACGGACAATTTTAGCTTACCAAATTCACCTATACCACATGTCTTTGGACTGTGGGGAAAACCGGAGCACCCGGAGGAAACCCACGCGAACACGGGGAGAACATGCAAACTCCACACAGAAATGCCAACTGACCCAGCCGAGGCTCGAACCAGCGACCTTCTTGCTGTGAGGCGAACGTGCTACCCACTGCGCCACCCACATATACCCATATATATATATCGCTTTTCTAGACACTCAAAGAGCTTTACACATTTGGGGTAATCTCCCCATCCACCACCAGGATGACGCGACAGCAGCCATATTGTGCCAGACAGCACACCACACACCAGCTGATTGGTGGAGAGGAGACAGAGTGATGAAGCCAATTATCATATGGAGATGGTTAGGAGGCCATAATGGACAGAGGCCAGTGGGAAAATTTGGCCAGGATGCTGGGGTTAAACCCTTACTCTTTTTCACAGGACATCCTGGGACTTTTAATGACGACAGAGAGTCAGGACCTCGGTTTACAGTTTTTCTCAGTCGCTTTGGTGCATTTCTCACATCACTATTTACATTTGCACAACAGTTAGTTCAACCTCCACAACATTTAGTCATTTGTGCACATCATAGTAGCAGTTTCTCATTCCTTCCAACAAATTGCAAATGGACATGCATCATTTGCTTTCATACAACTCTCTGCTGTTTTATAACATTATCATTTGCTTATGTCATGTCAGTCAAAATTAACTATACTTGTGAATGCTGAATAGTCATTCCATATAAAACTAATAGTCCTCTTTTCATTGCTTGAGTCATTACATGCAAAAATGTTGAACTATTTGTCAAAATCTGTCAAGTAAATTTTACACATATTTTTTCCTGAAAATGTCTCCTTAATTGAACAATTTCTCTCAGGTGAATCTCAGCTTTCACTGATGAGAAGGGATGTGTGAAGCATTAGTTGCAACCAATGATAAGCCACTTCTCTACAATCACTGTCAGAGCTGAATCCCATAAACCCCCACTTTACAAGCATATATGAACATAGTGTGTACCATTTCTACAATACTGTGACACAGAAATGGAAGGTCAGCCTCTAGGAAGAGGGGTGAGGGTGAGGGTGCGGGGAGAAAGGGGAAGGGGACAAAATGGGGGAAGAGGAAGAAGAGGCCAAGTACATAGGCTACACTTGTGGATCATGTTGTCAATCACGGCCTCACAATGGCTGAGGCTGGTCGAAGGGTGCAGCCAAATGTTGGGAGAACTACTGTAAATTCAATTATTCAAACATTTCGTCGGGAGAACAGGTGTGTATACTGTAAATGGACAGTAATTCAGCACTAAACAATCTGCACTGCACTACTGTCATTGTGTCATACATGAAGCTTGCAGTGGGACAATAACTTGTCACTGTACATTTTACATTTAGATGTACAGCTTTACTGCATCCCACATTTAGTGTATTGTAGTGTTACAGTAAAGACTTGCCAGGAAAAGTTGTTATAGTTTTTCTCACTCCCTCTTTTGTAATAAAGCATGTACTGGAGCTGGAGGCCAGGGAACCGCTGCACACATTCATATACCTTGATGAGGCGGGTTTCAATCTGGCAAAAGGTAGAAGACGTGGAAGGAATCGCATTGGACAGAGAGCAACCATTGATGTCCCAGGTCAACGAGGAGGGAATATTACTATGTGTGCAGCTATCTCAGAAAACGGCATCCTTACCCATATCCCCCATCTTGGTCCATACAACACACAACATCTGATGACTTTTTTAGACACTCTTTACAGGGACATAATCCCTGAGAATGAGAGCGGTCTAACTGGAGACCATCTGAGCAAGCATGTTGTTGTTTTGGATAATGTGAGTTTTCACCACTCAGATGTCGTCAGACAGTGGTTTGCAGCACATGATAGAATGCTGGTGGAATATCTCCCTCCCTACTCACCATTCCTAAATCCAATAGAGGAGTTCTTCTCTTCCTGGAGGTGAAAGGTATATGACCGGCATCCACATACCCAAATGGCCCTGCTAGCGGCCATGGATGCAGCATGTGATGACATCACAGCAGAGTCCTGCAGAGGATGGATTCGCCACTCGAGGAGATACTTTCCTCGCTGCATTGCAAGAGATGATATTCGCTGTGATGTAGATGAAAATATGTGGCCAGACAGAGAGGAACGTCTGGATGTGCATGAATGATTACTGTACAATGTATGTTGTATGTTCAGTTCCAATATGTACTGCAGTATTGTTGACAGTTGTGCACAGCTCTACCCAAATGGAGTTTATGTTTGTTGTAAATAATGGGTTTTTTTTCTTTTGCACAATGCTGTGAAGAAAGTAGAATTGCAAAGAGCATATGCAGTAAAAATGTGAAACATACATATTCAGTGTCTTGTACTCAGTTACCTCATAAATACAGTAATGTGTAACTTTACTGTATTTTTTTCCAATGCCTGTGCAAATAGTATTTATTGCTGTATTGAGCATTTTCAGGTAGTGTCACCAAGATCTGACTTTTTTGCATTGGAAAACATTTACAGAGTAAACTGTCATAATGAAAACATGACTAAGCCATTTGACTATCTTGTTCATAAACGATGGTGTCAGGACTTTTCATTTTGATGACACTGACACATTCATTGACATAAATACTTGCTTTTAAGGAATGAACTATTAATCAAGTGACACGCTTTTGCAGGTTATCAACTAGGTTTTGCAGTTTGTACTAATTGTTTTGAGAAATACATTAACTGTTGTGCAAATGTAAATAGTGTTGTGAGAAATGCACCAAAGCGACTGAGAAAAACTGTAACATCTCATTCGAAAGACGGCGCTCACTGAGCAGTATAGAGTCCCCATATATATACTAGGGCGTTAGGATCCACACAGACCGCAGGTTGAGCACCCCCTGCTGGCCTCACTAACCACTTCCGGCAGCAACTTAGCATTTCCATGTGGTCTCCCATCCAGGTACTGACCGGGCGCATCCCTGTTTAGCTATAGTGGGCGACCATGTGAGAGTTGCAGGGAGCTAGCTGTAAAGACAGTTTTTAGGATTTTTGTCAAGTTAGGACAAAAAATTCTGTAATACTACCTTCCTAGTTAAGATAAGATAAGATAAGATAAGATAAGACACTTATACCAAGTTCACACTGTGCAATTTCCAAAGTTGTGAAATTACTGCAGTTTCATACTGCAGAACTCTATGGGTAGCGCTCAGTTGCTGCTGTGTTCACACTGCATGATGGATCAATGACAGGAGAATACACACTTGCCACATTTGCCACCAAGTGTGGCTTGCAAATACACATGCGAAGTGATAAGGAAATAACTCAATATCACATGAGAGATCAGAGTTTATAGTTGGAGGTCAATAAATAATTGAGCAAATGTGTAGGCTTTGTTTCTGTTTAATGTTATTGTAAAGCTTATTTAGTCTGATATTGTGGTCTATAACTCCTCCCCGAACTCCCCTTTGCCCTGCATCTTGCTCTCTCATTGGCTGTAGGTCATCGCCAATGTGTTTTTCAGTCAAAACTCATTTCACTCAGCATGATTTTGACAGGTCCAGATATTTAGGATGCCAAATATTAGACATGTCAGCAATTTTCTGAGATTGCATCTTTAATAATTCACACTGCGTGAGTGTTGCTCAAATGAACGAGCACTGATTTGCATGAAATTTTGGGGATTTAGCTGCAATTTCATAAAACCTGCTGGAGAGTGAAAATCAGGGCTAAAATTGTGCATTATGAAATTGGCATTAGGAAATGCTATTCTATTATAGCATTTGTTCTTAATGTGGTACTAACTGAAAGTACCATGGTTACCAAACAGACAGGATAACACTCTAAAGCTAGGATCTTTCTGTAATACACGCCCACTTCAAATTAAAAGACATACAAATATGAACAAAAACACTAACAAACAGATGTGACATTGCAGGGCAGATTATTGATGAATAACTATTTATTTCTGCACAGTTCCTTCCACAATTCTAAGTTATTATCTCAAAACACTTTTACTGCAGTGTGTGGTTTGTAAACAAGCATATTTTAATATTTGTATCACATATCTCACATGTATTACTGTAAACTTGCTCAGTAGCTCACCTGGTACTCATTGTATCAATACACAGCATTTAAAAAATGAGTTAAACAAACTGTAAACTGGCTCGGTTGATTGGATCGATTTGTATTGCATTATTTTTCATTAACACTATCAGTAGATATGTAATAGATTGTCTGTTGTTTTTCAAACAAAAATACAACATAGGCTCATTCTGAAAACGTAGCCCTATATACATTTCTGGAGATCATGAGTTATGTAGCCAGAAGTATATATGCTTCTGTCTTTAAAACGAATGCTACGCTGTATGATGCCGTTCCTTTTTGTGCTGAACCGCTTACCTCCATATGGACGGCTTTCCCGCTGTTACAAGTTTGTCCAGTAGCTCGGACTTGAGATGAGATGACTGGAGTTGACCACTATTGGTTGGGTTTAGGGAAGAAGGAGGGTGGGTCAGTCGATCGGTCAGTCAGTTAGTTGACAGCGGCCTGTGGTGTATTTGTGCGAGAAGAGCAGGCACGAATGGCACTCACGAGAAAAATTTGAGATCTCAAAAAGCATACACAGCGGCCTCTGGTGGATTCGCGAAAACAAAAACTGCTAAAAAACGTACTTCCTGGGACTTATTTGGCGCTCTCCAGAAATGTATATAGCGGTACGTTTTCAGAATGAGCCTGGGTTGCAAAAATATACTTAAGTACAGTAACTAATTACATCTACTTTACACCAGTGCCATCAACCAATGTAATTCAATGTCAAATGTATCATTGGATATTTCATGTATACTGACATGAAATGTCCAAGAACCAACAAAATATCATCTTATTTTTCCCAAGCCTCGATTTGTTAAAATATTTTTTTGTAGTGCCATTGATACCATCCCTACAATGTGATCCTTTAAAAACTTGAGTAGTTCTAACAAGCAAATGAGCATTAATAAAGAAAGCACTATAATTAAAACCAGTAATTAGTTTTTTTTCTAATGAACCCTCAGTCAACAATGAGAGAAAAGGCTATGTTGTAATATCGCCTCTCTACTACCTTGGGTCCTCGCGGGGCAGGTTGCGTTGATGTATGAAATGCTAATGAACTATTTAATTCAGAGCCATCTAGAGGGACATGTAAGGAGGGATGAGGTATAAAAGGATTGGAAAAACCACTTAAAAGAAAATCAGAGTTCACACAGGGGAAAGAACCATGCTCAACATGAAACACTGACAACATGGTGGTCTACCTCTCAGCAGAGGGGGAGAAAAGAAAAGGAGTAGCTGTAATAAGGAGAGGCGTCTGTTAAATGACACTACTTATCATGAATGATGGTAGGGACGGTTTAGTCCTGTTTGTCATTTGCTTTTCAATTAACAGGCATGTTGTAATCTTGTCTAGATGGATAATCTCCAAATAATTGGAACCTGAAATCTTGAGCTGTCGATTTAATGTGCTCAATTTGGATGATTAAATATAAGAGTTAGATATATAGGGTTACATATTACTTTTATGTGTCATTAATATAGTATAACTATTCATGTGTTGGACATTTCTTAAATAATCACAAAGTAATAGTTGCAAACACATCGGGACCTATATACGCAGCACAAAGTGGCACCAAGTGTGACATATGTACTTTTTTTTTTGTTGCTAGTTTCAGACCTGACACCGTTTAGACGCTATTATAATTTCCATGTTCTGCACCACAGTTTTATTTAAAAAGAGCATTAGCCTTTTGCACCCATAGACGTGTGCATAACATGCATACACACTGCTTATTACACACACAGTAATTTGCAGCAGCACACAGACATGCCATGAAAAATGAAAGATTACGATGTATACAAATATTACATGCATTTTGACCTGTAGATGGTCTGCTTGTGCGCTGTAGGAGACGAGTTTTCTTGCTGGAGAAGCATTATTTCTGCACTTGCAAATTCCACCATGCTCCACTCTGATAGTTTTTTCTCATCTTACATCCAAAACACATCCATTACTCATTAAAAGAATACATTTTAGACCATGAACAAAGCAGGGATTTTAGCATGCACCCGTCATTAAACTAGCAAAAGTGGATTAAGATACTCCCTGAGTGCATCTGTGCCGTGCGCTTTAGACCATATGCTTAGAACTGTTTTAAGAATGTTAAAATAGGGCAAATTTAATTTAACGTGAAATTTTCAAGTCTAAAGTTGTAAAATGTACACTAGTCTTTGTTTTCTTCACAAACTCAAAAAATGTGTATAGGCAGCCAAATTGACTAGTAAAGCACACTTTAGCTCAAACATGTGTTGTATTAACAACCATTTAATAGCATCACGTAAATGAATGTATTCCTGTTAACAAAAGCAAATGTGCCAAGTATGCTATTTTGATACCAACATGTTTCACATCACAAATGTACAGTAGTGCTGTAACTGGTGAGTGACAGATTGAATGTATTCATTTAGAAAATCTATAATTATGGAGATCCACTGTATTTATAGATTGTGCCTTGGTTACTCCAGCAAAAATAACCAAACCATCGGCATGTGTTTTAAAGGCTTGAACTCCTCATGTATGATATTCTGACAATTATTTCACTTTGGAATATTGCGATGTGCTCGTTTGTTGAAGTAAACTCAGGATTACAACAGAGATGTTGAATGAAGCTGACCCTTTATTATAACTTTCTTTAAAAAAAATCATTAACAAAGATTATATATTGTTTAACACTCTATTATTAAATATATATCTAAATAGTTTCAAGTATATATATATTTATATATGTTACCTTAATTAAAATTCCTAGAGATAATAAATGTTCAATTCACATGCACTTTTAATTTATTTATTTTTTTCTATCTACAAATGATACACAATGTTTGTGTTGCACAATGTTTAAAAATTTATTTATTATTGTGCATTTGAATGCTAATCAATTTAAATAAATTGATATTTTATTCTGATTAAATTGACATATGCACTTTGTTTTACATGTGAGCAAGAAAATGTAGTGATTTTGTTGTTAGGAGTTTTATGCACTTCCCTCACTATTCATGCTGACGTGATTAATTAACTTATAACATGTCACAAGTGACATATTCGCATACACACCTCAAAAGAAATAGTATCACTTAATGTGGATGATTTAATGAATGCATGTCAAAATGAAAAGTGTGTTAAGTACTATTTATTTTTACAGCATTTGTACAATCTACAAAGTGCATTAGATGATATATAAATCATGTTAAGCCAATTACAAATTTATAACATTATATATAAATCATGTTAAGCCAATTACAAACAGGTTTAATGCAGCTTGAATGCGTTTACAAGTAAAAGCATATTAATAAATAAGAAATATGAAAATATAAATGTATGTATTGCCATTAAACATTTAATTT
>CAIGQV010017699.1:705081-715166 GCA_903798115.1 Danio jaintianensis | reverse complement strand
CAGACAGACAGACAGACAGACAGACAGACAGACAGACAGACAGACAGATAGACAGATAGATAGATAGATAGATAGATAGATATATAGATATATAGATAGATAGATAGATAGATAGATAGATAGATAGATAGATTTGCCCATTAGAAATGGCACAGATTTGTTTTCTTAAGTGCAGCCTAAAGCAATCATTTCTCCATCAGACAAAAACAAAATCAATTTATTCTTTTCCAGTCAAGGTATTAATATACTCCTGGAAGTAAAACATTCATTACCCACCACAGTTAATTTTTAGGATGGTTTATCGTGCAGTATTAGTCATTTAGGCTCCTGCTTTTCCCCAGCGCACAATGTGATGTATTTTCCTGTAATCAGGCTTCCATTGTAACAATGTGCTTATGCATCAAAGAGCATGTAGGCGGTTCATAAAAACCCAGAGAGTTTGTTCCTGTCATTAAATTGGATTTCATCCATTGCGGGGAAAAAAAAGTCCAAAAAAGCTATCTGAACATTGAGTACCACAAGCTAATTGCACATTTAATGCATGCCACAAAAGAGTCCCTGCTGCATGTCCAGGCCTAATGGACCGGATTTGCTGGGATAACTCCAGTGTTGCTTTTTGTTTGCCTTTTTCTGAAGAAAATTCTTCCATTTGATCTCAGTCATCCTTCGCAATCTAACAAACAACCCTTAGAAACCAAACAGATGCATTAATATGCTAAAAGCTAACAAAACAAAAATCAAGTTAAGTGCCATAATTTGCATTTAAGAGAACGAGGATGTCTGAAACTGAGAAAAAAAGTGTCATATATAGAAATGACATGCTATATATAAGAATAAATATACTACACTCATTAAGTTTTAAAAAATACTAATGAAAATACAAATTTGCTAATATAATGACAAAAACACAAATCATTTTTTAAAACTACGGTAACACTTTAGTTTAAGTAACAATTCACACTGTTTACTACTGGCTTATTACCTGCATATTATTATGCTACTACTACCTTACTAACTATTAATAAGCAGCTAATTAGTAGGTTATTGAGGTAAAAGTCTAATGTTAATAGTATGAATTGTACATTAAAATTAAGTGTGAGCAAAACTACTATAGTTTCCTAGTGATAATAAAACAACACTGGTCATCATTTAGTGTTGAATAAACAAGACTTTTTTTTCTCAACATGGGACAGGAAGGTTGTCAGTTAATACATGAGAAAACAAAGTAACTGGTATTACTTGTTTTAAAGTAACAAAAACATGTATGGAAATGAAAAAAGTAACATTACTTTACTAGTTACTTTAAAAACGTACAATACGTAATAACCCCCAACATTCTCTGTGCAATCAGCAGTAGATTGGTTAAGTGACTAAATTTGAATTCAGCAGAATCAGGATGTCTGAAACTTGAAAAAAAAAAAAAAATAAAAGTCTGTTTGAAATGGATGTGGATGTGTGGCGTAAATTTCTTTCCAACCCAATCTCTGCTCAGACAGCAAGGAGTGAAAAATCTGACCTAAAATACCAGTGAGGCACAGAACAAGTTGAAACGGTTCCTCACTCTGATTGATAGAACAAGCTGTGATTTCCCCTGAGTTCTAGATGGACGGAGATGATAGCGCTATCCACAATCAATCTGGATGTGTGACTCTGGCCTTCAAGAATAACTACAGATAGCCGGACGCTGCTGGACACACGCTCTGCTCTTCCATAGCAACGTGTATCAGGGCTATTTGAAGACAGACACCAGAGCTGACATGTTTGACAATGATCACCAGTAAGGCTAGAAACGACAGTGTTTCACAGCTAATGTAACCTTGTTTCAAGCTCATGCACTTGCATGTCTTATTTTTACACCATGGTTCTTCTTGTCTCAACTCTCAGCAAGTAAAAAAAAATGTTCTAACCAATAGAACTTTTGTGAAAAAGAATGTTTATATTTGAAGTATACATGTTACACGCCTCTCTGGAATACATGATTCTGATTGGCTAATCACACATGTATGCTATGTTAGCAGTCAAAACGCATCAATGTATTCACTGACGGTCAGGGTGATTCTAAGTACCTGGATGAGCCTGTGTTATTCAGCGGTTGTTGGGAGTAACATACCTTGGAATGTTTTGGATGACTAATCAGAATAAAGTATTCCAAACAGTTGTGTAATAAGTATGGGATAATTGCAGAATAAAGCCTGACAAGAATATCAGCATTGTATAAGCCTAACATGCTTTATTCTGTGCCAAAAACAACAACAACAACAACAACAACAACAACAACAACTGTATGTACTTTATCTCATGTATTGCATGGGTAATTGGCACAAAATATACAACTTAACATTGTTCTATGCCCTAATACTTTATTAATTAATAATTATTCAATTAAACACAAAGCTGACAGAAACAAAAATGGCTGAATGGAGCATACACTAACCTACATATTACTCACTCACAAACCAAACAGTCAAAAACAGCAGTGGTAAAACTAATAACACAGGATATATATACTTCATATATATATTTACATTAAAACAGTTCATAATGTTAGTAGCGGCCCGAAATCAGATGCACATCAAGGTCATTGTCCTGACAATGGATGACTGAGAGACATTAAACACTTAACAGTTGGAAAGTTGCATTAAACACAGATACTAAACTGCAAGTGCTTGAAAAAGTTCAGCAAGTGAAGTTATCTGTGCTCAGCTGGAAAAAGAAATCACTAATCTTCTCCAGCAGCCTTGGGTTTTCAGACGTGAAATGGGAAAAACGTTATCTGGATGAAATACTATGATTTACTTGCTATTCTTTAAGCAACTAATCCACTCTAACTATCCAAGTGTTAACTTGCTGTGGCAACTATGACAATGACAAGTGCAGTGCTGCGTGACTTAACATACAATGACTGTACACCACATGCCCAAAATACAAGCAAAAATGTTTGATAAATAAATAATGACATTTGTATCATGTGTATTTGTTAAGGTTATCATGAAAACTGGCTCAGGTCAATCTTTGCACTATAATGAGATCTTCCAGGATTTGTAACAGCATGGGTAATTGAACCAGTCTCACTTTAATTGAATTAGAGGCACCAAGGGAAAACACCTGACCTATAAAACACCACACTTTCAGGATAATTCAAATGTATCAGTGCGGCATGCAATCCTTTTTCCTTCCACTATAATTATGTCGGTTGACAAGAAGCTATTAAATGGCGTGTGTGGTAAGATTTGTCTGCCCATTGATTGTCAACATCGCTACCTCCCTGAAATTGCTGCATAAATATTTCTGCTTGTATGTAACAGAAACCATTATAGCAGCCTTATAGGGTTTCTGAAGGTCTATATTACCTGCGAGGCTCCAATAGTCAAGAATCTGTGCAGAATATTGCTCTGGATTTGTGATTTCCATAGTGGTTCTGTGAACTATTGTACATTTACCCTGCACTTTCCCTCACTGCAAAATCCAAAAGCAAATAGAGAAAGAGGGGGATAGAGAAATAACTAAAAACATAAACATCAATAATAGAGTAAACTTTCACCAGAGGTATTAAAGTGGTGAGGTAAGCAACCACTAATCGTGTTGTTCTTGTGAAATATGTGCTAGAAGAAAAAACAATGAAGCAACTAGCTGTCCTGCTGGTACATGCAGACATTAAAAAAGATATATATAACACAATTTTACACTCTAAGAAACCTCTATAATCCCTCACAAGTAAACCAGCCACTTTGCTTGCTAAAAAATTGCTATTTTTCAATGCTGTCAATTGGAGCCATACTAGTTTTGTCTGGAATATGTCTGATTGTCATTATTTCATTATAGGCAAAGAGAAAAAGAAAAAAATATATTTATATACTTTACCATTATTATCAATTGATGGAAAAGTGTTCATACACTTTATCATCATAAACCTACACCATTATTATTCATACATTTTACCATTATTCATACACTTTACCATTATAAATCATTATGATTGATGCCATATTAAAATACTCTATTTGTCATTATATATATATATATATATATATATATGCATTCTTTTATACATATTTAACAAGTGCGATTTCAGAATAAGTATGTTGCTTCATTTTAAAAAGATTTGTTTTATGCAGAACAACAGTGAAATATTACTTAATTGATATTTTGACATTTTAATTTAACTAAAGTTAAAATGGTTTACAATAAAAGTAGATAATTGTATTTAAAATCGTATTCATTTATATAAAAAATAGACACCAAATGTATTATCTTTGAGCCACATACCGAATACCGTGTATTTTGAAATAACAATATGTTAATGGTAATGTTAATGCTACTGTTCCTCCAAAACCTGAAAATAAAGAGTATAAAATCAAGAGAAGTTAAAAGACAAGTTAAAATAAATTTCAAGACGTTTTGGTCATATCAATGAGCATCTCCAGTGCTGAAGGGCCAATGCCCTGCCATGTTCATTTTCATTCCTAATCAAAAACAGCTGAAAATTATAACCTACATCTTCAAGATTGCTTAGAAATTACAGGCAGGTGTGCCTGATTAGAGATGGAGCTAAACTGTGGCCCTTCAGGACCAGAGTCACCCAACCCTGTCTTACAAGACTGAGTGACATTTTACAGCCATTAAGTAACAGAGAAAAAGGTACAAAGTATAGTTCCTCACCTAAATAATTGTTCACAAAATAATAAAAATTACTCCATAATTTACTGACCCTTAAGCCATTCTTGGTGTATATGACTTTTTTCTTCTTTTACTGGTGAACAAAGTCAGACTAATTTTACATTTTCAGAAAATCATTCAGTATCTCTCTCATGCATTATCAACACATCTCCTTTACATAGAGTCAGTAAAGTTGTTTATTGTGGAAAATCAGTTCACTCCTCTTCAATGATTGTGCGAAGCTGCTGGATATTGGCAGAAACTGGAACACGCTGTAGTATACACCAATCCAGAGCATCCAAAACATGCTCAATGGGTGACATGTTCGATGAGTATACAGGCCATGTTAGAACTGGGACGTTTTCAGCTTCCAGGAATTGTTTACAGATCCTTGCAACATGGGGCCATGCATTATCATGGTGCAAAATGAGGTGATGTTCGTGGATAAAAGCCCCAATAATGGGCCTCAGCACCGGTATCGCTGTGCATTCAAAATTCCATCAGTAAGATGCAGCCATGTTTGTTGTCCATAACATATCCCTGCCCATACCAAAACCCAACCGCCTCCATGGGCCACTTGATTCACAACACTGGAATCAGCAAACAGCTCACCCACACCATGCCATACACACTGTCTGCCATCTGCCCTGTTCAATAAAAACGGGGATTCATCCATGAAAAGAACACCTCTCCAAAGTGCCAGACGGCATCAAATGTGTGTCTTTGCCCTCTCAAGTTGGTTTGGATAAATAGCAGTCAAGTTGAGACACCGATGACGATGATGAGCATGCAGATGAGCTTCCCTTCCCATTTCTGACAGTTTGTGCAGAAATTCTTTGGTTATGCAAACTGATTGTTGCAGCATCTTTCCAAGTGGCTGGTCTCAGAGGAGAAGATGCTGGTTGTGGAGGTCCTAGGCTGGAGTGGTTACACGTGGTCTGTGGTTGTGAGGCTGGTTGGATGTAAAGCAAAATTTTCTGAAACACCTTTGGACTCTACTAGAACTATGTTAATATTTATATTGTGAAAAGCGCTATATAAATAAACTTGACTTGACTTGACCTTTGGAGACGGCTTATGGTAGAGAAAGTATCATTTAATTCATGAGCAAAAGCTCTGGTGGACATTCCTGCAGTCAGAATGCCAATTGCACACTCCCTCTAAATTTGCAACATCTGAGGCATAGGATATATATATATAATCTTTGAATTCAGCTCATGAAAAATGGGAGCAAAAACAAAAGTGTTGTGTTTATATTTTTGTTCAGTGTGTGTATAAGTGTTTGCCCTTTACTGATTTCATTTTTTTTTTGTTTCAGATCGTCAAGCTAATTTAAATATTAGTCAAATAGAACACAAGTAAATGCATAATGAAGTTTTGAAATAAAGTTTTTTATTATTAAGAGAAAACAAAATACAATAGTCCTGTGTGAAAAAGTGTTTTCCCCCTAAATCTAAAAACCGGTTGGGCCCTTAGTAGCAACAACTGCAATCAAGGTTTTTTTGCAAGGAGTCTGTTACAGCACTGTGGAGTAAATCCGGCCCACTCATCTTTGCAGAATTGTTGTAATTTAATCACATTGGTGGGTTTTTGAGCATAAACTGCCTTTTTAAGATCATGCCACAGCATCTCAATAGGATTCAGGTCAGGACTTTGACTAGGCCACTCCATAGTCTTCATTTTGTTTTTCTTCATCCATTCTGAAGTGGATTTGCTGGTGTGCTTTGGATCATTGTCCTGCTGCAGAACCCAAGTTCGCTTCAGCTTGAGGTCACTAACAGATGACCCGACATTCTCCTTCCGGATATTTCAGTACACAGCAGAATTTATGGCTCGATTTAACACAGCAAGTCTTGCAGGTCCTGAAGCAGAAAAACAGCCCTAGAACATCACACTGCCACCACATTTTACTGTTGGTATGTTACTTTTACGCCATACATAATGCTGTAATTTTCCCAAAAAGAACAATACACTCACCTCCATAATACATATATATAGTTCACTGTATTTTGTCCACAATTTTGAAGTCCAAAGTATTAAAGAAAATATATTGAGCAAAATGTTTTTGTATAAAGTATTAGTCAGATGATGCTAATATACCACAATTTTCAAGATCAAGTTCACAGCTTAGACAGGGTGATTGCTGGAGATTTATAATTTTATTATTTATCCACTGCTTTGTTCATCTGCGTGAATCTACATGGAGCATTTCACATTTTGGTCTGGTGCTGGAAATCCAAAGACCTGCTGAAAGATATGACAGATCAAGCAATTAGTTACAATCAAGCGAAACTACAGATTTTTTTGACAAAGCTTGACACAGAGCATTCGTTTAGTGAAGACTGAGAGCTGCTGAAAGCTGCTGCATGAACATCATTTGCCATTCTGAGAGATTCAGGCTCCCATGGACCCTTTTATATGTATATATGCTGAAGTAATAGACAGCCAAAAACCTAGCAAAAGACATAACAAAGAAAAGTCAAGCTCTTTCAGCTGTAAAGTTACAGAGTTTCATCCCTTTTACTGTTTGTACTTCACGCATACTTTGTGCTGTAATATAAGTATGTCAAACTGTAAGCTTTCTTGTGAGAAAGAGTTTTCAACAGAAACGTATACTTTATTCCCTGTTGTGTTCAGTGTGGGAGAAAAGAAGAGTGGTATAAGTCAATAAAATCTGAACGGTATTCATGTGTAATGAAATTAAATAAAAAATAAATAAAATAAAATAAAATGTAAACAAATTTAAATAAATGTAAAAAAAAATCTAGAATGCATTGCACAGAAAAAACAACTCACAATTCACTGTGTGTGTGTCCAAGAAACAGTGTGACAGTGATTTTTCCATTTAAGAGCACAAATAAAACAAATACATTCTACACAAAATGTATGCTTTTTGCTTAAGATATTAATGCAGAATTCTCATTTTATCACATTTTATTTTTCCTACTATTGAAGTGTATGTGTCCCAGCAAACAGCATTCTTCGAAATGTATTATTTTGTGTTCAACGGAAGAAGAAAAAAAGGTCACAGAGGTTTTCAACCACATGAAATGATAAGGTATAATTTAATCTTTGAAAGAACCATACCTTTAAAGCTGGCGTCCTTAATAATTTTTATTAAAAGACAATAATAACCCAAGAAGAATTTTTGAGCATGTACAAAACCAACCAGTGTTTAAAACTATCTCCTTCCCTTAGTCTGCGACACAATGGTAAGTTTGCAAAAATCTTTCATGATTGGAGTGGTACCAGTAGGTTTTCAAATGAAATATGGACAGCTCACTGTTTGTCTTTGTGACCTTACGGCATTGCGTCTGTACACAGAAGCCGCATCAAAGGCCTATCACATGCAAGGATCTACAGGCAGTGGAACATTTATAGCATTTTATCACAGTAGATGGAATAAAAGGTGGATTATAAATTTGCATGGGTGCTATAAGGAGCTTCAATTTCTTTTTGGATTAACAGGATAGTTCACCCAAAAATGAAAATGTACTCACTTACCAGCTGAAAACCTGTAACCATTGACTTTCATTGTAGTTAAAACATACTAAGGTCAGTTGTTACAGGTTTCCATTTTTCTTTTTTTTTATGTCTTCTTTTGTGTCTTCTTTTAACAGAAGAAAGAAACTCATACAGGTTTGAAGCAAGTAAAGGGTGAGCAAATGATAACCGTAATTTCCGTTTTGGAGTGTACTATACCTTTAAAAGAATAATTTCCCCACATGAAATCTAAATTTAATGTTAATTCACCCTAAATTCATAAGTCATGCAATGCTGAAGTTATGACTAACAATTTCAGAACAAAGTATAATGATAATAAAGGTGCACAGATATAAGCTGATTGGCAATCATTAGATGTTTTTTTTTATTTTTATATATATATATATATATATATATTACGGTGATGCTTTTTTCCTCAGTTAGCAGAACAAAAGTGGCAGACAAGTTTCTTACTTGTTCAGTTTCTTATTTGGGTCAAACTGTCAAGGTGTAGAATCTCAAAGTACAGTATCAACACTGCTGCAGTGATTGACAGATTCATCTGCACTGACACTCATCCCACATTATATTTCTGCAAATAGCTGCAATTGCATATTTCAAACAGAGATGGCAACAAAGAGGCAAAACTCACATACTGCCTCTACTATAGCCTTATTTTTAGACAGAAAATAAAAAGGCTGAATGATGTTCAAGCATATAGAAATCCTATTCCGGGATGTCTACTAATATGACATTTTTGACATCACGTATTTCGCTCTGCTGAGAAATGAAACAATTCAGAGGACCCTTGCTGCGGTGTTAGCTACTTTACAAGATAAATGTCAGGGTAATATTGGCATAGGTACTAAGTTAAATAACAGAAAGTGGAAAAACTAACTCTGAACATTCAAATATAGAGCTAGTTTCTCAGATTAGCCTGCTGGCTAGCTTTTTTTTTTGTTTTACATGTATGAATTTCAGGGTCAGGCATAAAGTAAACGTTACCAATTTTGGAGCCACATGGTTCACAATGCTATTCAGCCTTATTTCATGCATGTGAAATAGCTGTATTTCATATCTATATTATGAATTGATGCTGACATATTTTGTTAATCACACTTAATTGTCTAATCATTACTTTATGACATTTGGTATTTACTAATTAGCTTACATGCTCCAAGTAATTTTTCGAAAATGCCACACATAAAATGTGCCTATTACCTGACAGATGACTGAAACTCTTATCCTAAGCTGTTTTCTGCAACAAACCTAAGCTAAGAGTGAGCGGAGCACTTTTTTTAGCCCATCAGAAATGTTGTCCATCAATCAGTTTGTACGTTTGTGTTTTCTGACGTCTTTGAATGGTAGGTATTAGAGTCATTGAGCGTTGTTGATGTTAGCAAAGTGGCTAAAGTTAGAAAAACTGCTATAACATGTTTAACTGTAAACATAAGTTTTAATAAATTTGTTAATTTTTTTTCTGATGGTATCATTAAACATAAGCATAAGTTCTAAAAAAAAAAAAAAACTAGCATCACAAAATGGTAGTATTACCTGAGTCATGTTTCTGATATTTTTTTTTTCTCTGATGGTTTCATTTAATGACATTGAATGTACACTTGTAGTGTGTATACTGTATGTATTTTAGCTCAGTTCACACTGACACTGTACAGAAAGTCACTGGTCTTTAGTTGTTTCCCTGCTGGTGTCTGTTAGCATTATTGCTTATTTTTCTAGTAATCTTAAGTTTCAGCAACAAACTGACTAAAATGTTAAGTAAAACTTTGTATGAATATTAACAAGTTGAAAACATATTACCTTATTAAAATTTGTTAAAGTAAAATAACATTTGGGGGCGGCACGGTGGCGCAGTGGGTAGAGCTGTCGCCTCACAGCAAGAAGGTCACTGGTTCGAGCCTCGGCATTTCTGTGTGGAGTTTGCATGT
>CAIGQV010017699.1:662630-702630 GCA_903798115.1 Danio jaintianensis | reverse complement strand
TTTCTATAAAGGTAAAACCGCTTGCCTAATAATAGCACACATAATTATCTACCGCATTTAATTTATTTATTCCGATGCTTACTCGGAAGTTTGGGTGAGGGAGGTAATTGTATGTATTGATTACAATAATAATTAATCATTTTATTTTAATTTATGCAATTAGGTTACCCAGACAACATATACTCATACAAAGAAAAAAGAAAGGCCACACTGCAGTTGTACATTCACACTAATAATGTAAATCCATTGTGTGCTGCTTACTCAGAAGTTTGACAGAGGGAGGTAATTTAATGTAGTGATTAGAATAATAAATAATATTTTTTTACTCTAATTTATGCAGTTAGGTTACCCAGACAACATATACTCATGCAAAGAAAAAAGCTGTCCACATTGCAGTTGTACAGTGACTAATATTATTATATGGATCTGCTAATATGTATTATTATTATTATTAGATTATTTATGTAATACTATTACTATTTATGTAGTTATCTATTTATTATTTATTGTGTATTATTAATATTACTATAAATCAATTTATATTAGGCTACGTGTCAATTTAAATTTATTACTATTTACCTTTCAGGTGTGAAAGGTTATTACTGTGGTGTTAGACGTTACATTTTAACCTTTCAATGCCCTGTGAAATGCTTTGAAATGTCAATTTTTATTGCATTTATGTCCATTTTTATTGATGTTTGATGTAATCTCAGCTGAAACATGAAGACAGGGCAGGACATAGAGTATCTCCTCCCCTTTTAGAAAAGCTCCCAATAGCATTTTGTTTTATCACAGCTCTGCCAGTGAGAGTGGTTGAGCTCAAGCGCATCAAATGAAAAGCAAATGAGAACCGTCTTGAAGGGGGAGGGACATGTCAAATACTAGAGAGCATTTGATTGGTCAGAAGATTTGATGAAAAACTGAATATGAGGTGGTCAAAAAAATGTTGATCCATTTGGCGCAAGCTTTGGATGTTTATATCTTCTAAATGTGAATAATGTCACTGTTTTGGAGCACACTAGCTTATAGATATCCTTAAGACTAACAAACGGATACTAAAAAACTTTATTGTCATTTCACAGGACTTTTAAAGATGCCATATGAGTAAACTTGAATGCATGAATTATTAAATAACAATATAAATTGTGAAATACACAGTACACTGAAACTGGGACCTTTCATTTAGAGTTGTATGTAGAGTTGCTATAAAATAACATATATCATGAAATTGTCAACTTTCTAGGGCAAAACGGTGGCTCAGTGGTTATCACAGTGTCGCCTCACAGCAAGAAGGTCTCTGGTTTGAGTCCCGGCTGGGTCAGTTGGCATTTCTGTGTGGAGTTTGCATGTTTTCCCATGTTCGCGTGGGTTTCCTCCAGGTGCTCCAGTTTTCCCCACAGTCCAAAGACATGTGCTGTAGGTGAATTGAATAAACTCAATTGACCGTAGTGTACATGTGTGAATGAGTGTGTATGGATGTTTCTCAGTACTGGGTTGCGGCTGGAACATCCGCTGCGTAAAACATATGCTGGATAAGTTGGCGGTTCATTCCGCTGTGGCGACCCCAGATTAATAAAGGGACTAAGCCGAAAAGAAAATTAATGAATGAATAATAATAATTTAAAAAAGCTGATTTAATAAAAGTAGCTTTAAGTCAAAATTTGCCATGTGAATAATTTCAGGCTTGACTGTAAATATTTTACGATATAACAAATGTGTAAGCAAAACTGCTCAGACATTTGGAAACTAATTGAAACAATGGGTCCCCTATCGATGGTTCAGTGGTTGGGGGGATACTGTCATGGCCGTATGGACCAAAATCTCTGAGGAATATTTACAGCACTTTGTTGAAACTACACCATGAAGAATTAATGCAATTCTGGCTCCAACCCAGTACTATGCGCATACCAGGTAGTAGGCCTATTAAACATTTACACACTGCTTCCATCAGCCATGTAAAATTTATGCTATCATAAATGAAAACACAATAACATATAAATCTCACAGCCATAAAAATTACGATATGAATCAAATTTAATCACCCATGTTTGGATGTAACATCCCACCTTAGTTAAAATGGCTTTTAAAGATCTATCCATTGAGCAGACATCGTGTGCGTTAGAGGGTTCAGACACTCACTCAAACACATCAATGTTTTAAAGGGATTTTGCTTATTTAAGAATGCATAACTCCAAAATCAATACGACTGCAGTAACAAGGACTAGGTTTTTAATTGATTTTTAAATGTGATGAATTTTACACAAACGTACACACCACTATTTACAGAGTGTATGATTGTCCAAGGCATTTTTTCATTCATCTCAGTCAATGTTCCTCAACAGGGTTATTTGTATGCAGCCTTAGTCTAGTCTCTCTAAGAGCAGGAGTCTACAAAGTGGATACTGAAAGAGCTCTGATCTGAATAATGTTTTGCTCTTCAAAAGAGGGTATGACTTGACTTGGAAATACTCAGATAACAAAAGAGATGGTTTAATCAGAGGTTTGGTTAAGTTCCGTTAGAAGCCACGTTGACTTGTTTAAAGTGGTAAACATGATTCCCTGCAGTGCAGATATTGTTTGGTCTTACAGTGATTTTTGTTTTGTAAAAGGAGAATACTTAAAATTATCAGCATTCATCAGGAGGGCTCTCTGGATTGATTTCTTTATATAAATCGTAAAGCATTGCCACAGAAGACATGAAGTTATACAACACCACAGGTTGTTTTCACACAAAAGTGTTTACCGTGTGCCTCTCCATAGGTTTGAAGTAGTCACAAAAATGCTCTTCAGTCGTCTGTTGTTATGACTGAACATTGAGTGCTGCATGATTGCGTGGGTGGAGAACTGTGGAAAATTCATAAACCCTTTATATTTGCATATGTAAACTCAAGATCTGCACATCTCATGCAAGACTACTATTTGGATGGACTAATTGGAATCTTCTGGGTCACATCTATATATCTGTATCTGTCTGTCTGTCTGTCTGTCTATCTATCTATCTATCTATCTATCTATTTGTCTGTCTGTCTGTCTGTCTGTCTGTCTGTCTGTCTGTCTGTCTGGCTGTCTGGCTGTCTATCTATCCATCTGTGTGTGTCTGATCAGGTTTTTACTTGTTCATCCATTTATCTGTCCATCAATCCATTTATCTGCCCATCCATCCATACATCCATCCATCCTTCCGTCCGTCCATCCATCTATTTATCTACTGTATAGATGACCTATCTGTTCTATTGCCTAGCAACCATCTATCTGTTCTTTGGAACTGCAAAGTTTACAACCTTCACACTGTATCTTTGAAGTGCTTGCATTCACACTACAAAAAGGCCTATTTGACCATCGTACTTTTTTTTTCAGAGACCTCTTTTTCAGCATTTAAAGTTTGTTGTGACAATATTTGTTGAATTATTTTCACCAGAACTTAGAACTGAATTAACACACAGGCATGCAAAGAGTCATTGTTTACTCATAAAATTGCAAACCGCACATGTTATTGTTTATAACCCTTCTATGAACTGTGGGAGGTATTCAACCACTACACTAAAATGCCCATTATCTGCTTCAAGAGAAAATGCTGAAAATTTGTCACATCTAAGTCAGGTGTTTTCAACCGTCATGTGGCAAATAAAGCAGATATACCCAGGAGATTGAAACCAGAGAGTTTCTTGCACCAGTTGATTGATACACAAGTCACATGCTACATTACCACAAAATCAGATGTGATTGTCTGTGCACCTAACAATTTATTTCATCAAGTGTTGACTCCACCTCTTGCTGTAAGCAAGAAAGGGGTGGTTTTTAAACCAGGTTTAAGGATTTACCAATTGCTACATCCACTGTGTTGTGAATTTTGAGATATTGGGGCCTGTATCACAAAATATTTTATCCTTCCTTTTTAAAAACCTACGCACAAAGCAGTACTTCTCCTAAATCTTCAAGTTAGGAGATACAGTGCATCCGGAAAGTATTCATAGCGCTTCACTTTTTCCACATTTTTTATGTTACAGCCTTATGCCAAAATGGATTAAATTCATTTTTTTCCTCAAAATTCTACACACAATACCCCATAATGACAATGTGAAAAATATTTTTTTAAATTGTTGCAAATTTATTACAAATAAAAAACCTAAAAAAATCACATGTGCATAAGTATTCACAGCCTTTGCCGTGAAGCTCTAAATTGAGCTCAGGTACATTCTGTTTCCACTGATCATTCTTGAGATGTTTCAGCAGCTTAATTGGAGTTCACCTGTGGTAAATTCAGTTGATTGGACATGATTTGAAAAGGCATACACTTGTCTATATAAGGTCCCAGGGTTGACAGTGCATGTCAAAGCACAAACCAAGCATGAAGACAAAGGAATTGTCTGTAGACCTCTGAGACAGGATTGTCTCAAGGCACAAGGCCGGGGAAGGTTACAGAAAAATTTCTGCTGCTCTGAAAGTTCCAATGAGCACAGTGGCCTCCATCATCCATAAGTAGAAGATGTTTGGAACCACCAGGACTCTTTCTAGAGCTGGCCGGCCATCTAAGCTGAGTGATCGGGGGAGAAGGGCCTTGGTCAGGGAGGTGATCAATAACCCAATGGTCACTCTGTCTGAGCTCCAGCGTTCTTCTGTGGAGAAAGGAGAACCATACAGAAGGACAACTATCTGTGCAGCAATCCATCAATCAGGCCTGAATGGTAGAGTGGCCAGACGGAAGCCACTCCTTAGTAAAGGGCACATAGTAGCCGGCCTGGAATTTCCCAAAAGGCATCTGAAACTAAATTCTCTGGTCTGATGACACTAAAATTGAACTCTTTGGAGTGAATGCCAGGTGTTACGTTTGGAGAAAACCAGGCATCGCTCATCACCAGGCTAATACCATCCCTACAGTGAAGCATGGTGGTGACACCATCATGCTGTGGGGATGTTTTTCAGCAGCAGGAATTGGAAGACTAGTCAGGATATAGGGAAAGATGAATGCAGCAATGTACATCCTGAATGAAAACCTGCTTCAGAGTGCTTTTGACCTCAGACTGAAGCGACGGTTCATCTTCCAGCAGGACAATGACCCAAAGCACACCGCCAAAATATCAATGGAGTGGCTTCACAACAACTCGGTGAATGTCCTTGAGTGGCCCAGCCAGAGCCCGGGCCTAAATCCTAATGAACATCTCTGGAGAGATCTGAAAATGGCTGTACACCGTCGCTTCCCATCCAACCTGATAGAGCTTGAGAGGTACTGCAAAGAGGAATGGGCAAAAATTCCCAAAGACAGGTGTGCCAAGCTTGTGGCATCATATTCAAAAAGACCTGAGGCTATAATTGCTGCCAAAGGTGCATCAACAAAGTATTGAGCAAAGGCTGTGAATACTTATGTACATGTGATGTTTAAGGTTTTTTATTTTTAATAAATTTGCAACAATTAAAAAAAAATTTTTTTCACATTGTCATTATGGGGTATTGTGTGTAGAATTTTGAGGAAATAAATGAATTTAATCAATTTTGGAATAAGGCTGTAACATAAAAAAATGTGGAAACTGTGAAGCGCTATGAATACTTTCCAGATGCACTGTACTTTTTACCTTAGGATGTTTTGTAAAAACAAAACAAAAACAAAAAAACAGGTCAAACAGGGGTTTCAACAAGCATGTAAAGTTGTCCTTTGCAGACATAACTCTTCTTTCAGTAGGGAAAACGGCCAGTCTACTTGTATTCATGCATTTACTGGCCCACTGCCATTTGCTCAGTGTGAACTCTTTAACAAGGGCCTTACCATGACCCTCATTAGCATCATATAATTGACTCAAAAAAGAGACCTGAGAGACAGAATAGACAGTCTCCTATATTTCACAGCTCTTACATAAATTAGCATTTAACTACTTGGCAAGTGTGAGAAATATCTGAAAATAAAATAATGTGTAGTTTTTTTGTGTCTCTTATGAGGTTAGTTGGGGGAGCTATAGAGAAGAGATGATACAAGACTCCTCTAGTGCATAGATCTTCATTTCTCTGCTGACATTTCTGCTTGAGCTTGGAAATATGTCCTCTTACTTCCAGGAAATGAAAGTATTGAACTCCTAATTCTAATGGAAATTTCATTTTGATTGATTGGATTGTGCTTATTGTGGCATTCATCAAAGTCATTGTTATTGTTGCAATATGCTGGAAACTTTATTTTAAAGCTCATTAGCCTAAGCAGTTAAGCATAATATGGGGTAGTGTAAGGAAGAGGCAGAAGCCGGAGTAGAATCCATATGAAGAAGTTTTAGCAATACTCAATCAATTACCGTATGTATAAGCAGGCTCAAGGTGAAAACATAAAAACAAAACAAAACAAAACAGAGAAAGCAGTCCAAACATTAGTAAAAAACCAAGGGGTAATCAAGAGGCAGCAGTAGCTATTCAGAATTAGAATCAGAAAGAGCTTTATTGCCAGGTATGTTCACACATACGAGGAATTTGTTTTCGTGACAGAGCTTCTACAGTGCAACAGAATTACAGAGACAGGACAAAAACAGATAATAAATATATTAAAAAAATAAAAGTAAATAGTGAATGCAAATATACAAATTGTTAAGTGTATGTACAGGTATATTACTATATACAGCGTTATATGGCAGCTGTTATGTGCAAATTGACATGTAAAATATGTTGTTAAATAAGTGTTTATGTGTATAAAAAGTGTATTGCAAGTAGTGATGTTTGTTTCATAATTACTATCATCAAGTGTTCATGAGATGGATTGCCTGAGGGAAGAAACTGTTTCTGTGTCGGGCTGTTCTGGTGCACAGTGCTCTGTAGCGTCGACCAGAAGGTAAAAGTTCAAAGAGGCAGTGTGCTGGGTGTGAGGGGTCCAGAGTGATTTTGGCAGCCCTTCTGCTTGCTCTGGATAAGTACAGTTCTTGGAGAGTAGGGAGGATTGTACCAGTGATTCGCTCAGCAGTCCGAACTATTCGACGTAGTCTTCGGAGGTCGGATTTGGTAGCTGAGCTAAACCAGACAGTTATTGAAGTGCAGAGGACAGATTCAATGATGGAAGTGTAGAACTGTATCAGCAGCTCCTTTGGAAGGTTGAACTTCCTCAGCTGACGAAGGAAGTACAACCTCTGTTGAGCTTTTTTGACAATGGATTCAATTGGTGTCCCACTTCAGATCCTGATGGATGGTGGTGCCCAGGAACCTGAATGACTCCACTGCTGCCACAATGCTGTCCATGATGCTCAGTGGGGGGAGAGCAGGGGGGGTTCTCCTGAAGTCCACTATCATCTCCACTGTTTTGAGCGTGTTCAGCTCCAGGTTGTTGTGACTGCACCAGACAGCCAGCTCCTTAACCTCCTGTCTGTAAGCAGACTCGTCACCGTCCTGAATGAGGCCGATAAATGTGGTGTCATCTGCAAACTTCAGGAGCTTGACAGAGATGTCCTTTGAAGTGCAGTCATTCATGTACAGGGAGAAGAGCAGAGGGGAGAAGACACACCCCTGGGGTGCGCCAGTGCTGATTGTGCGGGTACTGGATGAGAATTTTCCCAGCTTCACCAGCTGCTGCCTGTCCGTTAGGAAGCTGTCATAATGCAGTCCCATATTGACTGCATGATCCACAGACCTGTTTGCTCTGTAGGCAAATTGATGAGAGTCCAGTGAGGGTTCAGTGATGTCCTTCAGGTGGGCCAGCACCAATTCTTCAAAAGACTTCATGACCACAGATGTTAGCGCCACCGGTCTGTAGTCATTTAGTCCTGTAAGTTTGGGTTTCTTTGGGATGGGGATGATGGTGGAGCATTTGAAGCAGGAGGGCACTTCACACAGCTCCAGTCATCTGTTGAAGATCAGGGTGAAGATGGGGGGCAGTTGGTCAGCACAGGATTTTAGACAGGCTGGTGTTACAAAATCTGGGCCTGGTGCTTTTTCCCTCTTCTGTTTTCGGAAAACCTGGCGCACATCATCTTCACTGAACTGAAGTGCAGGTGTGGGGGAGACGGGGGGTGGTGGAGGTGTTAATGGTGGTGTTAAGAGCAGTTCAGAGTGGGTGTGGGGTGTTTTCTTAAACCTGCAGTAAAACTCATTCAGGTCGTTTGCAAGTCGTTCGTTGTCTACAGTGCTGGGGATGGTGTCTTGTAGTTCGTGATATTTTTCTAACTTTTCCACACAGATGCTGAGTCACTGGAAGAGATCTGACTCCTTAGTTTCTCAGAATAATTCCTTTTTGCCATTGTGATCTCCTTTTCCAGTGTGTATTTGGCCTGCTTATACTAGGCCCTCTCCCCGTTCCTGTAAGCAACCTCCTTGGCCTGACGTAGCTGTCTGAGTTTTACAGTAAACCATGGTTTGTCATTGTTGTATGTGAGTTGAGTCCTGGTAGGAATGCACATGTCTTCACAGAAACTGATATAAGATACCACAGTTACAGTCTCTGTGAACTCATCCAGATCGTTTGCAGCAGCTTCAAAAACACTTCAGTGAAGTCGAAACAGGCTTGTAGATCCCGCTCTGTTTTGTTAGTCCATCTTTTCACAGATCTTAATACAGGTTTGGCTGTTTTCAGTTTCTGCCTGTAGGTTGGTATGAGATGAATCAAACAATGGTCAGAGTGCCCCAAAGCTGCTCGTTGGACAGAGCAGTATGCATCCTTTATTGTGGTATAGCAGTGATCCAATATGTTACTGTCTCTTGTAGGACATGTAACATGCTGTCTGTATTTTGGCAGTTCGCGGGATAGTTTTGCTTTGTTAAAATCCCAGAGAATTATTAAAACAGAGTCCGGGTGTTGTTGCTCTGTTACCGTGATCTGATCAGCTAGTTTCTGTATCGCCAGGCACGCGTGCGTGTGTGGAGGAATGTACAGTCGTGGCCAAAAGTTTTGAGAAATACATTAATATTGGAAATTGGAAAAGTTGCTGCTTAAGTTTTTATAATAGCAATTATAATTTGCATATACTCCAGAATGTTATGAAGAGTGATCAGATGAATTGCATAGTCCTTCTTTGCCATGAAAATTTACTTAATCCTGAAAAAAACTTTCCACTGCATTTCATTGCTGTCATCAAAGGACCTGCTGAGATCATTTCAGTAATCGTCTTGTTAACTCTAGTGAGAATGTTGACGAGCACAAGGCTGGAGATCATTATGTCAGGCTGATTGGGTTAGAATGGCAGACTTGACATGTTAAAAGGAGGGTGATGCTTGAAATCATTGTTCTTCCATTGTTAACCATGGTGACCTGCAAAGAAACACGTGCAGCCATCATTGCGTTGCATAAAAATGGCTTCATAAGCAAGGATATTGTGGCTACTAAGATTGCACCTAAATCAACAATTTATAGGATCATCAAGATCTTCAAGGAAAGAGGTTCAATTCTTGTTAAGAAGGCTTCAGGGTGTCAAAGAAAGTCCAGCAAGCACCAGGATAGTCTCCAAAAGAGGATTCAGCTGCGGGATCGGAGTGCCACCAGTGCAGAGCTTGCTCAGTAATGGCAGGAGGCAGGTGTGAGTGCATCTTCATGCACAGTGAGGCGAAGACTTTTGGAAGATGGCCTTGTGTCAAGAAGGGCAGCAAAGAAGCCACTTCTCTCCAAAAAAAAACATCAGGGACAGATTGATCTTCTGCAAAACGTATGGCAAATGGACTGCTGAGGACTGGGGCAAAGTCATATTCTCCGATGAAGCCCCTTTCCGATTGTTTGGGGCATCTGGAAAAAGGCTTGTCCGGAGAAGAAAAGGTGAGCGTTACCATCAGTCCTGTGTCATGCCAACAGTAAAGCATCCTGAGACCACTCATGTGTGGAGTTGCTTCTCATCCAAGGGAGTGGGCTCACTCACAATTTTGCCCAAAACACAGCCATGAATAAAGAATGGTACCAAAACACCCTCCAACAGCAACTTCTTCCAACAATCCAACAACAGTTTGGTGAAGAACAATGCATTTTCCAGCATGATGGAGCACCGTGCCATAAGGCAAAGGTGATATCTAAGTGGCTCGGGGACCAAAACGTTGAAATTTTGGGTCCATGGCCTGGAAACTCCCAAGATTGTAATCCCATTGAGAACTTGTGGTCAATCCTCAATAGGCAGGTGGACAAACATAAACCCACTAATTCTGACAAACTCCAAGAAGTGATTATGAAAGAATGGGTTGCTATCAGTCAGGATTTGGCCCAGAAGTTGATTGAGAGCATACCCAGTCGAATTGCAGAGGTCCTGAAAAAGAAGGGCCAACACTGCAAATACTGACTCTTTGCATAAATATCATGTAATTGTCGATAAAAGCCTTTGAAACGTATAAAGTGCTTGTAATTATATTTCGGTACATCACAGAAACAACTGAAACAAAGATCTAAAAGCAGTTTAGCAGCAAACTTTGTGAAAACTAATATTTGTGTAATTCTCAAAACTTTTGGCCACGACTGTAAACACTGACGAGGATGAACGAGCAGAACTCATGCGGCGAGTAGAACAGTTAATAAACAGTGCTTCTAGGTCATGACAGCACATCTTCTTTAAAACTGTTACATCTGTACACCACCTTTCATCGATGTAAAAGCATGTCCCACCACCCCGCGATTTCCGCGTTGATTCTCCGTCGCAATCCACTCTGAACAGCTGATAGCCCGGTAGATGAAGCGCGTTGTCCGGTATGGCGTCGTTCAGCCAGGTTTCCGTGAAACACAGAGCAGCAGAATGCAAAAAATCTCTGTTTATCTGAGAGAGCAGAATAAGTTTGTTTTTTTTGTTGGGTAGAGAGCGGAGATTCGCCAGATGGATGCTAGGCAACGTAGTTCGAAATCCACGCTGTCTGAGTTTCACAAGCGCGCCTGCTCGCTTCCCTCGTCTGCGCACAAGAAAGCGTTTGAGCAGCACCGCGGCTCCGCCGACTACAATGTCCAACAAAACATCACATAAATCCCAGTCTGGAAAAACATTTAGTGGTGTATGTGTATGTGTCGTCTCTGGTGAAACTAATTGTAGGAATATGACTCAAGACGGGACTAACAAAAACACAAAAACAACTGCAGAGCACAACTCGGAGGCGGCCATCGTCATCGGTGTCATCTTCCCAAACTGCAAAAGATCAAACACAAAATTCATGCAAAAGATCTAACACAAAAATAAACAGTCCAGACAAGCAACAAATCCAAAGTCAGAGATCAGAAAAGTCAGGCAAAAGTTCATACACAAGGCAATTCAGACAATGAAACATTTAGTAAGGCAGGTGAACTGACAACGGCTCTTTCTCAATATGCATTCTTGCATTCTCGTGTTCTCGAGTAACGTGATCATCAACCGCCAAAGTTCAGTTCCAAAACTCAAGACCGCAAGAATGGAGTACGCGTGAATGTTCCCGGATGCGTTCATGGTATCGAGGATGCGCTGATGCAGACTTAAGCACCGAACTCGCTCTAGAAGTCCCAGAAGTCATTGCGACTGAATAAAGGAGGTGGGAAGCGCAGCATTTTCTATAGATTTATTATTACATTTCTGAGATATAACTTGTTTATCTCAGGAGTTTCCCTAAATGAGATTGTGAAAGTGGACATTACTATGAAAATTTTAATAAAGGCATAAACACATTAAGGGTGTTTATTTGCTGAAATTTGTATTAAAATCTGTTTTATTTGTATTGTGAAAAGTATAATAGTAAGGTTTTTGTGCGTGTTACATATATTGAAAAGGGAAAAAACAATAAATCATTTTATGAATGCTGTAATGTTTAAATAATTTTCCGTTAAAAATACGTGAAGGTCATGTGACCATCTGGAAGATCGCAGCATCTCATTTCTCACAGGATGCGTTCTCTGTTCTCTTGCCGTCTCCCAAATTCGTTCTTTTGAGGTGACCTGGCAAGACCGGTCTTCACAAGAATGCAAGTTCGTTCTTTGCATTCTTGGAATTGAGAAACAACCATAACTTCACACTGACTTCTTCTTCTTCTTGTGATTTTTATGGCAGTTGGCAACCAGATTGTTGAAGCATTACCACGACCATCTGGATTGGAGTGTGGACCAGGAGTTAACTAACCCATATATTTTTTATAGTGAAGTAAAAAATAAAAAAAATATTTTTCTTCTGCATATTACACCTATTTTGCAATAAATAAATACTCTACTAAATACTAAATTCTTTGACTTAACCCTGTGTCTTTCAAGAAGTTATATACATAGCTAAAAAAAACATCACCTGTGCTCAACTTTAAAATGTTCTTCATGTTAGGTTCAATTGTTTTTCATGTAACTGTGTGAATAGTCTATTTCTTTCTGTGTGATATATTAAGCAGTGCATAAATACATGACTTCGCACTCACTCTATCTTATTTTAAACTTTAGTTCATGTTTAATGTAGCTGTGTGAACAAACAACTTCTCTGAATGTTAGACATTCAAAGTTCAATGCAAAGGGAGACATTGGCTTTTACAGAGTTAGCTTAGCAAAGCCTACAGCGAACAAAGTTTGGGGCTTACAAAAAATACATCCAGGTTTATGATGTCATAAACCCTTCAGGTTACAAGCATACACCCTGTGCAGTGAAGGGGCGTGGCCAGATACACTGTAATGTTATAGCAGAGATGCTTCCAGGTGACATGAAGCCGATCCGCGAATCACAGCACATTATGTTAGCTGACCAATCAGAGCCTCATGAGGGCGGGCCTTTCGGAGGAACTAGGAAATATGACAGTCATTTTCATGTTAGCTGAGTAGCAGTATATATATAAAAAGTAAGATATATGAAAAAATAACATGATTTTTCACAAATGCAGCATGAGCACACATTGCTTTGCACCCCATAAACACAACCAATCCCTAAAAATACACTCTGGACCACCCCTTTAAAGCCATGCTTAAATGGCTGCCAAACAGGAAGTAGCCATAGAGTGAACGATTCAGGTGAGGGCTCCCTCTGCTGGTGTGGTGTTACAGGTAGTAAGCAACTTTGTATTTCTCTTCTTATTTATAAATAAATAAACAACAAGAAAAGACTTACATTACAAAAATCATTTAACAACACTGATTGGTTGTTTTTGTTAAAGTCAGTAATAAGAACACTTTAAAATATAATAAATGTATTAAATTAAAGCTATAAGCAAACGGGTATCTCTCACGCACTCACTTTCCTTATTTGCTACTTTATCAGGGGTCACCACAGCGGAATGAACCGCCAATTTCTCTGGCATTCATTTTATTTTCCAGATGTCCTTCCTGCCACAACCCAGTGCTGAGAGCACAACCCTCTTTTTTACCATATTATTATTTCAGTGTATTAATTTGGTTGGTTGTGCAAACAGTTTTATCATTCACTACCATTCTTATAAAATGAATAAAGAATCCTAATAAATCAGGAATGCCATACATTCGCAGAATAACATTTACGTGTGTGTTGAACGGACTGGACACTGCATGTTTGAATTACAACTACTGTATCTGTTTGGTAAGGAATAATTCACAAAGGGCTGTATAATTATTATTTTTTTTAATTATCCTAAAGGGGTGATCACAATGCCTGGTGTGCATTAATTTATAATTATTCAGCGGTCTGTTGGATTCTGATTGCCTAGAAGGTGTGCAATAAAATGCACAGGCAGTTTTGGAGCATTTATTCATCAGTGTAATTTCAAGTACACTGAAGTATGCTTTACCTGGACAGGCCCTTAGCCAGCCCGGTGAAAGGGGTGGCTCTTTTTTTCTCAAAAAATGGACCTTTTTGCAGTTATATGCCTCATTTTCCATTTAATTATGAGATTAAAATACTGCCTTTTATATTCTTATTACTAAATTTTAAGCACTTTTTTTAGCTGAATTAGCTTGTCGTATGGTCATCATAACCACACTTTTGATGTAAAAATCTAAAATCCTAGTAATTTAGAATACAAAAATATGAAAAAACAATTATTTTTAAAATACAAATTTATTACATCATATATCGTTAGAAAAAAAATTGTAATCTGCAAAAGTTTTAAAATAAAAGCTGTAGCCTATCGTCATTTATTAGGCAAATAACAAATTGGCCAGCACATTAAACTTTACGAAGTCAGTATTTGGCCATTTGAATAAAAAAATAGTTAAAACACAATAATAATTATAATAATAAAATAGGCGGTTCATTCCGCTGTGGCGACCCCTGATGAATAAAGGGACTATGCCGAAGGAAAATAAATGAATAATAATATAGAGCTTCACAATTTTTCTTGCCTCTCTTGTAAAAAAAAAAAAAAAGTACATTTGACAATTCATGGATAACAACAATAGCCAAAATAGTATTCAAATTTTTATTCAAATTTTTATTGGTCATTTTTGTTCCAAGAATAAGGTCCAAGATTTAGATTAAAATTTACCTGTAAAATGTTATCTCTATTTAAAAACAATACAGTGAAATACAGTGAAAGATGACTTCTCTTACGTGAGATTGTATGTTTTCTTGCACAGCTGGATGTTGGACTTTTGTCAAAAAACAAACAAAAAAATGCTAGCATTGGGCAAAACTGAGGATTTCGCTTGGTCTTAAAGCCTTTTTCGATGGAATATTTTCACTATTTATGATGGCATAGCAGTTAAAATAGGACAAATGAGCTCATGTATGGGACAAATTCTGGACCTTTGTCAGTGAGGGGTGGGTCTTCCTAACCACCCAAACCTCCCCTGGCTACCGGCCTGCTGGAGGCTTATGGAGATTAACCAACTGGACAATATGCTCAAAACATTTGTATAAAGGCAGGTTACATTTTATTATGATCTATTGGATATACTCCAATAATATATCACTCTCTCTCCCTCTCTTTCTGTCTGTCTGTGTCTGATCTAAAGTGCACATATCTAACATGTTGTAACTGATGAAAAAACATCATTTATAACCATTGAGTCAATATTGTGCTGCAAAGGGCAATACAAGTTTTTTGTCTACTTACATCTCCTGCATTTAAAATCTTTTAGCATACGGCCAGCCATTGATTATTCCTTACTAATTCAATGTACTGGGGTCAACTATTCAGTTATTTTGCAATATTTTTGTATTCAGCATAAAATGCAATTTAAAGGCTTGGTAACACTTTAGTTTAGGTCACAATTCACGCTATCAACAAACCATTAACTAACACTACAAGCTCAATGAACAATTAATTAGCTGATTATTAATAGATATGAAGGTAGAAGTTGGGTTTAGGATTTGGGTAGGGTTAGGGATGCAGAATAAGGTCATAATTTAACTACTAATGAACAGTTAATATCTTAATAATAGGCAGGTAATAAGCCAGTATTTAATAGCATGGATTGTGAGCTAAACTAAAGTGTTACCTGTGTTTTTAAAAATGTAAAAACTACTGTTATTCCAGAAAGAAATAAGATTTTCTGCAGAAGAAGAAAAAATATATTATAAGAAATAATGTGAAGATGTCCTTGTCCTGTTAAGCAACACTTGGGAAATGTTTAAAAAAGAATAAAAATGTTACATGTCACAATGTGTTTGGTCCATAACCATTATAAAACCTTATTTGTATCTTTTGGAGGTTTTTAAGTATAATGTGCAGGATGGGATGTTACAGTGCACGTCTACTGAACTGCATGCATGCACATCTAATATAGAGACAAGAGTATTTCATAGAAATGTTGTTGGTGGAACGATTAAGTCATTTTGCCACACTGAACACTGAAAAAAAGAATTGGCCAATTATGACATGCAAGGACAATTTGTATGAGTTTGAAAGTTTTTTTAAGCCCCAAAAAATGTTTGATTTTTGAAAAAGAAAAAGAAAACACTTCAAAGAAGGTCCTTGCATTATCAGTGCTCAGGCCCTAATTATATTACAAAAACTGTACATAATATAATTGCAACTTTACAAATGACAAAACTAAAACCACATACCTTTAGGACATACTGTCTGCCATTTCTGATGTCAATGCTCATTTCATTTTTCTACAAAAGTACTGACAAATCAATGATTTAAGGTCTGTCAAGGTTTAGAAAAGGTATTATTGTGTCCTTGCTTTGAGTTTTCTGCTTGTTTGTCACCTCAAAGCAGCCGAAGCAGTGCCTTACAATGACCTTATCCCAAGAATTAAATAAATATATTGGTTCTGCATGGAAAAAGACGAAAGGAAAAAAAAAAAAAAACTACTGTATTTATTCACTTTCTTGATATAAAACAGTCAGATGCGGTGACAGTTCTGAAGGTAATGAAGCCAGGGAACAAGAACGAGGGGCACGAGGGGCACACCATCATATTTAGCACTCGCAACACGTCACAGTGGAGCACAAAAGGCCAGTCTATTGGAATACTTAAATTGTGGGCAGTGAGATACGATATCCAGAGATACAAACAAGAGAAGATACTCCTGCATGCACACTCATGTGCCGAGAACATGGACTGAATGATTAAACAGAGCCACGGGCACTACTTAACCCCTGGAGTCTGAATACGGGCTCACTAGAAAGGAAACGGTGAGTTTTGAAATTCAAGCAGTGCATGGAAATTGTAAACAAAGTTCATGGGTGTACAAGGTGGGGAGTTTTACATTGTCCATATTTCTGTGCCTATTAAATTCAGTAGGAGATCATGTATACGAGAGGAACGTGACCTGAACAGATTCAGTTCTGAGCTCAGATTTGTTCACATAATTAGGAAAGTCTGTTTTCATCTAAGATTACATAATACTTGTGTACTACTAATGAAAAAGTTTGTAATTTTGAAATGTTTTGTATGCAGATAAGCAGTGTTACGCATGTTAACAAACAAATAGTTTCATTTTACAACTCCACTATAAACAGCTATAAACAGTTGAGTTTTTAGCAACTGCAATGATTGTTAAAATGCTATTAACAGGCCCAATGATATCCGCTTGTTAAGTCGTGATGTATGAAATACTGTTTCCGGGTCCAAGCCAGTATTACATCGCTTTGTAAATGTTTATTATTACCATTTGTTAAGCCTCCCCATACAGTTTGATAGAGCGATAGAGCCGGAAGCTGCTTCGCGTGACATCACTATTAACAAGTGGATTTGTGTCTGTCACTGAGGAAGTTTGACTATTTTCAGGTGCTGTGTATCATAGCACCTGCTGCAGCCATGGTGCAGCATCAATGTTTATTGATTACTATGCTGGAAAGAGAGTACAGTTTCAATAGCGTTCAACAGAGGTGGAGTTCAAAATGCAGTTTTTATTGAAGAATGGTCAGACAGGCAAGGGGTCAAAACAGAAGCAAACAACAATGTCATGGGTAATCCACAAATAAATTGAGATTTGCACATCACCCAAAAGCCGAATAAATGTTTTCCATTGATTTATTGATTGTTAGAATAGGACGATATTTGGTTGAGTTGCAACTATTTGAAAATCTGGAATCTTGGAGTGTTGAAATGTTTTTTTTGAGAAAATTGCCTTTTAAATCCCCATAATTAATTTCTTAGCAATGCATATTACTAATAAAAATTAGGTACATATATTTACAGTAATACATTTACAAAATGTTCTTGTGGAAGACAACCTTTACTTAATATACTAATGATTTTAAAATAAATAATTTTAAAAAATTTAAAAGGCATAAAAGAAAAATCAATAATTTTAACCCATACAGTATATTTTGTTGGTGGTCTATTGTCAAACATATACTCATGTAACATTGTCACATATAACTTTATATTTGTCAATTACATCTTTGAAATGTTCTAACTGTTCTAACTATAACTCAAAATTTGTCTTTATATGTTTCTCTTTAAAATTTAGTTCAGATAAATTTATAAATGATAAATAATTATCTAAATAATATTATAAATAATTCCTAACATGTTTTGTATTTGCAACTTTGCATCTCATTTTGAGATTTGATTCGTGTGGTTAATTTATATCTCAGTACAACTTTTGTCACGCTTATTTGTACTTTTTTAAATTTCATCTTGTGACTTCTTAATATTCCAATTGTGAGTGTAAATGCATTTAAATCTGTCATTGTAAATCAAAGATTATTTTCTAAAAATCCCATTTGCTCATAATTGTAACTGTATTTATTGAATTTGCAACTGTATGTCTCACATTGCCACTTTGTTTCCAATAATTACAAATTCATGTCTCATCGATGTGGCATTATATTACCTTTTAATAACTTTTTTAAATCATTCATTTGTAATGTCAATCCTATTTGAAACATTATCTCTAAATGACCCTACCATACAGTAAAGATCAGTAAAGACTTGAATGGCCATGTATGATGCCAAAACGTTTGTTCCTATAATTGGTTTCTATAGCAAAGTGAGCAAGAATCAGAGCATTTGCATTAAAAAAAAAAAGTGCCTGGGAAATTAAAGCACCATATTTATTCAACCCCATGTTATAACCATCTAAAATACAGATCTCTGAACAACAAACAACATGTTTTTTTACATATATATAATATCTAGTTGATAAATTCTATTTTTAGCAGTAATATCTCAAAGCAATATGTCTCTGGTCTGAGCCTCAAACAGTTCGCCCACAGACACCCACAGTAAGCCTGACTGTAGTAAAGCTTCAATCAACCTTCCACATTCCTTTCACTCAACAACTAGCTGGATAGCAACCAAACGGCCTTTAGAAGTGCCAATCCATTGAGACGCTCTGCTCCCTGCTGCTGAAGCCCTGCCACTGGCATGAACACCTCAGACTTCTGCAGACTGCGCTGCGCCATTGTTTAAAAAAAAAAAAAAGATTTGATTCATTATGGTTTATTTTTGGAGTATAAGCATGCAAAACAGTGTCAACAGTGGACATCTTGACCAGAATTATACGCAATGTAGATCTGACTTAACGAGGTGAGAATAATTTAGTTTTATGCTTTTGATGGAGCTTTTTGTGTAAAGGGCTGCAATTATGTGATCATATGGACAGCAAAGTCTGTAAATTCTTAATTACTCTTTTAAAAAACTGCTTTCTTATTTGTTTAATTGTTTGTTTGTTTGTTTGTTTGTTTGTTTGTTTGTTTGTTTGTTTGTTTGTTTGTTTGTTTATTATTATTATTATTATTATTCAGATGACAAAGCAGAATTCTCAGCATGATCAGAAATTCTAACCTAATGATTTGGTTGAAACTTTTCTTTTTATTATCAATGTTGCAACCAGATGAATTGCTTAACATTTTCCTGGAAACAGTTACTTGAAACATCATCAATTTTTTGTAACATCATACATGTCTTTACAGTCAAACAAAAACTAAAAACATAAAAAATAGCCTATTTATTACTTAAATAATAAATAATAATAATATATATATATTATTATATATTCATTCATTCATTTATTTATTTTCCTTCAGCTTGTCCCTTTTTCTTCATCTGGAGTCGCCACAGCGGAATGAACCGCCAACTTATCCAGCATATCTTTACACAGCGGATGCCCTTCCAGCAGCAACCTCGTACTGGTAAACACCCATACACTCTTATATTTACACACATACACCACGACCAATTTAGTTTAATCAATTCCAACTCCACGCAGAAATGCCCAGCTGGGACTCGAACCAGTGACCTTCTTGCTGTGAGGTGACAGTGCTAACCATTGAGCTATACAAAATAATAAAATAAATTAAAACAATGTTAAAATCAATACACAAACAAGTAATAGTAAATGATAAAAATGTTTTGTTAAGATATTAACCATAAATTATGCAGACTTTCATGATTCCTAATCCTAATACAGTGCACAATTCAACCAAAATATTGTCAAAAATATTTTTATATAACCAATCCATAAATCAAACAAATGAATTACTAAGCAATTGACTAACTGAAATATTTCATCATAAAAGACTGAATAGTAACCATTTAACTAATTTAACTAAGCAAATAGGTAAGACCTACTATTGGATAGCTGGTAACGAATAACTTAATGCTAAATTATGCAGAAAGTAACTTCTCATATCTTAAACAACTATGTTGGAAGACAAATCCCTTGTTCATGGAAAGATGTTCATCTGTTTCATTCATTCATTCATTTTCCTTCAGCTTAGTCTCTTTATTCATCAGGGGTCGCCACAGCGGAATGAACCGCCAACTTATCCAGCATATGTTTTATACAGCGGATGCCCTTTCAGCTGCAACCCAGTACTGGGAAACATCCATACACACTCATTCACACACATACACTATGGCCAATTTAGTTTATTCAATTCACCTGTACCGCATGTCTTTGGACTGTGGGGGAAACGGGAGCACCCGGAGGAAACCCACACAGGGAGAACATACCAACACAGGGATAACATACAAACTCCACACAGAAATGCCAACTGGCTCAGCCGGGACTCAAACCAGTGACCTTCTTGCTGTGACGTGACAGTGCTAACCACTAAGCCACCGTGCAAAGCAGCTTAACATAGTTCTAGTAAAGTCCAGATTTCAGAGTTGAAGTTCAGTGTAGTTTAGTTCAGTGTGGTTTAAATTTCACTGCTGAAGGTTCAAACACTGTAGAGCAAATCCACCGAAGCACAGCTCCACAAGTCCTAATCCGAGCAAGCCAGTGGCGACAGTGGCGAGGTAAAAAAACAAACAACTTCACCAATTGACGAAGTGAAGGGGAAAAAAACCTTGAGAGAAACTAGGCTCTGTTGGGCACCACCATTTTTCATCTGGCCAAACTTCCTGTTCAGAGCTGCAGTTTAGGCGCTGGAGGCTGAAGAAGCTGGACGTCCATCGTGGAGAAGCTGCAGGTGTGAGTAGGGCACCGGCGGGCAGTCAGGTTGGCCCGCAGGATCAATGTGGGGAATCGTTTGTCACAGTGGTCATTCAGGAATCAGTCTCATGCACTCCATGACGACCACAGCATCAGCTCGGGATACGACCTGGTCCAGGATTATGGATACCTTGGGATCATCTCTTCACAGGTCTTGGATCGCATCAATGGCGCTGCATAGTCTCTAGGGACCTCGGAATGAGTATCCCAGGTGGAAATAGAGAATAAAGAAAATAATTAGCGTAGCTGCTGTTCATAGTGTATTTAAACGAGATGCAAAAATGGAGTGTTATAGATGAAAATAGCAGTTAAAAAAACAAACATAGAAACAAACATGTAAAGCATATGAGAGTTTCTAACACAATGTCTGGTGTATTGAGGAGTGTGTCCTACAGGTGATGTCGAGCCAGCACACCTGCGTGGAGCACATTCATGCATCATACCGTTATGCGATGCATTGAGTGTATGCTTTACTAAAAAGATAGGTCTTTAATCTAGTTTTGAACTGAGAGAGTGTGTCTGAGCCTTGGACATTATCAGGAAGGCTATTCCAGAGTTTAGGAGCCATAAATGAGAAGGCTCGACCACCTTTACTCGACTTTGCTATTCTAGGTACTACCAGAAGCCCTAAGTTTTGAGATCTTAAAGAGCGGGTTGGATTGTAGCGAGACAGAAGGTTGGTTAGATAAACAGGAGCTAGATTATTTAAAGCTTTATAGGTAAGAAGCAATATTTTATAATCAATACGGAACTTAACAGGCAGCCAGTGTAAGGAGGATAAAATTGGGGTGATATGATCATATTTTCTAGACCTGGTAAGAACTCTGGCAGCTGCATTTTGTACTAACTGAAGTTTATTAATAGAGGATGCTGGGCAACCAGCGAACAGAGCATTACAGTAATCCAGCCTAGAAGTCATGAAAGAATGAACTAGCTTTTCTGCATCTGAGATGGATAGCATACTTCGTAACTTAGCGATATTTCTCAGATGAAAGAAGGCGGTTTTTGTGACATGGGAGATATGATTTTCAAAAGTTAAATTGCTGTCTAGTATAACACCCAGATCTTTTACAGTAGAGCTAATGCTAACTTTGTGTCCCTCTAATTGGAGGTCAAGTTGTGAGATCTGCTGTGTACAGGACTTAGGCCCAATAAGTAATAATTCTGTTTTGTCAGAATTCAAGAGATTTATATTCACAAACTGGTAATGGTCAGTTAAGTAACTAATAACGAGATGCACCCTTGGTCAGCAGCTAAGAGTAAATCGTTGGTTATTTTCACTAATGCGGTTTCTGTACTGTGATGAGGCCTGAAACCTGACTGAAACACTTCAAAAACATTGTTTATCTGCAGAAAGGAGCATAATTGGGCAGAGAGAACTTTTTCTAGTATTTTAGACATAAATGGAAGATTTGAAATAGGCCTATAATTAGCTAAGTTGCTGGGGTCCAGTTGTGGTTTCTTAATAATAGGCTTAATAACAGCTAGCTTGAAAGGATTTGGAACATGGCCTAAAGATAGAGAAGAGTTGATGAGGTTAAGAAGAGGTTCTCCTATTACAGGTAACAATTTTTTTCAGTAATTTAGTTGGAATTGGGTCTAACATACATGTAGCTGGTTTAGAAGCATTTATAAGTTTATCTAGCTCTTCCTGTTCTATGATTTTGAAGTACTGGAGATTATTTTGGTTCAGTGAAACATTTAATCGATCTGAAGTATAAGGCGGTGCCGAAAGTTTAACATCTTCTATTTTCTGTCTGAAGCCTTCTATTTTATCACTGAAAAAATTCATGAAGTCATCACTACTAATTTGCGGTGGGACATTTTGTTCCAAAGATGACCGATTATTTGGTAATTTAGCAACGGTGTTAAATAAAAATTGTTATGATTATTTTCTATCAGTTTGCGGAGGTCCTCAGCCCTGGCGGATTTTAGAGCCCTCCTATAGCTGGACATACTATCTTTGTACGCAATTCTAAAGACCTCTAATTTAGTTTTTTTCCACTTACGTTCCAGGGCACGGGTTGCTGTTTTGAGAGCGCGAGTATGACTGTTATACCATGGTGTAGTTTTATTCTCTCTAACCTTTTTTTAATTTGATGGGTGCCACAATATTTAGTGTGTTAATAAAGATAGCATCCATACTGCTGATTGCCCACATCTGTTTCAGATGAGTCAAATGATTTGCATACATCAAGAAAAGAAAACATGTAAAGAGATTGCTGAAACTACTAAAAATGGGCCAAGAACTGTCCAATGCAATAATATAAATTGTAAGGATAGTGGGGAACCATCATCTTTGAGAATGAAATGTGGTCAGAAAAAGATCTTGAATCATTGAGATCGGCAATCACTATAATCTCCTGTGAAATCAAATTGTAAAAAAAAAAAAAAAAAAACAGTAGACCAATAAACAGCTGTTTAAACTTATCCACTAAACCACTTATCAGTGAATCTAATAAGGGGAACAAAAGGTTTATGATAAAATAATGACTTTGCTGTTGATTTTAGTAAAAAAAAATATCCTAAAAGATCAAGAGGGGCTATATAATAGTTCATCAAACATATCCAATACGTTCTTTAACTTTAACTATCCATTTCTTCCACAGAATAGCCTGTGATGAGCATCATACCATGAGCCTAATATCTCTCTAACTATCTCCATTTCCCCGACCACGTGCTGTCAATCCATCAAATACGCATGTCAACACATCTGATGGTGTCGTAGTGTAATTTGTTAACATTAATAGCTGTCTGGTGACCCTGAATGAAGTCTGGAGGTCTGATGGTTCAGTGACAGGTCTCCAGTCCTCCGAGTGCTTCTGCTCTGCATCTAATATTAGAGCACTTGTGATCCCACGATGGCTGCCATTGCTCTTCAGTGGGCTAGCGGCGTTAGCCCTGTCTGACAGCATGTAAAATATCTGTTTACATTTTTGCCTGACAACAGAGCACTGACATCCACATTTCCCCCGTGACCACATGAAATAACCCTGTCAAGAAAAGTACATTTCAATCTCCACTTATGGCTTTTTACCAGGCTCACTCCAGCAAGGTCAAGAGGGTGACTTACAGTAAACTGGAGGGAACGTAACTGTTAACATTTGACTATAAACTACTGCTTCAGGACGACTGCGCTTCAAGAGTCCTGTTAACAACGCGGCGCTCTAACAAACAAATCAACTGAGAAAAAAAAGATGCAAAAAAAAGAAAGAAAAAAGAAAGAAGGTTGAGTCTGTTTGTTTTTGTTTAATCATTTGTGATTGCTCGGAAAAGGCACTTGAGGAGGGAAATTGCACATGTAAAATATTGGCAGTGCAGAAATGTTACAAAAGCACATTCCATTAAAATCACACAAAAGGACAATCAGTAATTCATTTTAAACACATCGTTTCCAGCAAAACAAACAAAATTGTTTAGAGGGACAAATATAAAAAAGTAAAGATGCACAGATTTTAGTGTAGTGTATTTGGACGTCCTCGCAATAGGGTAGATTACAACAAATGTCCTAAAAGCAGAGGAAAATAAACATGATATATACACAGAAAGGACTTTAATCATTAATTAAAATTAAATTAAAAATAAATAAATAAAATACGGGCGTCACGGTGGCGCAGTGGGTAGCACGTTCGCCTCACAGCAAGAAGGTCGCTGGTTCGAGCCTCGGCTGGGTCAGTTGGTGTTTCTGTGTGGAGTTTGCATGTTCTCCCCGTGTTCGCGTGGGTTTCCTCCGGGTGCTCCGGTTTCCCCCACAAGTCCAAAGACATGCACTATAGGTGAATTGGGTAAGCTAAATTGTCAGTAGTGTACGTGTGTGAATGAGTGTGTTTCCCAGTGATGGGTTGCAGCTGGAAGGGCATCCGCTGTGTAAAACATATGCTGGATAAGTTGGCGGTTCATTCCGCTGTGGCGACCCCAGATTAATAAAGGGACTAAGCCGAAAAGAAAATGAATAAATAAAATACTTAAATAAAAATAATTAAATAAATGTCTACCATTGGATAGCTGGTAATGAGTAATTTAATTTCAATTTTTAATTTTTCATCTGTTTCAGAAGGGTCAAAATATTTGTATATGCATCAAGAAAAGAAAACATGTAAGGAGACTGCTGAAACTACTAAAATTCAAGAACTGTCCAATGAAATATTATACATTGGAAGGATAGTGAGGAACCATCTTATTTGAGAAAGAAATGTGGTCAGAACAAAATCCTGAATCATCGACATCTGCAATCACAAACATCACGTGCAATCAAATTATAAAAAAAAAAAAAAAAAACAGTAGAACTATAAACAGCTGTGTAGCCTTATTAAAAGCCTTATTAAAACCACTTATTAGTGAAGATAATCAGGAAAGAAAAGTTTCAGTTTGCCAGTAAGCATAAATATTTGACTCTGGAACAATAGTCAAATGATCTGATGAGTGCAGATTTACCCTGTTCCAGAGTAATGGGCACATCAGGGTAAGAGGTGGAACAAGTGATGCTTAATGCATACAAAGCAGTGCTGTGATCTGGGCGTGATGTAGTTGCTCAGGTCTAGATTCAGCAACGTTATGTGCCCAATGAATTGGGTTAGTTAAATAAACTGAATGACCAGGTTATTCCATCAATTGATTTTTCTTCCCTAGTAAGATGACAATACCAGTATTCATTGGGCTCAAATTGGTAATAAGTAGTTTGGGGAGCATGACAGATCACTTCTACATATGGATTGGCCAGCACAGAGTCCAGATCTTAACATTATTGAGAATCATCATTACAAGGTTAGTTGCTGTTCTTGTCTCAATATCTTTCTTATTGCTTTAAAATCTAGCTTTGTTAAACCCCTTTTCCTCTATACTTCAAAAACTGACCTGTTTGATTAGGTTTTGAATAATTTAGAATATAACAGAACTTATTAGAACACATTGAGAACACATACAGATCAGAAAATACGTTTTTGAAGTTTTACTAATATATATCTGTCATTGCAACACAACCTCATGGCAATTTGTAACTTTTTGATTTAGTGGCTAATTTGATTTAGTGTATGATTTTGTACAATCTCATTTCTACATTTTAGTACTGTGTATATGGATAGGGTTTGGGGTCAAATACAAAGAAACAAATGAGACACCCATATCCATGCAATGTGCCAGTGGAAGATTTAAACCCATTTAAAGACATTCTCTTTGACATGTTAGGCATCCAGCCAGTTAAAGACCTCTAAATCCGGTCCATCCTTATAAATTAGTCTATCTTTTCTCCCCAGAAATACACCGGACAGGACTTAGTTGTTGTTGTTGTTGGTATATAAGGAATGAGTGAGTCAGCAGCGGCTGCACTTCTCTCTCTTTCACCTTGCCCTTTTAATGCGTCATGAAACTCCTGTGTCCTTACAATACATTTTGTTCTGAAACAATGTGCGGCAGAAGCCTTGAGTCTGTGTGTATTACATCTCACGCCAACTCATCACTACACCTTGTAAAGGTGCCTAGAGACAAGGAGCAGGGCAAAAAGCGGGCGTTCTGACTATTTATGACATTTTTCCAGCCGCATTATCTTCACACTAAATCTCCTTGGGGTAGATGGAGTGCACAGAGCGAGCTTTTTCAGCTGCAAACTCTTAACATGTTACCAGACATTGCTTTTAGGAGCTGGCTGTTAACAGAGTTGACAATGGTCTTTTATGGCCTTCAGATTGAATATTCCCAGTGTCTGCCTCAGTACAGGCCATGTCATTACAGCTGATAGCACCAGCATCCGCTGGGAGGGACATCCGAGTGTTTTTTTAATGGCATGGGTTTTGTTTTGCTTTTTCCCTCCATTGTTGCTGTCATTTCTTAGTGATCTGCTGCATGTTTTTATTTTTTACATGCATTTATCTCTATTAATAAAGATTTTATTTTTATTGCACCATTGAACAAATGTGCTAGACAAATGTTGGGCAATTTGTCATTGCTTTAATGGCTGAGAAAGGAACAGTGGCGCCATTCCTTTCACGTCTGGTTAGACTAGATTTACACGGTAGTTTATACTGTAGTAAATATTAGAAAAACAATAAAACAATGTTAATAACAAGAAAAGAATGAAGAGCTTCCAAATATGATGTAATCTGCCAAAACCATTGGCCGACATAAAAACAAGGATGAACTGGCTTGGGAAGGCTAAAAAGCATGATTAAATTTGTACATGAGGTTGTTACTCTTTCATAAATGCTCCTGTATATACACACACATGCATGCATGCACACACACATTTCTAATAAATCATATTGTATTACATAGAAAATACATTAAGCAAATATGAAAATTTAAAATAGAGGGAATTAAAAACTTTTTTTGTTAGAAGGTTAGAAAATTATAGGGGACACTAAAAATTTGAGAAATAAAATAATGTATGAATAATTTTTGGTCACACTATATTTTAATGTACAATTCACGCTATTAACAAGCCATTAACTGAGACGTTTAGCTTAATAAACTAGTAATTAGCTGCTTATTAATATTTCATAAGGCAGTAGTTGTGTTTAGGTATTGGGTAGTATGTAAATTAAGATCATACTTTATATGTACTAATAAATAGTAAATCTTGTTAATAGGCAGGTAATAAGCCAGTAGTAAATGTTACGCAAACTAAAGTGTTAACCAATTTTCTCTCAGAAATTGCTAGTAAATGTCACAGTTGATTATAAATAAAGAAGAATAAAGGATTTTCCTATTAAATAAAAATAAACAGCAAGTAGCGTTACTCAAATAAATGTGATTTATTTATTTGGTAATATCAAAACTGTTTTTTCCTTTCTGTTTTTGTTCTTTTCTTTTCTTTCTGGCTGAAACTGTATTAACACAAGTTTTGTCGTGAACAAATGATGTAGCAGTGCTGGTCAAATGTTGGGCAATTAGTCATTTCTTTAATGGCTGAGAAAAAAATAATGGCGCCATCCCTTTCACATCTGGCTAGACTAAATGTACGCTGCAGCTTATGTATGCTGTACTAAATTCATGTTTCAATGTTAATATTAACAAAAGAATAAAGAGGTTTAAATAAGATGCAATCTGTCCAAGTCATTGTTCAGCATGGAAATTAGGAATAATTGGCTGGGCAATGTTTTTTTTTTTTTTAATGTGCATTATGTTAAGCACAACTAACGCATTAAAATTATATACCATGAGCGCAGAGGTTGTTAATCTTTGGTATATGCCTTTGTTCTATTTTATGGCGTATGTTCAGACAATGTTCACTTGGAAATTGCTACTTAGATTTAATAACAAAGAGATGGAAAGTCCATTTCATTAATAAAAAATGGAAAGACATGGATAGTATTTTTTTTCTAGCATGTGAAACATTAAAAAAGTCAAAAGCAATACACTGAAAAAAATGGTTCATTGCGTGTTGCAAACAATTTATATAAGCTGAATTTAAACAAACAAAGTTGAAATTTAAGGTGTTTGTTTAAATTAATGTCATATAAATAGTTTGCAACCTCTTAACTTAAAATAAAATTATTAATCCAAAGAATATTTTTTTCAGTGTATTTGAATGCCAAAATGGTACCAATAGTAGTCCAAATGATGATGTTTTGCATCACAGTCTGGCATGCAGAGTACAATAGATTTCCATGAGATACGGGTTACATTTATTTTATTATTTAATTAATTATTATTTATTTATTTTTAAAGAATTGTTAATCACTGTGAAGGTGCACATTTCTCATTCAAACACCACCTGCAACACATGATGTTGCAGTCTGTGATAAAGCAGGGCAGAGGCAATAAGCATTTGGTTTCACTGCACTAAATTGTCTTGATATTAAATTAAAGCAAAAGTTTTTGTTGTTGTTTTGTTGTTGTTGATGTTTTTAATTAAAGAGACATTTAAAGAGATTTTTGAATAGCTTATCATTCTACAGATCTGGGTTACAGAACACACACACACACACACACACACACACACACACACACACACGCGCACACACAAATACACAACTCCTTTTGTGATATTATGTTGCATTTGTTGTGTATTTTGAAGTTCTATTGTCAGCCACAACACAGCTAACAAAATATACATTTTGTGACTCATGGTAAGCAAAAGAAATATTATGTGATTTGCAAGGGTTAATCAACCACAGACATGTTATTAATTTAAGGTGTTAAAGTGTAATGGTTTTACAGTAACATTATATAATCCTTCAATTAATTTAAACTGAAAAAAAGTAATAATTACATTTAAGTGAAGTTTAATATTAAACTAATTTCGAGAGGAGCACGCGCTCATGATGGACCCAGCTGGCCCACATTAGCTAATCACGATCCTCCAATCAAAGGATACTAAGTCACTATATATATCCTCATTTCCTTTCTACAACTATGTTCATCTGGAAGAAACCCCCATTCCTCCCCTTCTTCCCCCTTTAACCAGAATGGGTGGCACAGCGGCCCAGTGACTAGCACTGTTGCCTCACAGCAAGAATCCATCAAGCTCCCGGTCCTCCGCAGGTTTATTAGTATGTCTGTGCGGAGTTTGCATGTTCTCCCCGTGTCTGTGTGGGTTTCCCCCGGGTTCCCCGGTTTCCTCCCACCGTCCAAATATGCTCTATATTATAGACAAAAGTAGCCTAAGTCTCTTTTCCTGAATTCTTACTCTCAGGAAGTTCACCTTAGCCTCAGCAGCGGGGGAGTTTTGAGATCGACCAATTTTGTAAGTGAAATTAGTTTCATAAACCTGTTTTTTTTTTCAGAGAACTGCACCAAAACAGGCAGAAATTCATCTTGCATATATTCCCTCTCCTGTAAGATCTGTTCTGACATTTAATTATCCTAAAACATCACTACTTTTTTCTGTTCTCGCGCTCTGTGAATAGATGCTGTCTCCTGCTTTCATCCTCGGACAGCATGGTCACACACCTAATCAATGAGAATATACAAATATACAAACGTCCACATTTCTTTTTCAGCTCTATGCAGTTAACAAAAAGGTATTGAAAACGTTACTTTCCACATCAGCACAATGAGCACATATGCTTGATTTATGAACTCCTTTATACCTGCGCTTGCTGGTAAATTCTTCCATTGGTGTCATTTTCAACAATCATTGTGATTTATTACTGTGGTGTAACTGTGACTGAACCTTTCTTGATATGATTAACTTATAGTTTGATATTTCTGCCGGTTGTTCATTCAAGATAAAACATTTGCATGTATTAAATCTGCCAACTCATCCAACCAATTTCCAATCAGAAAATGAACAAATATGACTTTGTCCGTTTAGTGTTTTTGTAGACACTCAGACTGCATCACATAGTTTCTTGAGTTTACTTCAGGTTTCCTAACAAAGTTTTAATGCTAAGTTTTGAAAATGGACTTCAAAGTGCAAGCTTTTAGAAACAATTACCTTTATTGTCTCTGAGAAAAGTGCATTTATATTCAATCATCAGGAAAACGCTTTTATCCAAAGCAACTTACAAATGTGGACAATTGAAGTAATCAAAGCAACAAACAATATGTTGATACTATGACAACTACTTAGTCTAATGCAGTACACAAAGATATGAAAATTCTCAGTGTGTCTGGATATACAATAGTGTTTACAATGTGTCAGACATATGATTAGTTTTGTAAACTACATGATGATAATTCTTAAATGTCAAATAAAAATGTATTTTTTTTATTGCTTTATTATTCAGAGATGTTTATATACACTGTAAAAAATGCTGGGTTTCACTCAATCAATTTGTGTTTGGACAATATAAAGAGATTAAAATAACTTATTAGTTTTTACAAATTTAAGTTTATTAAACATAAAACAATTACGTTGTCACAAAAAAAACATCAAGAATTGTGTTGTTTCAGCTCATTTTAAGCAAACATAATTTTTTTGAGTGTACATTTTTAGGCAACACAATACCACAATGCCAATGTTTTAACTTCAAAAGAGTTAACAGAGGTTTTTTAAGAAAGTATGTTATAATATCATACAGAAGTACAGTACTAGTCAGAAGTGTGGACACATTTATGATCATTAAGCCTGAATTTATTTGATTGAAGATAGTAAACCAAATACAGATACAGAAAATATTAATAACTTATGACCAAACAAATTGTTTATATGTATACATTTTTATATGATACAGTTGACATGCATTTCCCATAAATTCCTGTATATTCCCATAAATTCCTGGAAAGTTTCCAAATTGGAAAATCAAAAGTTCTTGTAAAAAAAGTTTTATTCCATCACCTTTGCATCCTTAATCAAGATGCATAATCAAGATACATAATGCAACCAGTCTGTGGATGTATAACGTAGAGGACAGACATCAGCATAGAGCTTCTTTAATCAGCTGAATATTCACAGTCAGTTCATATTGTTTCCCCATTTGTTTGCTCCAGTCCTGAGTGCCATTGCACCATGTGCTATAATGACCTATGGCACTTCATCAAATAGTTTTGCATTTAAATTATTCAGGTGCTTACACAAGACCCCAAAGCCCAAAATTAGAGCAGTGCACGTTTGGCACAAAATGGTATTGGTTTTATACAAGGGGTCAGTAAACACTGAACCATTATTCTCACACTAAATTAATAATATGTATGCATACAGCTGTCAGGTATCAGGGTTGTCTATCAAAAAAACAAAGAGAAAAAAAAAAGCCTCCATAGCGTTTAATGATCTCATGGTTGGAAGCTCGCTCAAAATTAAGGATTTTACACATGCAGCTCTCTGCTGGGAATGTGCATGGCCAATTAAATATTCTACACAGATAACTGCAGATCGATTGTAGAAGAACAGACCTGAGGTAATTTTAAGGTCACAGCCAGCTGCTATTCTTCAAACTGTCAGAACACAAATTGATTTGTGCCTCTTGAAGTTGGGACCTCATCATGAAGATCTGCCCACTGTGCCTTTCACACCACCAGCAAGCAAATAGAAAACAACCAGGTGCCTTTCGCATTTGAACAAATCCGACGCAAACTATATTAACCCTTTATGCCCTATATGAATGGTGACTAAAGACTCTGATAAACTTCAAGACAAGATGAAGAACAAATAGATGTGACAGGATTTTGAAAACTTTTTTGAAAAAGTTTTTTTGGAGTTTGTTTCAGGAGTTCGAACAGCACTAAGGTTGGCTGGCTGAGACAGTTGCTACATCCCAATTTGCCTACTTATACTAAATTCTAACTTATACTTAAAGTATGTACTTGTTTGGTGAAGACAAAAAAGTAGTGTGTAACAGAGGAGTATATGCAAGCTTTAAATACTACTTTCTCCTTAAAAGATCGTTCTTTTGCTTAGTTATGTGCTCTGTCAATTATCTTGTCAATCATCCACATTCCTTTCATAATATTTTTTTTTTACCATATTGGAGATGCCACAGAACATTAATCTGCCATTCGCAGGTCTTTCATGTAGATACATTTCATCAGGTGTTTGCAGAATTATGCATTCAGAAGTCACCTGCGTATGCTTCCTTCTCACTTCTCACTGCCCCGCCCCACTCACTACATTCAGATTGTTGTTGCAGATTAAATATAATATGGAAAACATGAAATAAATGTATTAAATAGATATAAATTGCATCCACCATGTTTGTAGTTTTTTAATACTTATTTGTAGTTTTAACTGGATTCTCATCCAACACGCAATGTACTGTAATTTCTACCTTAAATAGTACACCATGCAAGTAACTTTGTAATGCTCATATAGACATATTTTGGTGATATTATAGTTATATTTTTGAATGTTATTTTCAAATTAATATGGTATGCAAATTGGGACCAAGCTAGTTTTTGTATGACATAAATCATACAAAATACTGATATCAGTATTTCACTTGATAAAATTAGGATGTGCCTTTTTGTCATATTTGCACTGATTTTAGTTATAGGAGCACTTTTTGTTTTTTCTGAGGAACTAAACTACACTGTTAAAAATTGTCCCGTTAAAAAAACAGTAAGTAACTGGCAGCATGGCCAGCAAGTTACTGTTAAATTAGCAGCATCTAGCTGTTGCTCTGTAAATTAACAGTAAAATGCTGGCAGCTGCAGTTGCCGGAAAGGTACTGTTATTTTACAGTATGTTGCTGTAAAACTACATGGACTACATTGATTAACCCAAATGTCTTAAATTTCACAGCAGCACACACACATGTAAAGCTGGAATTAACACAGAGAGATTCTTACTGCATCAGCAACTAAACAGCTACTGTCTTTAAATAAATAAAAAAACATGCAGCATAACATCAGCATTTCATTATTCATCTTTGACTTAAACACTGGCTCTATTCTCCTCCACAAGGGTGACACACAGAAGAAATTTGCTTCAGGTTTTACAGATTTTACAGTAAACTACTGGCAGCTGTGGTTGCTAGCAATTTACTGTTTTTTTACAGTCTACTTCCGTAGTTTAAATTAACATTATATTATTGTTAAAATACATTTTTACACCATGTTTTTATGTCTCACACCTTTAAGCCTTTAAACCCCAGAGCAAATACCTCCGTTTTAATTGAACACTTCCAAGTGTCCACACTATTGAGTGTTCAAGAAAAACGGAGCAAAGCTAAAGTCAATGAATTAATGAAATGACTAACTAAATGATAGAGGATTAGCGATGAACAAATGAAGAAATACTGAAGGTAAAAAACAAGAACATAACATACAAAAACTACAACGTTAGTCACAGCTTTGTAATGAAATAAGCTGAAGTACAACAAATGATTAAATCATTAAAATGATCAGCAAATGATTAAACAGCTCCACAAACAGCATCACCAGCTACACTTGCTACTAAAACGCTTATTTTTGTATAACATCTACTAACGTTCTTCTTGAGATAAAGGTTAACATTTTAAGTCACCATCATGGAGAATAGAGTTTGCTTAAGTTGGGCTCTTAACCCGTGCAATTTTAACATTAATTTATTTTGGCTGCTGTAATTTTTAAGAACTTTGTTTAAAAAGCTCTTTTGATATGGAAAGCAAGCCAAAAAACTAAATAAGATCTGGTGATGTTAATATTGTTTTTCGTGAGGTAGAACCAGTTCTAATTTATTATAATATAATATAATTCATCACGGGTGGCGCAGTGGGTAGCACGTTCGCCTCACAGCAAGAAGGTCGCTGGTTCGAGCCTCGGCTGGGTCAGTTGGCATTTCTGTGTGGAGTTTGCATGTTCTCCCCGTGTTCGCGTGGGTTTCCTCCGGGTGCTCCGGTTTCCCCCACAAGTCCAAAGACATGCGGTATAGGTGAATTGGGTAAGCTAAAATTGTCCATAGTGTATGTGTGTGAATGAGTGTGTATGAATGTTTCCCAGTGATGGGTTGCAGCTGGAAGGGCATCCGCTGCGTAAAACATATGCTGGATAAGTTGGCGGTTCATCCCGCTGTGGCGACCCCAGATTAATAAAGGGACTAAGCCGAAAAGAAAATGAATAAATGAATGAATAATTCATCACTGTTATCCAATGTTTCATCAATTGTTAAACGTAACGTAACATGCTTGTATGTGCCATTGAATTCTGGAAAATTTTAAGAATATCTTGGACAAAAACACTTTGTTCTATGGTGTAAGTCGCACTCAAAGAGACATCAAGAATCAGAGTATGAACCTCAACAACGGTGACAAGTAACAAAATTAACAGTTTAACTCACAAACATCACAAACTGGCTATGAACAGGCTACTGCAAGTCTAAACATAAACAACAGCAGAATCAAACGCAAATAAAGAAAACTGCAAGACCGTTATATTACATCATTTATTCATGCCGCAACGCATGCTGGGATTTTTGTACTGCGCCACACCCAGCATGCATTGCAGCTTGAAACATTTTAATTGTTACCATTGTTGAGGTACAAGGTCTGATTCATGAGATCTGAGTGTGTCTTTGTTATAACTGAACTGTTTTTGTATGTTATTTCTTAACTCTGTAAAATAATTAGGTATCTTTCCTGTTTCCCCTTCTCATAAATAAAATAATATCTGCAACTAAACATAAAAACTATTGCATGAGGCCAGTCATTCAGACCTTTAAAAAAACATTTATCAGAACAAACTAGATTTATCTACCTATTGACTTTCAAGCTTTATTGCTATAATATAAGTGTTTTATAAACTCTGTGTTACAGCAGCTGGAGAGTCTAAATTTATGAATTCAAGGGTGAAGAGGTCAATTAAACCAGCCCCTCACTCCATTACGGTGACACACACACACACACACAAAAACAAACACCTACATTTCTGTTGATTCTCAATAAGAATGGTATGGAAGTCAAACCAGTCAGTAATAAGTGTATCTGCTGTTGTTTGTGGAGTTGTTTAATGATCCTCTGCTGAGACTGAAGGTGTTTTATTTTGGTTGATGTTATTTAATGTTGTAACTGAAGTCACTGTTTGTGTTTATTGATTCCCTTTCCTTCAGTGATTGTGATTATTAACAGCAGGTGTTCATCAGTGTCTGAATTCACTCATTTGTACTCATTAACTCTGTCAAGTGAACTATATTAGTGAACTAGTGTACACAATAGTGAACATGGGCACAATGTGTGATTTTAAAGACAGACTTCAAATGTCGATTCTGAGCTCTGTTAATTCACAGTTTACTGTTGTTGGTTACTTTCTCGAAAACAAAAATATTACCCAGAATGCACTGTTTTTAACAGAATATTACTGTTTTAGTGAAAAAAACTGTATTTTACTGTTGAATCTGACCGTTTTTTAACAGCAATTATTTACAGTGTATTAAATTACACTGATTGGCCAAATGCACTCTATATGAAACCCTGGCGCAGCATTACACACTTACAGTGTTACAAGAATGTTACAGTAGCAGCATTTATTTGTCGCCTTTGTCAAGAACATTTGAGGTGTTATGGTCTTCTGTTCTTATGTTCTCAGCCTCAGTGATTGTAGGTGTCATTGTAGGTGATTCCTTCTCACAGCCCTCCTTTAAATCACATAACGTACATCCCATCTCTTTTAATTCACTTCAAAGTTCCTAGTGATTGTGTGACTGCAACCAGGCAAACAGCTTGGGGGAACATTTTTAGTTCTCAGGGCTTGGTGGCTTGGTGGTTAGTTCCTATAACTGAATACCTGAAACTACCATGTGTGAAAGTCCCTATTGACTCATTCAGGAATTTTAAGTGTGAGTCAGTGATTCACTGATTAATGATAGTTATATTTAATCTGTATATATCTGTAACAACATAACTGTAGAAATCGTAAAAAAGTATTGTAGAATATGAGTAGTTTTACAAAAATTCAACTGTTAAATGTATACTGCTTAAAAATATATCTGAAATGGATAAAAGAAAGATTATTGGAGAACTATAATGATGCAGGAAAGAAAAAGAGGATCTATGAAGACAAAAAAGGTCATTCAAAAGACAAAAATCAATTTAACAGCTTCAGACATGGCCAATAGCTTAAATACATTGCTTAATGAGGAACCAAACCAGACATAGGTGAGCATAATAATTTATCAATTAGTAACCATAGAAACACATTTCCAGTGGGAACAAAGGGAACAGATACTGCACAGAAAAGAAATCCAACATGAGTTCTAAAACAGAACATACCCTTTCAACATCTCCTCTAACCTATATGACCGTATAGGTCATAAATCATTTTAATGAAAGATAACCTATAGGGGCCTGTGCTAAACTAGTGCCCCTGTCTCAAGTAAGACATAATGCACTGTGCACTTTCGTCTACATAAAATTATGGATTTGTGCAGCTCGATTTGTAGAGCATTGCATATGCAAAACATTGGAAATATGGGCTTTAGCACATTTTTTTTGTGAAACAGCAAAAAATATATAACATACGTTTGACTGCAGATTCTAGAACAACTGATGACAAAAACTTTTGTTCCTTTTTTCACACTAATGATAGTAACAGTAACACCAAATAGATACAGCAAAACAAAAATGATGTGTATATGAAACACACAACAAAATGTATCTCTAGTAATACATTTCAGATTTGCAAAAATGTAGACAGCACCCTCTAGTAAATTGCATATCTGAAATGAGCAACAGAAAATATTGGGAAGCAGCATGTTTTACATATTGAAAAAGGTTGAGGCACATATGAGCCAATGTGCATATGCTGCATTATACTACCACAACTGTGTTCAAATCATGTTCAAGCATTGTTAAAATTATACCCTGCATAGATTGTAAATTGTCTTTAAATGTGTAAATTCTAATCAAGGTCTGAGTGTTACTAGAAAGTTGCAGGCAGGTTTTCATCAAGACCGAATCAAAGATCTAAGGACTCCGGCTCTCTAGAGCCAAACTTGCCTACCCCTGATTCAGAACAAATTTCATTAGTAGAGGAAAATGTATAAATGAACTAGAAATACTGTCTCCAAAATATGAAAATATTCAACATTACCATTTACAGCACACTTGTGGGCATACAGGTTAATGCGACTCATTTCTTCATTCTTTTGTGTTTACATTCATGTAATGTTGCATATAATTTGTTTATATACTGCATTTGATTCACAATAATTAAAATTCTAATAAAATATTCAGCAGGTTTTGGCCATTCATGTCTGATATGGTCAACCCCGCTAGCCACTGGCAGACACTGAACATTACCGGTCCAATCTGGCATGGGTTCAAAGAAACAAATTATTTAAAAACATTACTTAGCACCCTGCTGTGAAATACGTAAATGAACAAACAAAAAAATAGCAGCACCTGCACATGCGATTTAGCCCTGGCCTCCATTTCAACCAGACTGGCAGCAAAACCACAAAATGAATCCACGAGCAGGTATTTATTTTATCTTAGCGCCTAAGCAGTCTGAAGCGACTGCCATTGATTTTCCAGAGCTAATGAAATTATACAGCTCTAAGCCAATCAATGACAATCTCTGTTGTTCCGCTTTAGATCTACAGTGCTGATGGCCAATACTTCTCCACTCAACACGACGAGATCATGTGATCATGTCAACATTTTCAGCATGTGTCAACAGTTCTTTGTCAAACTGCAAACAGGGCACAAAACACATTAACATGAACATGTGATAGAATATGTGAAAAAAAAAACAGCTTTTTTCGAGGCACTTCCAAGAACTAACCATCCACACAAAAAGCTATTACCATACCATGGCTATGTTTATGTTTATTTTAGTATGTTTTCTGCTATTGGATGATTTACAAACGAGATTTGTGACATGTTACCATTGAAGCGTTCAAGCTGAAAACACATTGCACTCAGAAAATTGCATATTCACAAAGCAATCTCCTTACATTTGTTTTGTGCAGGGTGTGTCTATTACACAGAATTAGTATGTGCTGCGCTATTTAACAGGTTTCCTTTGAGGCGCTTAGTGTTGGGGAAAATGAACCTACAGTAATTGCAGCTGATACCAAGGGCTCTCCCGTGTACTTTTCAAAAGATTTCAGTATAAAGCCTTTTAATAGGATACTTAACCCTGGAACACATCGCTACATTTACCCCCCAGAATATAGCATATAGACACTTTTTTTAAAATAATAATACACCTTATTTAGTCAATGCAAATGAACAGGGATCATTTATATTGAGTGTGTGTGGGTGGAAAGGTGGACATTTCAGGTTTTGTTTTCTTGGGTCTAGCCAACAGTCCCAGTGGAGACAAAAGCATAATACAAATACTAAATTATGTATTTCTTTAATGAAAATCTAAAAATGCTAAATGGCTGGTTTGTGGGCTCTAAAAAAAAAGTGCAGCGTAAAAAAAAGCTGTATACGTAAGTTAATGGGAAATTAAAAATAAACAAACAAATAAAAAAGTGACACTTCATAATAAGCTCTCATTTGATAATGTTTTCGTCAGCTTATTCTTCATGTATTTATAAAGGCAACGGTAAATGCTGTGTTCATATTCAGATTTCTATTTATAAGAAATTGAATAGCAAGCTGCCATTAAGCAGATGCTTTTATCTAAAGCAATTTACAGAGTACTTATTACAACATTGTACTCCCACTGGAGTAACCTGAGGTTAGAAACACATTTACATGTTTACTTATAAATGAGAACACATCATTCATTGAAAATCTCACTATAATTAACAAACAACAAAAGTGTTTACTATAGAAAAGTAAAAGTTAAAAACATGATTTTGAATAAATCGTGATTCATTAATCAGTTTCCATTAAATATTATATATATATATATATATATATAATTTTTTTCCTACATTTTTAGGTCACTCTTTAGTCCTTAGTCCAAGCTTATATATTCTGAAGCACATTTACTGTATAAAAATGAAATGAAATATTTGAAAAAGAAAACTTTCTTTTGAGTACAAACCGAATAAAAACTGAACACAAAGTGTGTGCAGAAATTAGTGAACGGTGGAGTTGGTGTAATGTTTTGGTGGCGTTTTCTGTAGCAATTGAGCTCTGACTCTTATTGAGCTATACTACATGATGGAGTGAATGCAATTTTTTATCAGAAGCTCATGCAGCAACAAATGGTTTCTCACCTGTGTTTATTGCCTGATGAGCCAGCTATTTCCACGCAAAACAATGAGCCCCCTGTCACACACTCATATACACTTATACAGCTATTTTTATATTCATTCATTCATTTTCTTTTCGGCTTAGTCCTTCTCACTCTCATTCACACACATACACTACGGACAATTTAGCTTGCCCAATTCACCTATACAGATGGCCTTTGGACTTGTGGGGGAAATCGGAGCACCTGGAAAAAACCCACGCGAACACGGGGAGAACATGCAAACCACACAGAAATGCCAACTGACCCAGCCGAGGCTCGAACCAGCGACCTTCTTGCTGTGAGGCGACAGCGCTACTTACTGCGCCACTTCCATTTTCAAGATACTTAATTCTGTGTGATTTATGAGCCATTTTCCACATGGGGCCCAAACAAAAAATCCCCACAAGGTCAAAATTTTTAGGTATTGCTATACTTAGGACACATGTATAACAACATAAGGAATACACACAATACATGGGTGGTCAGCCCAAGCATCAATGCAACACACAAACACACACACACACACGCACACACACACACACGCACACGTGCACACGCACACACACATGTTTGTTTTTGTGAAAAGTGGGTACATTACATAGGTTTCCATTGATTTTATACAGCACAAACCGTATTTTGTATTGCCCTAAACCCACCCTACCCCTAAACCCAACCATCAAAGGAAACAGTGTACAGTTTTACTCTCTGAAATAAACTCATTCTGTGTGATTTATAAGCTTTTTGAGAAATCAGCTGTGTCCTTATATTTCACCTCCTTTTTGTAATACCTGTGTCATACCTATGTCATTATACAGATTTGTGTCCTGACATGTCACAAAAACACGTACACACACACAC
>CAIGQV010017699.1:612361-652642 GCA_903798115.1 Danio jaintianensis | reverse complement strand
TATTTATTTATTTATTTATTTATTTATTTATTTATTTATTTATTTATTTATAAACAAACATTGATTTGCATTAAATGTGTCAAATGGGCTATCTGTTTTTTTTGTTTTTTGTTTTGTCTGTGTGTTCTATTTGATTTCCCAGTGATGGGTTGCAGCTGGAAGGGCATCCGCTGTGTAAAACATATGCTGGATAAGTTGGCAGTTCATTCCGCTGTGGCAACCCCAGATTAATAAAGGGACTAAGCCGAAAAGAAAATGAATGAATGAATGAATGTTCTATTTGACCTAGCTTTCTCTTTGTTCCGTTTCCCACTTTAATTATCTCATTTTCCATTTCACCTGTTTGCCATTTAGCTAATCCATAGACTAAAGAATACATAAAACGTCACTCATATAGTTTTGAAAGGAGAAAATTGTAATGGTCATTAATGAATGAAGCCACGCCTTCTAGTACAGAAGCCAATCATTGATCGAAATACGTAGACTGACGATTCTCCGGGGGAGGGGCTCGTTCCAGACACCTTTTCTACAAAGTGAATACTGGCCTCGCAGACATGAGAAATATATTAACATAAAGCTTGAAATCTCTAGGTTTGAAAACAAATGTTCTCTGGTTTTGTAATCTGTATGACACAGTCAGTGCCGTCTGACCTCACGAATTCCCGCCTCCACCATTCAAACGCAAATCACATGAGGACAACCACTTGAACAGCAACAATCTTGAAAACTAAGATCCTGAGGTCTAAACTTGAGGTTGCTGTCATTTTGGGAGGCGATCTGCCATCAAGACCAAGTTGGGAAGTACTTCAGAAGACCAGAGCGATTGGACGAGGTATTATTCAGAGGATGATATTGTACCATAAAGAAGGATGTGTCATGATGTGGTCCCCTACGGGTGTGCATACACGTAGCTTGGGGAAATTTTGTGTGTGATTCGCACAGTTAGAAATTACATTTAATTTAATCATAAGCTTGGTAAAAGTTTTGGGAAATTCAATGTTTCCCCATTCAAACAGAAAGCGTGAGAGAATGCCCGAGAGGTGGTTTAAAAATGGCCGCAGAGTAAAAAATCACTTGCCTTAAAGTTTACAAGGGCAAACAATTTTTTTTTTTTTGCACAGATGCACAGATGAATTGTTCACCACAAAACTAACAATGTGAGCTAACAAAGTCATATGGTTAGTTTTGATTTCATTTGTAATTTAAAGGGACTTTGGTTAATCAGTCTGTGTATTTAAAATCCTCTTTCTGTTCTGTTCCCTACCAGTTATAGAGCCTTTTCACATTTACAAATTTCTCAGCAGTTTAAGTCGTCACAGTTGAGTAAACTTTGAATGCAGTAAATGGAAGTACCATAAATACATATATTTTTTTGCATTCCAATTCGCTCAAATAACAAAAGAAAAGCTCCACACTAGTGTTTTCAGTTTGCATAATTGTTAACTAGTTTGTTTGTTTGTTTGTTTTGTAATGTGATGCAAAGATGATATAATAAAAAGTATAGCTTAATACATTTTGAATGCTTTATCTAAATATCTAAATATTTAATGTAACAGGAGGGCTACTAATTCTGACTTCAACACTTTATATTTAGACATCTCATCAATCTATCTTATTTTATGATCATAATTGCCTTATAGTTGTTTCTTCTCTTCCACCTCCAGAGAGATAACGCTTTCTCCTCCACAGAGCCGCATTCACGAGTTTCATATATGGGGCTTCTACAGAAGTGCTACTGTCACACCATATGTGTCTGATATGACTTGCCCACACCCAGGTGTCATGAAGCAGACAGAGCACATAGAAAGAGCACATAACTCTGTGGAAGCACCATCAGTACTGGTAAGCAGACTTTGTGGGTCAAGCGTGGGTGGATGCACATGGCTGTATATTGTTGATGGTATTGGTGATTTAATATCCAACATTACAGAATAAACAAAAAAACATCTATCTATCTTAGATATATATTACTATCAGTTAAATACAATGGCGAAAATAAGTATTGAACATGTCTTTTTTTTTTTCTTCCATGAAATAATATTTCTAAAGGAGCTGTTGACATGGAATTGAACCAGATTTTGGTAAAAATCTAAACAATACAAAAAAATAAATAAATAAATAAAAATAAAAAAATTAAAAGTAGTTTAAGTGTAGTAACATTAGAATGACACAAGAAGAAAGTACCAAGCTACTGAAATGTATTTAATACATTGCAAAAGGGCTTTCTTGGTGATGGCAGCTTAAAGACTCCTCTCATATGGAGAATGAAGTCACATGCATTGCTATAGGTGTGATTTTTATTTTCTTCAACAGAGTGTAAAAATCTTGATGGTTCTGTGGGTCTCATCTTTCAAATCTGATCTTTATTTTCTATTTTCTATTGGATTCAAGTCAGGTGACTGGCTGGCCCATTTTACAGCTTGATTTTCTTTCTCTGAGAGTATTTGAGAGTTTCCTTGGCTGTGTTTTGGATCATTGACTTGCTGAAATGTCCACCCTGGTTTCATCTTCATCATCCTGGTAATGTAGATTTTGAACTGAGCCAGCTAACATTCATTTTCAATGACGAAAGGCAGATGGTTGCTGAAGAAATACTGAGAGATTTCAGCTGCTGTCTGGGCTTTCACTGCCTTTCTACACCTCCCTTTCTTCATGTGTACAATAAAGTTTTAATTTAGTTACAAATAACAAAATTTGTAAAAAAAATTAGTTTTGTTTTCTTTGCACATATAGAGTTCTTTGGCTGTTACCAACATCTGGTGAAAATTTCAAGTTATCAGCACCTTTAGAAATATGTTTTCTGAGAAAAATGGTGACATGTTCAATACTTATTTCCTCCACTGTATATATATATATATATATATATATATATATATATATATGTATAGGGATGGGACGGTTTATGATAAGAAAAAAAACAAAAAACGTTCGGTTCTCTTGTCATGGTTCAGTATGTGTGTATACCGAACAGTTTTTTTTTTTCAGTCACTTGACAAGAAAGCAAGTGTTTGGAATGTTTTGGTATCTGACTGGAATATCAAAATCAGAAATCAGAAAGAGCTTTATGTTTTCGTGACAGAGATTCTACAGTGCAACTGAATTACAGAGACAGGACAAAAACAGATAATAAATATATTTTAAAAATAAAAGTAAATAGTGAATGCAAATATACAAGTGTATTGACAAGTGTATGTACATATTACTATATACAACGTTATATGGCAGCTGTTATGTGCAAATTGGCATGTAAAGTATGTTGTTAAATAAGTGTTTATGTGTATAAAAAGTGTATAGCAAGTAGTGATGTTTGTTTCATAATTACTATCATCAAGTGTTCATGAGATGGATTGCCTGAGGGAAGAAACTGTTTCTGTGTCGGGCTGTTCTGGTGCACAGCGCTCTGTAGCGTCGACCAGAAGGTAAAAGTTCAAAGAGGCAGTGTGCTGGGTGTGAGGGGTCCAGAGTGATTTTGGCAGCCCTTCTGCTTGCTCTGGATAAGTACAGTTCTTGGAGAGTAGGGAGGGTTGTACCAGTGATTCGCAGTCAGAACTATTCGACGTAGTCTTCGGAGGTCGGATTTCGTAGCTGAGCTAAACCAGACAGTTATTGAAGTGCAGAGGACAGATTCAATGATGGAAGTGTAGAACTGTATCAGCAGCTCCTTTGGAAGGTTGAACTTCCTCAGCTGACGAAGGAAGTACAACCTCTGTTGAGCTTTGTTGACAATAGAGTCAATGTGAGTGTCCCATTACAGATCCTGAGAGATGGTGGTGCCCAGGAACCTGAATGACTCCACTGCTGCCACAATGCTGTCCATGATGCTCAGTGGGGGGAGAGCAGGGGGGTTTCTCCTGAAGTCCACTATCATCTCCACTGTTTTGAGCATGTTCAGCTCCAGGTTGTTGTGACTGCACCAGACAGCCAGCTCCTTAACCTCCTGTCTGTAAGCAGACTCGTCACCGTCTTGAATGAGGCCGATAAATGTGGTGTCGCCTGTGCTTCCACAGTGTGGATTCCCTCTCTCCCTCTTCGAATCTCAATTGGCCTCTCTCACACACATTCGGTCACTCTGCTTTTTCTGCACTTTCACCCAGTCCGGCGCCTTATACTGAGCACAGGTGCATTTGGGCTACTTGAAGCAGTTTGCTAGTTTGTTACTATGGTTACGGCCCACCTATTCTGTCCCATCATGGTTTAATTTTGTTAATTTCATCAGAGTTTACAGCATTTCTTTCACAGTTACTGCTGCTAACTCAAATGCTTCAGATTATATATAAAATAGGAGCCCTTTTCCGGCTCACTGAATTCCTTTTATAAGACTTGGGATCCATTTCTGGACTATATCAAAGGCCTACCTATTACACCTAGGGCTGGTAACTTATAACATTTGCAACATTTGTTAGAAGGATTTTTCTATTTATTATTATTATTATTATTAGTAGTAGTAGTAGTAGTAGTAGTCGTAGTAGTAGTAGTAGTAGTAGAAATAGTAGTATTAATAATAATAATTCATCTTTTGTTTAATTTATGCAGTTATTCTCTGAGGTATGTACTTATATATCTAATGTTCTTCATTTGGTATTTATGTTTATATATTTTTTCCCAGTGATGGGTTGCAGCTGGAAGGGCATCCACTGCGTAAAGCATATGCTGGATAAGTTGGCGGTTCATTCCGCTGTGACGACCCCAGATTAATAAAGGGACTAAGCCGAAAAGAAAATGAATGAATGAATGAATGAATGTTTATATATTTGTTTTTCTTGCTTTGTTAATTGAGTTAATGAACGAGGGGTTGGGAATGGGATTAACAACGAATAATATATTACTGTTTACCTCACTCAATATTTAATTTGTTTTGTCACACAAAAGACCAATAAAAAGATTTAAATAAAATAGGAGCCCTTTAAATTTAATGCCCGACAGTTGGGTTTGTTCATATTTTAGTCAAATTTGAGTTGAAGCAACCTAACAGTTTTTAGAGCATAGAACGATGAGAGATATTGAGATTTTCACATCCTGTAAACCCAGAGTGAACACTCAACTTCAGCTCAGAGCTCCATCACACTCTTCAAGCATATGTGAGAAACGCTAATCCCTACACTTTCCTCAGTAAGACCACCACCAGCTGGCTGCTAATATACAGCGGAGAAGCAGCAGTGCTCATGTCGGCCTCCCCGCTGACACTGTAATGCAGAGGAGAACAGCAGGTCCTCCATCACAGAGGTCCCACAGATTATGTTTAACTCTCTGTAGCACATTATAGGTTGAGATGTGATGGTGTGCAGCTAATGAAACTGGATTTAGCTCTTGTTTGCTTTCATCTGCGGCTCTGTTAACTGCTGCTAGACAGTAATCACCTGTTGTCGGCTGTGTAAATTATGTAAGGAAGAGGCTTTTGACTCCAGAGGCTCAGATTCAACCTTCTGCTGGCATTTCATGTTAATGTAAGCAAGCAGATCAAGCTCGGGATGTTTACTAAAAACGCAGGCAAAAACCATTGCTCTTCCCGTGATGCATATTTTAAAGCTTGTGTCTTAAAGTAAATTCCACCGGATGTAGAATAAAAAAAAATAAGGCAGATCCTTTGGTGGAGTTACTCAGATTTAGCTTGCAAATGGATTTTAAGAATTTATTTTTGAAGTCCCATGTTTATTTTTGTTGCCAAGTTATTTAATAAAAACTGAAGACTTCTTACACATAATTTGGACTTTTTTTAAAAGCATAGACAGAAAAGAAAGTAAATGATATTATTTCTATGTTTCTATGCTCAAACAATTATTCATTCATTTTCTTTTCGGCTTAGTCCCTTTATTAATCTGGGGTCGCCACAGCGGAATGAACCGCCAACTTATCCAGCATATGTTTTACGCAGCGGATGCACTTCCAGCTGCAACCCATCACTGGGAAACATCCATACACACTCATACACTACGGACAATTTAGCTTACCCAATTCATCTATACCACATGTTTTTTGGACTTGTGGGGGAACCCGGAGCACCCGGAGGAAACCCACGCCAACACGGGGAGAACATGCAAACTCCACACATAAATGCCAACTGACCCAGCCGGGGCACAAACCAGCAACCTTCTTGCTGTGAGGCGATTTTGCTACCCACTGCACCACCATGCTGCCCCTCAAACGATTATTATTATTATTATTTATTTATTATTTATTTTTATGTTCACAGTATTTTTGATTTAGGATTCTGCCAAGTTCTAAAAAATATGTAAAATTCTGTTTATCTTAAGAGATTTATGTATAAATGTAATGTGTTTATAATGAATGAATGAATAAATAAATAAATAAATAAATAAATAAATAAATAAATAACACATCCAATAACATAAATCCATAGCATAAATAACATATCCATGAATTCAAAACAATAAAATATTTTTATAAAAAAAATACATATATAAAAATACATATATTGAATTTGACAAATATAAGTGATGATTAAAAACTTTCTAAAAAAAGTAAATACAATTTCATACTGTATATAGTAATGTATAAGCATTTTTTCTCAGTGGGCAGAAAATATTTTGCACCATAAACAAATTTACTGTACTGGTGTTAATTTGGCTGACTAACTTGAAACTGACTAGTAAGAACTGTTTCCCAAAAATGTAGTAAAATGGTTGCATGAACCATGCTGGTTCAACAATATAATGATGTTAACAATGTAACACTCGTGGAGTAATCGTTTATGCTAATTAATGTAATACAAAATTTATTTGATTGGACTGTAATTAATATCATGTTATTATTGTTCATTTACACACACAAAAACAGAAAGCCATCCATTTTTCTAATCACTTTTCGTGCAAGGTGCAATTTACTCTCATATACATGCATCTCATTTAGTCAACGGCTTTCTCCACAGCAGCTGCTGCTGTAGCCAACATTACATCTGAGGACTGCTTCACTATTTTTGTTCACTGACATTTTGCTGCATTCATTGTTTGATTCATGATGGTTTCCCCGTTACATCACACTCCAGTGTCTTTTACGTATTTACACATGTGTGCACTCTTCAAAATCATTTTATTTATACTAGGACTGCATAATGTTGAAAAAAACTGATATTGCAATATTTCGTTTTTCTGCAATATATATATATATATATTGTGACATGAATACAATTTCACCAGATGAATATTTTGAAAGGATTCTTCATTTTATATTGATTGGGATGATTTTGTAGGGCAGTGAGTCTGCGTGAAATATGATAAACAAATTACAAGCATATACAAATTACAGTAGAGCAAAGATAGAAATTAAATACATGGTTTTTGGTTTTCAGCCAAACAGTATTCAGGTACAGAAATTGTACAAATGTAATAGCCAAGCGTAAAATATTACTGCATCAAATAAATAAATACAATTAATTAAATATATAAATGATATATTTTAAATTTGTGTCCAAATGCTTTAAATCTGCTTTAAAAATGTACAAAGTTACAAAATGCCTGCAAATGATAAACGTTCACTCTATTATGGTTAAACATGGCAGTAATTCCACAAATCACATCTCCAAAGAAATGTGGTCCCTATAGTCAACAATAGTTTTGATTCAAAATAGCACATTTTACAATGTTACTATATTGTGGTTGCACACATTTCAGTGTCGATGCTGAAACAATATATTGTGCAGCCCAGATGTATATAGATAAACTGTATATATTAAAATGAAATGAACTGAATGTTAGTATATTCATGTTAATAATAATAATAATTCCTTACATTTATATAGCGCTTTTCTAGACACTCAAAGCGCTTTACCCATTGGGGGAATCTCCTCATCCACCACCAGTGTGCAGCATCCACCTGGATGACGCAACGGCAGCCATATTGCACCAGACCGCACACCACACACCAGCTGATTGGTGAAGAGGAGACAGAATAATGAAGCCAATTATGATATGGGGATAGTTAGGGGGCCATGATGGACAGAGGCCAGTGGGAAAATTTGGCTAGGATGCCGGGGTTAAACCCCTACTCTTTTTCGAAGGACATCCTGGGATTTTTAATGACCACAGAGAGTCAGGACTTCGGTTTAACGTCTCATCCGAAAGACAGCGCTCACTGAGCAGTATAGAGTCCCCATCAATATACTGGGGCGTTAGGACTCACACAGACTGCAGGTTGAGCGCCCCCTGCTGGTCTCACTAACACCACTTCCGGCAGCAACCTAGCTTTCCCATATGGTCTCCCATCCAGGTACTGACTGGGCGCAGCGATCATGTAAGAGTTGCATGTAATATTAGCTAGAAACTTTGCTTCTACAAGAAGCAAAATAAACGACATCATTTTTTTTCTTGTTTGCAGATGCAGGTTTCTTAAATGAAAAAAAAATTGCATGCACAAAATGTTCCAAGATGATATTGTTTCTTTTGTAGCCATGTCACAAGCACATTGCAAAACCAGTTGAGTTACACAGGTCACTATGTCCAAAAAGACATACATATGGAGGGAGATTTTAATCAAAACACAGTATTATGCATCATTCAATCAAAACACAGTATTATGCATCATTCATTCATTCATTCAGGAGAAGCATCTTAGCAACAAGAGTCTACAGATCCTAGTAAGTGTTATTGTTTCTAGCCTTGTTTAGTTTCACACAGTATCTGCCTTGATTGTTTACTACCGGCGTTTTCACGTGTTAAATCCGCGCTACTCATGCTTGCTATAGTGTTAGTTTCGTTTGTGTTATTATAGTGGGGGATAGAAGGCGTGTCCTGCTGAATTCAGACACGTGAATCAGGAAGTATTTAAGTGTGAATAGCACCGCGGCAGCGGTCGCGGCAGCCTGATCGCGTGAAGACCGAAGAGAGTAAAGACCTGCGACTCTACCTGCGCGACTCCACCGAGCAGGGACACAGACAGGGCACTTGAGTATCGCACTTTGATTTGTATTTAGTTCTATCTAGCTCTTATCTGTGTATCTAGCCTTATTTCTTTTATTTACTTTCTCTCGCGTTATTCTTAGCATTAACCATGTGTTTTCAAATTCCTACTGTCAATAACATTTATAAATCTTTTGGATCACGTCGTAGACGACGCAACACTGCTAATTTGATTACTATTCATACATCTGCATCCAGTGCACTTTCTATTCCCATAGGCTTATGGAACTGCCAATCTGCTGTCAACAAGGCAGACTTTATTCCGGCCATGGCTAAACACTCTGGTCTCTCTGTTTTAGCACTTACTGAAATCTGGATCAAACCAGAGGACAATGCCACGCCGGCTGCCCTCTCCAATAACTACACTTTCTCCCACAGCTCCCGCACATCCGGTAGAGGTGGGGGAACTGGTCTTCTCATCCCAAACGAATGGAGGTTCAAACAACTTGCACCCTCATGTGACAACACCTCCTTTGAATCGCATGTGGTAAATATTATTCATTCTGTTAGAATTATTTTTGTAGTCATCTACCGCCCCCCAGGTCAGCTTGGACAATTCTTGGAGGAGTTCGATGTCCTCATGTCTTCTTTTCCTGAAGATGGCACCCCTCTTGTGGTACTTGGAGACTTCAACATCCACCTTGAAAAATCATTAGCTGCTAACTTCAACAACCTGACCGAATCGTTTGACCTTAAGCGACTTGCCACGCCTGCAACCCACAAATCTGGTAACCAACTTGATCTTATCTACACACGCTACTGCTCCACTCATCACACTCGGGTAACCCCGCTGCATACTTCTGATCACTTCCTTGTCACTCTTGATCTCGACCTCACCGCACCCGACACGACACCTCCTTCCTCGCTTGTAACCTTCCGACGCAACCTACGCACGCTCTCTCCACTCACCCTATCCTCTGCTGTCTCTTCTATGCTCCCCCCACCTGACCAGCTCGCTCTATTAAACACTGACAGTGCCACTGACTCTCTATGCTCCACACTAACATCCTGTCTAGATGGTTTGTGTCCACTCGTCTCTCGGGCGGCTCGTGCTACCCCCTCTGCTCCGTGGCTATCTGATGTTCTCCGTGAACACAGATCTAGGCTCAGGTCTGCTGAGAGAAAGTGGCACAAATCTAACAATCCTGCCGACCTCTCTCTCTATCAGTCTCTCCTCTCTTCTTTTTCTACTGACATCTCAGCGGCCAAGACTCAGTTCTACCATACTCGAATTAACAACTCATCTGACTCTCGGACTCTCTTCAAAACCTCGCTGCTCTTCTTTGTCCTCCTACCCCTCCTCCCTCCTCGGACTTGACGGCTGATGATTTTGCTTCTTTCTTTGTAAAGAAGACCACCACCATCAGCAGTCAGTTCACTGCTCTGCCTCCGATGGACCACGCTCCGATTCCTGAGACCTCGCTCCCCTCTTTCTCTCCACTAACGGAGGACGACATTGCAAAGATCATTGCCTCCAACCACCCGACTACCTGCCCGCTGGATCCTATCCCCACCCATCTACATCAGGCTATCTCTCAATCGGCACACATCATCAACTTATCTCTAAACTCTGGTACAGTTCCTACAGCCTTTAAGGAGGCTCGCATCACCCCGCTCCTAAAGAAACCCTCTCTTAATCCTGCACTTCTAGAAAACTACAGACCGGTATCTCTCTTGCCCTTCATTGGAAAAACTCTGGAGCGTGTCGTCTTTGACCAACTCTCATCCTTCCTTACTCAGAACAACCTCCTGGACAGCAAGCAGTCAGGCTTTAAGAGGGGCCACTCCACGGAGACTGCACTGCTCTCGGTTGTTGAAGACCTAAGACTGGCTAGGGCAGCCTCTAAGTCATCGGTCCTCATCCTACTGGATCTTTCAGCTGCTTTTGACACGGTTAAGCATTGCATACTCCTTTCGACCCTCAAGACCTTGGGAATCTCTGATACGGCTTTCCAATGGTTCCAGTCTTACCTCTCAGGTAGGTCCTTCAGGGTATCGTGGAAAGGTGAAGTCTCGGAATCGCAACATCTCAAGACTGGCGTCCCTCAGGGCTCAGTGCTCGGACCGCTGCTCTTCTCGATCTACATGACATCATTGGGATCCGTCAGCATGGCAGCATGGCTTTTCCTATTACTGCTATGCGGACGACAGGCAGCTTCACCTTGCGTTCCATCCTGATGATCAATCGGTTTCAGCATGCGTCTCGGCATGCCTGAGTGACATCTCGCTCTGGATGAGGAACCATCACCTACAGCTGAACCTTACGAAAACTGAACTTCTCGTCATCTCCGCCGACCCTAAGATCCGTCACAACCTCTCTGTTCAACTGGGATCATCGACCATTGCACCCTCCAGAACAGCCAAAAACTTGGGAGTAATAATCGATGACCAGCTAACCTTCACAGATCATATTGCCAACACTGCCAGGTCCTGCAGATTCCTTCTCTACAACATTAGGAAGATCAGACCTTTTCTCTCAGAGCATGCTGCACAAATCCTGGTACAAGCTCTGGTCCTGTCCAGGCTGGACTACTGCAATGCTTTACTCGCTGGACTCCCGGCCTGCACTATCAAACCTCTACAGATGATACAGAATGCAGCGGCAAGAGTGGTCTTCAAGGAACCAAAAAGAGCGCATGTAACACCCCTCTTTGTCAGGTTACATTGGCTCCCTATAGCTGCCCGCATCGAATTCAAAGCTCTGCTCATATCCTACAAGACCACCACAGGATAGCACCCGCCTACCTTCACTCACTAATACAGACATATTTACCCTCCAGACCACTGCGCTCTGCTAACGAGCGTCGTCTCATGGTACCGTCCCAAAAAGGTAAGTAATCACTCTCTCGCACTTTCTCTGAATCGGTCCCACGATGGTGGAACGATCTGCCTCTTACAACACGTTTGGCAGACTCTGTGTCCATCTTTAAAAATCGCCTTAAAACTCATCTCTTCCGTCTACACCTGACCCACTAATAAAAAAAATAAATAAAAAAATAAAAAAACCTTGACTGCACTTAGCTCGTATATTGCGTTTTACCTACTCAAGACTAGTCCGATTTCACTTATGTATGCTTTGTTTCCTCTTGTACTTATTGCTTCTTTTGTGAACCTCAATTGTAAGTCGCTTTGGATAAAAGCGTCAGCTAAATGACTAAATGTAATGTAAATGTAAATTCATTTTCCTTCGGCTTAGTCTCTATTTACCGAATCACACAGAGGAAACCCACACGAATACAGGGAGAAAATGCAAACTCCACACAGAAATGCCAACTGGCCCAGGACTCGAACCAGCCACCTTCTTGCTGTGAGGCGACAGTGCTAACCTTCTTGCCACACCTATTATGCATCATGATATATAAAAAAAAACACCATTATTAATTTAAATTATATCCCTCTTTTCATTATTTGTGTGTAAAAGAACAGCTATTGTTGATGTTTTACTGCTTCTAATGTTCATTTCAGCCAGTGTCGGTAAGTTACTTACAAAAAGGAATTAATTACTAATTACAGCAGAAAAGTGCAGTGAAATGAATGTATTATATTTCTGCATTTCTTCAGAAATGTAGATATATGTTTCCCATGAGCCTGGATTATCAAGAATTAGGATAACCAAATTTCTCAAAACAAAGTCACTTTTCCACCTTCGCTAACTGCAAGTTAATCCATATGGAAATGTGATTGGATGGGGATTTTATTCTTCAAAACATTCTAGAGATGATTGGTTACGACTGAATAGGTTGTTTTCATTTGACAGGAGACTGGTGTTTATGCTCAGCAAAAAGACATTTTAGGAAAGACAAAATACAGGAAAAAACTATGTTTTCATAATAAGATAAGAGACTAAAAATAGTGCTGAAATGCTGTGCTGGAAAAACAGAATGTTTAGAATGATTTTAAACTGAGCTTAAACTACATGAGCTTTATTATGATTATCGTTACAAGCAATTATGGAATCCAATTTTATCAAGCCCATAAAGAAAACCTTCACACACTTTCTCAAATGTCATACATGCTTTTGCAAGCTATTCAACTGGACACCTTGGCAAATGATACACTAAGGTATGTTATTAAGATTATCATGGCAGAGGGAGTAGTTCATATGATCTTGTAATAACTGCATGAAATGTAAAACTGAACATAATGTAATAAGTATTACATTATAATTGTAATGAACTGTTCACAACGTAATAATTTTCTCAAAATGTATTATAATATCGAGCTCATAATGTAATAAAAACTATTAAATTATGAGAAACATATTACATTATAGACTCACCAAATCTTGAGATTATAATGTAACAATATATTTTTAACGCAATACCAATTTTATTTTTCACAAAATGTGGTTATTGTATGAGAAATTAATTTGCAAGTAGCAGCTAGCCACTACTATCTTGTGTCAACAGCGCCATGTCTCTTTGACATTCTGAAGCGGAGATATTGATGTTGCGCAACTCACATTTTACTCAGAAAATGTAGCTACACGTCTAGTTATTATTATTGCATGGTATTTAAATCTGGTAAATTTTATAGGAAGTTTAAATATTTTTAACGTTTAAAAATATTACAGTTATTTTACCGATATTTTTGGTGAGTTTATAATGTAATATGTTTCTCATAATGTAATAGTTATTACATTATGACCTATATTTTATTACATTAAAAAATATATATATATTATATTATGAAAATTTGATTACAATAATGTTATTATTATGTTTTGTTCAGTTTTTACATCGCATGCAGTTATTATGATTACAATTATTAACTAGCATGCTAGCGGTTTTCTACACTCACCCAATATGTTCAAAACTTTTCTCCTCAGTGCTTTTTATTGTTCCCAAGTTTTCCAAACACAATAGAAAAATAAAAAAAATCGGTACACTGCCACTTTAGCTTTCAAAAGGCAATTTTAATAGGACAAGGTTTCAACCTACATGGTCTTCATCAATCACCTAAGTTTACCAAAAATCACTATTCAAACTTCTCAATCTTTGCTGTCCAACACACACATACAGCAGCTTATTTCATGGTGACACATTAGTTATAGTGTCCAAAAGTTGGGTTTATGAAGTAAAAACTGGATTTGTTTTCTCCACTGATTTTATTTTTAATCTTTGAAGACAGACCTGCTGTGTTTAACAGTGTAATTTATGCATGAAAACTACATTACCCATGATGCTGTTCAGAACATTCCACCAATCAAGTCAAGTCGAGCTTTATTGTCAGCCCGCTACATGTGTGGACATACAGAGGAACGAAATGTTGCATCTCGCAGGACAACGGTGCTACATAAATTAATCATAAACACAAACACAACACTGGACATAGTTAAAAAAAAAAAAAACCTATGCATAACTAACTAACATATGCTATAAGATACTTAACTATTCACATAAGACAGGCTATACAAGTACTTTTACTTTTACTTCACGAGACTGAACAATGTTGTGCAGGATATTGTCCAAGAGAGGTATTAAAGGTGAATATTGTGCAAAAGAGGTACTTGGTACGTTGGAGTTTAGGGCTCTAACAGCCTGTGGGAAGAAGCTGTTGAGTAGTCTAGCCGAGCAGGCTCTAATACTCAAAACCTTCTTCCTGATGGCAGCAGCTGGAAGAGACCGTGGAAGGGATGAGTAGAGTCTTTCACAATGCTGTTAGCTTTGCTAGAGCACCATGAGAGGACAATGTCCTGAATTGAGGGTAGAGGGGCACCGATGATCTTTTCAGCTGTGTTCACTGTTCGCTGGAGGGTCTTGCAGTTGGCAGCACTGCTGCTCCCATACCAGACAGTGATGCAGCTGGTCAGCACGCTCTCAATGGTTCCCTTGTAGAATGTGGTAAGAATGGGTGGAGAGAGACTTGCCCTTTTCAGCCGGCAGAAAAAGTGTAGGCATTGTCGTGCCTTCTTGGAGAGTGACGTGGTGTTGATAGTCAGGTGAGATCCTCTGTGATGTGCACCCCCAGGAATTTAGTGCTGCTGACTCTCTCGACAGTTGAGCTGTCGATGGTCAGTGGGGGGTGGTCAATGAAGTTTCTCCTGAAGTCCATCACAACCTCCTTTGTCTTCTCTACATTGAGGGATTATAGGTAGTTATAGGTGATAGATGGTTAGTGGCACACCATTTAGCCAGCTGTGCCACTTCCCCTCTGTAGTGTGTTTCATCATTGTTGCTGATGAGACCTACCACTGTTGTTTCATCAGCAAAGTTGATGATGTGGTTGTAGCTGGTCAGCAGCGTGAAGAGCAGTGGGCTGAGCACACAGCCTTGTGGAGCACCTGTGCTCAGTGTGGTAGTGCTCGAGGGCTCGAGGTGTTGTGGCTGGCAATGACTGTCTGAGGTCTTCCAGTTAAAAAGTCCAGGATCCAATTGCAGAGGGAGGTGTTAAGACATGCACGTTGAGTTTATTAATAAGCTGTTGTGGAATTATTGTGTTAAATGCTGAGCTGAAGTCGATGAACAGCATTCTAACATAAGAGTTTTTATTTTCTAAGTGGGTAAAAGCTAGGTAGAGGGTGGAGGAAACTGCGTTGTCCGCGGAGCGCTTTGGACAATATGCAAACTGGAGCAGGTCGATTGTATTTGGGAGGCTGGTCTTGATATTGTGCATGACTAACCTCTCAAAGCATCATGATTGGAGTCAGTGCTATGGAACAGTAGTCATTTAAACAGGACACAGATGATTTATTTGGCACTGGTATGATTGTAGTGGACTTCAGACGTGTGGGGACGACTGCCTGTCTCAGAGAGGTGTTGAAGATATCTGTTAAGACATCTGTCAGCCATGCAGCACAGTCTTTCAGAACATGGCCAGGTATGTTGCCAGGACCCGCAGCCTTGTGTGGGTTGATCCTAGATTGGCTCTTCCTCACATTGGCTGGAGACAGACAAAGAACCTGGTCATTGGGGGTTGAGGGTGGTTTTTGTGCTCTGCTGTCATCCATGGCTTCTGGTTTGCATGTGTGGTGATGGTTTTGGTGACTGTAACATCATCAATGCACTTTTTGATATAGGCATTGACAGTTTCAGTGTATTCATTCATGTCTGTGTGGTTGTTGTAGGTGGCTGCCTCTTTAAACATGTTCCAGTCTGTGAACTGAAAGCAGTGAAAATTCTGCCAGGAAACTCTATGCGCACGTAGGCTGATAGGTCACCTAATCTGCTCCTGCGTCATTAACTACATGGCGCAGGAGATTGGTTGCTGCCACCTTGGCAGCCAATGAGCTTGCTCCTCATCAGTTTAAATGCTCTGCATTGTTTTACGCTGTTATCTGCATCGTATTTTTGGAGACCCTCCTCCACCCCAGCTCCACCTGTGTTAGATCTGGTATGGGGGTTACATATATTATGTTTGCAGCAGCAGTGTGTTATTTTCTCAGATGGCATGTCTGTGTATATACTGGCAATAACAGGTCTCGGTACTTGCTCTGCCATAATAATCAAAGCAGCAGCAGCAGCGTAGCAGATCTATTGCGCCAAGACCAAGTACATCAACATTGCCATATAAATATTCATTACCATATTAAATCTCGAAAGTGTTTCTCAAGTGTAAATCTCAAGACAGAAGTCTTGTAGTGTTACTGTAACATTTTCTAGACAGATTGTGATAGGTTTGTTGGTTTGTTGGTCTGGTTTGGTGAGTTTTAGAAGTGGCTGGTATGTTGGTATTAGCATAACAGAGATGTGGTCCGAGTATCTGAGGTGGGGGCTCTGCTCGGCTTTATGTGTGTTCTTGTTTGTTGTGTAAACAAAGTCCAACATGTATTATGAAAAATGCTTCCGGGTAATTTGTTTGCTGTTCGCTGATGGCGAAACATATTGTTTATATAGATAAAACCAACAACTTTAATGAATCATTTTATATTTATTGCAATGCTTCACAGGTTTGTAGCAATTTCCAATATTGAAGGGATAGTTAATTCAAACTTGTTATCATTTACTCACCCTTCACTTGTTCAAAACCTATTTGAGTTTTATTCATTCATTTTCTTTTCGGCTTAGTCCCTTTATTAATCAAGGGTCACCACAGTGGAATGAACCGTCAACCCATCCGGCATATGTTTTAAGCAGCGGATCCCCTTCCAGCTGCAACCCATCACTGGGAAACACCCATACACTCTCATTCACACACATACACTACGGACAAATTAGCTTACCCAATTCACCTATACAGCCTGTCTTTGGACTTGTGGGGGAAACCGGAGCACCTGTAGGAAACCCACGCGAACATGGGGAGAACATGCAAACTCCACACAGAAATGCCAGCTGACCCAGCCGAGGCTCGATCCAATGACCTTCTTGCTGTGAGGTGACAGCGCTACTCACTGCGCCACAGCGCTGCCATATTTTTATATTTTGGGGGAAAAAATGCTAATAGCAGGCATCCACTAACCTCCATAGCATTTTTGTTCCTATTGTGGAAGTCAATGGGTGCCAGAAACAAGCATTTTTCAAAATATCTGTGTGTGTGTGTGTGCGTGTGTGCATGTGTGTGTGTGTGTAAACTCAAACAGGTTTAAAACCGCACAAGGGAGAGAAAATAATGAGGTAATTTCCATTATTGGGTGAACTATCCCTTTAAGCACACAATCTTTTACCATAGTATTTTTGTCTGAATCAAAGTTTGTGATGTTGTAATTCGCCTCACAGCGTGTTGGTTTGTAACTGTTTTTTAAATCCTCATGTGAAAAATACTACCAGAACCATCGCTGCTGGAAAAGTGGACTTCCACTAACACACTCTGTTGTTAAATTACTTAATTATAGTCAAAACCTCCTAGATATCAAACATGTTTGATGTTATTGTTCCAGCCATGGTCCAATGTTTGCAGAGATCATGATGTTGAAGATTTGATCAGCAAATGCCTCACATTAGCAGATAATCTTGGCCGAACATCAGATCAAGGTCCTGGACGAGATTTTTTTATTCTCAGATTGCTTTGAGGGATAAATCACAGATAAACTCTTTTAGTGTGAGCCCTTTAGGAAACGCACGCAAGTTGGTAATGACAGAACTTGTGACCATAGTTTGATAACAATACATTTGGGAAACCCTAATATGTTCAGATACCTGTAAATTTGCTAAAAGTCACAGATTTCGGAAACATCCTTAAAGAGGCCCATTAAATTTCATAGTGACGATTTCAGGCTTAGAACCACTTCTCACGGTTATCCCATCCTCTACACCCCGGAAAAAAATATCATATTACGAGGTGTAAATAAATGAACTATCTAATTATTTAGATCTGATTTTGCCGGTTGTGATAAGCCTAAGTAATTCTACTTTTCCTTGTTTGAAAGCGTTATTGACCTTAAAGCATGCCCGATGCGGAGTCTCACAGCGGGGTGTCGTCTCTGCCGAGTGTAAATTGATTTGAAAATGAAGATAAACGACGAAGCAGTCTGGTTTGATTGTTACTATTGATTTCCCCTATAAATGCTTATTTATTTATTTATTTATTTATTTTTTATATTACTGTAAGTGTGAAAGAGGGTAATTTTGTAGGAAAAAGAGAATCTTTACTTAAGAGGGCTCTTCATATAATCTCCAGGGAAAGGATAAGGATACACAACCAAAACTGAGAAAGCAATTGCCATCACATGTCGTCATCGGTCCTGGTGGAGCTTTGTTTCTTTGCAACGAAAAATAAAGGTATTCAATTTGTGCCGTCGAACACACATGGGGTAGTACGATGGGTTTAGCTCCTCAACAAAAACAAATTATTTTTGGAGAAAAGAGCCCTGTGATATTCTCCCTTAGCAGACACTGATTCGAGCTGTCAGTCCCAGAGACGAGACCCTGCAAGTCTCCCAGCGCTTTTCCTCTCCCTATCCCGATTTCCCCAAGAAGACAATCATCTTTCAGATGGTTCTAGCCAGAAAGTCTGCCGCTGTCAGGTAAATACACCCTTAGCCCACTAACAAACCATATCACGCCTACGAGTTTTAGAAATCTGCTAAAATACCAGCTGTTTATGTGACACAAGTTCACTTTCTAGAGAGATTTTCTTCTAAATGAGAGTAAAATGATTTCAGAGACTCCAGGAAAAAGCAGCCCTGTATGTCTAAGTGATGAAAATCTTTAAAATAGCCTATATAGAGAAAAACAAAACAGCTACAGATGCAGGCAAGGGAGCTAAACCATCCCAACTAGAAATTCACCAGGCAAGTCTCGCATTATTGCAGGTTCACAAAACACACTGTGCTCTAACAAACCTCCTGAGCTCCAGTAAATTTTTGCTGCAAGTTGTTAAACAAAACGATCCCTGTGTCTTCCTCTTTCTCTCAACCTGATATTGAAACATATCGTCTTATTTACGCCAATTATCTTAGCAGGACAGCTACGAATCAACATGATTGCACTAATAACAATCATTTTGGCTGCCTAAGGCACACAGGAAAACAATTAGATGAAATTAGACAGAGATAAGTGTATCAGCATTGATTCCTAGATGTGTTTTTCCATTCTAATTCGTCCACATTATAGCTATTATGATAAACACACTGAGGAAGGATATAGTTGGAGCCACTTTCACAGCACTTTTTTTTCCAGTTAATGAACAGTTAAGAAAAATTAATAATAATAATAATAATAAAAAAAAATGTTAACAGCCAGGGTTTGGAATTAACACATGTGTGGGTAAAAATCAACTGTGGTGGATAACAATGTCTAATCACTAGCCAATTTGTCATGGTTGTGTTTCACACAATTATGAAAATTAACCATGGTTTTATCATGCAGAAATCAAGAGAAAATAAGTTGTAAAATAATTTGTTTGTCTCTACCTGTGTAAATGGGTCATTCAATTAAAGTAGGTAAAAATGTTAAATTAGAATAATCAGAAGAAAACACCAGATGCCTAGATGTGTAATCCCTATTGTGTGAACAGTGTTTTCAGACACAACTTTCAACTTTTATTAGTATTTTTGTATTTGGATATTTATTTAGAGATCGTCAAATAATTTTTTTAATGCTGATTTGAAATGTGTGGGGGGTTTTTTTTACAATCAAACTTAAACACACATACACACATATGAATATATTTATGAAAAGATTAATAAAATGTATAGTTTTTTTCCGCACCTACAGTAGCCTGCCTTTCTGGATTTCTATACTCTGACATGCTAACTGAAGTCTAATATGTGAACATATGTGAACTGCCATCTTTCCTACTCTTATTTTACAGTTTATATGGACATACATGATATATGGACATACAAATTTTGTGATGAGAGTAAGACATACAATGATATACAGTACAGGGAAATCTGTACCACTTATAGATATAATATAACCTATACATAGAAGAGAGTTTATTTCTTAATAATGGTGGTTAAGGATTGAAGACTCAAGATTTAGAGTAATTTGTTTTAATCATAATAATAATTCCTTACATTTATATAGCGCTTTTCTATACACTCAAAGCGCTTTTACACATTGGGGGGGATCTCCTCATCCACCACCAGTGTGCAGCATCCACCTGGATGACGCGACGGCAGCCATATTGCGCCAGACCGCACACCACACACCAGCTAATTGGTGGAGAGGAGACAGAGTGATGAAGCCAATTATGATATGGGGATGGTTAGGAGGCCATGATAGACAGAGGCCAGTGGGCAAATTTGGCCAGGATGACGGGGTTAAACCCCTACTCTTTTTCGAAGGACATCCTGGGATTTTTAATGACCACAGAGAGTCAGGACCTCGGTTTAACGTCTCATCCGAAAGACGGCGCTCACTGAGCAGTATAGAGTCCCCATCAATGTACTGGGGCGTTAGGACCCACACAGACCACAGGTTGAGCGCCCCCTGCTGGCCTCACTAACACCACTTCCGGCAGCAACCTAGCTTTCCCATGTGGTCTCCCATCCAGGTACTGACCGGGCGCAGCCCTGCTTAGCTTCAGTGGGCAACCATGTGAGAGCTGCAGAGAGCTAGCTGCCGGAGAAAATAAACATAAATCATGTTTATTTTTTCTAGGTGTTTACTAAAATACTTCCCCCGTTGCAACCACTTTCCCTCCACAAAAACCGAAGAGCAAACTAAACTATGAATTTCAACTAAATTTACAGTCAACAAAAGATGTTGCATTTAGGGCTGTGTAATATGACTATATATCATATAGACAAAATAAAAAGTTTATTTTTTTCATATTATGCATGCATAACATTTTTGTGGTCTCATCAAACTATTTACTATGATAACTTTTTCATCATTTGGATGAACGCAATATTACATCAATGGGGATGTAGGCAGAAACGTGACTAGCAGGTGGATGAGAAAGATAATAGCTTGAAAGTATGAAGTTTACAATTTGCATTTTCATTCATTTTCTTTTCGGCTAAGTCCCTTTATTAATCTGGGGTCGCCACAGCGGAATGAACCGCCAACTTATCCAGCACATACTCTATGCAGCGGATGCCCTTCCAGCTGCAACCCATCACTGGGAAACATCCATACACACTCATTCACACACATACACTACGGACAATTTAGCCTACCCAATTCACCTATACCACATGTCTTTGGACTTGTGGGGGAAACCGGAGCACCCGGAGGAAACCCACGCAAACACGGGGAGAACATGCAAACTCCACACAGAAACGCCAACTGACCCAGCCGAGGCTCGAACCAGCAACCTTCTTGCGATCGTGCTACCCAATGCACCACCGTGCAGCCCTGTAGTAAATATACTGTCCAGTAATCTTAAGTAGCTTTGTGTTTTGTTTCTTTTAGTAACAAATCTTTATAAAAAATGAATAATTTTTTTATTATTATTCGGGTCATATTATCAGTAAATTCTGGCATAAAATGCCATTCCTTTGATGTGTTATGACAGATCTCTCTATTCGAACAACAGTGGACCAGGTGAACGTGATCATTCATGAACATTTATTTTTCATTTTTATGACTATAAATCATCATACAACTAATGTAATCAATTAATCAGTGTTTCAACCTCAGAAATACATTATTAAAACACGTAATCAATGTCACACAGCATCTCATTTACCTCAGGCTCAATCAATATCCACAGCACCTGGAGGAAACCCACGCCAACATGGGGAGAACATGCAAACTCCACACAGAAACCCCAACTGACCCAGCCGAGGCTCGAACCAGCGACCTTCTTGCTGTGAGGCGAATGTGCTACCCACTGCGCCACCGTGTTTACGGTATACATTAATGTTTATTTTATATTCCTTAATCAAACATTTGTCCTGAAGTTCTAAATAAAATGAGAAAAAAATATACACATACAAAAACATTTTTATATTTAGTGTGTATACTCATTTTCTTTTCGGCTTAGTCCTGTTATTTATCAGGGGTCGCCACAGCGGAATGAACCGTCAACTTATCCAGCATATGTTTTACACAGTGGATGCCCTTCCAGCTGCAACCCATCACTGGGAAACGTCCATACACACTCATTCACACACATACACTAAGGCCAATTTAATTTATTCAATTCACCTATAGCACATGTCTTGGGACTGTGGGGGAAACCGGAGCACCCGGTGGAAACCCACGCAAACACAGGGAGAACATGCAAACTCCACACAGAAATGCCAACTGACCCAGCCGGGGCTCGAACCAGCGACTTTCTTGCTGTGAGGCGACAGTGCTAACCATGTGTCGCCCCTATTTAGTGTATACTTTAAAATGTAAAAAAATAAAACATTAAAAATATAACAATTTCCATGTAACTGAATTTATAGAAGTAGTACCTTCTCTGTAAATTCAGTTACATGGAAATTACTTTTTTTACATTTATGTAATGCACATTCAAGTAATGTTATATATATCAATGTCATGCATATATCAGAATATAAGATGAATTATATAGTGATATGAGATTTATGTTATATTGCCCCATCCTAGTGGTATCCATCAATTCTGCCATGTTTCTCATTAACATGGAAACTCAGAAAATTCAGTTTTCCAAATGTAAAAATGACTTTGTGTTGGTGTTCATATGCATTTAACTTGTAAATATGATTTATCTGACATTACATACTAAAAAATGCTGGGTTTTGTCATCCAATTCTGGGTGTAATAGGGACTATCCAAACTCCTGTGTTAATGTTTTTTTATTATTAAATTAATGGGACCAAATGTATCCCAATGTTTGGGTTAGTCCATATTTTACCCAATTTGGGTTTAAACAACCTGGTATTGTTTAGAGTGTACTTGAATGCACCAACTGTTTGCACAAACTTCCCATTTGGTTGTTTTTGAATTGTTTCAATGAGGAAACTCTCCACAATCTCAAATGCCCACCTCTGACTTAAAGTGAAAAGGCTTTATAGCCTATTATCCGAACAACATTTTCAACTGGACTACATCAAAAACTGACCTATAGGACATGGTTTGAAGCCACCCAATCATCATTTATGGTTTGTGTCCCCATCCATTTAAAACCCCCAGAAAGGTCATTCAAGAGAAGCACCAAAGCTCCTTGTTTGCCTCTGTCCCATGATGCCTTACTGGGCGAGCACATTCACCACCAGTAATGGAATGAATAAAATGATTTATTTAGTATGTGCTTCGAGGATATTTGATATGCTTGGCTACGTTTAGCCCATAGCCTCATCATAATGAAACAGCAAGCATCCAGAGTAGCGGCAGAGGCCTTGCACGTGGGGGGAAAAAAGCCAGACAAGCCAAGCGCCCCGGGCTCTGTTAAATGATGCTCCCCGTCCACAGTCACTCTCTCATTTCTCCTCATGTCAATACCCCTCTGAATGCCTGGTTGCCTTTTTTGTCGGTTTCTGCATAAGAGGAATACAATCTGCTTCTCGTATATTTACAAGGAAGGAAATGGATTGAGGAAGCAGCTCTGAGAATGTGGTTTTTTTTTTTTTTTTTTCGTACCCTCGTATCCTTGTAGTCTTGGGAAATGTGTTGCGACTGAATGTCAGGAAAATATATTGTGGTGTGTTATTGTGGCTGAGCCGGCTTGTTGTTTAGGTACCTGTAAACCAGCGAATGGAACTGTCAGACCCTGACCCCAAGTCACCCAACATTTTTCTTGCTCAGTGATGTAGCACAGATTCGCGGGTGCTGATTTTGGCCAGATTTTGGGTCAGATTGGAGCATGCGACTTTGCTTCTAATGTATCTCCGGCAGAAATAGTCTTGTTTTAGCTCAGAGGCTAACTGAGGTCTGTTTTGGCTCATATAACTCAGCTGGTATGATTACTGAAACATTTTGATTGAGTCACGGCTAATGGCTGGCTGGTTGATAGTAGAGCCAGTTCATTGTGTGACTACACAAGAGTTTTTGCTTAAAGTACTACAAATGGAAGCTATAATGGATATTTTTTTCTTAAACAATATTTTTGATTAACATTTATCACATGGGGTGAAACACTTTATGCTAACATTTCATTTGTTAGCATTAGCAAACATGAAATAGCAACTGATAATTCTGACAACGGACAATTGTTGGTCTTGGTTAATGTTAGTCTTTACATACATTTAATACACATTATGATGAAAAGTTGTATCTGATTTATTTATTCTAACATATAATGGTCAAACTTTTGGTCTGTCCCTATTTTCCCATGGTATTAAGATAAGTTTTGAGTGATCGGATCACAAGTAGACATGGGCGGGGGGGGTATTTACTACATTACTGTAATTTATAATTAATATCCAATATAAAACATAACATTATAACTTATTATTATTATATATTATATTATTATTTTTTAAAAACCAAAAAAAGTTAATGAAACACTTTTGAATAATATCACAAATTGTATAAATTTATCTCTAAAATAACGTTTGTATGCATATTTAGTGATATTTTGTCTTGAAAATATGAACTTAAAAACTCCTGCTATACCTATTTTGATGGTCTCTGTCTGTAGAATCTTACAATCAGCATCACAATAATAATATATATATTTTTTAAATATCTTTGTTTACTCCACTAATTAAATAAACATTTCCATTAAACATCAATTTTTTATATTATTTGTAATTTCAGAACATTTTGTGTCTGTCCCTATGATCTGGTCAACTTTAAATATTTAGGATACACCAATGGTGTGTGAATGTGTGTGTATGGGTATTTCCCAGTACTGGCTGGAAAGGCATTCGCTGCATAAAACATATGCCGGAATAGTTAACGGTTTATTCCGCTGTGGCGGCCTCCGAAATAGAGACTGAGCTGAATGAAAATAAATGAATGAATGAATGAATGAATGAATGAATGAATGAATGAATGAATAATAACAAATATAAATAAATGCTGTAACAAATGTATTGCAATTTGTTAGTAATTACTGGTTAACTATGTTACCAATAAATCACAGTAGAACAGACAATTAGTAACTAAACCATCCAGACTTTAAGCACTAATGAAAGGGAAAAAAGCTGTACACAGAAGCAGACAAACACTAAAACAATAGGCTCCATTCTTTTTTCTCTCTCACCACAGATCTGTGAACAGGGATGGTAGAAGAAATAGCCTAGTTTCCCACCATTACTATTAGTTTTTACCCCCTTTGTTTATACTATCAGTAAAATCCATTCCATTTGTTCAGCTTAGTTTGATTCACGTTACCATCCTAAAGATGAAATATGCCTTGTATATATTTCAGCCATGCATTATATATGAAGAAAAATGTGCTAGGGGCCAAATTCAGAAATAAGGCATTAGAAATGCTGAAATGTGTTTTCTTTGTCCACTATGATGATTGAACAATGCTTTTGTTTATTAGCAAAAGCTTTGTATAGAGTACAGAGCTTTCCATGTCATCCAATGATGATTATAGTAAGCTGTAATTTACCTTAGATTTAATATAAGAATGCAGGTAAAATTCAGAGTGCAGACAAGTAAAATATAATATATTACTGCCAAACAGATATGATGTACTCTATGTTTGACATTTTTACAGATAAAAATACTGAAGCCAGCCGAAAGCATTGAAAACAATTAAATGTACTTTATAAATTGAATTGAATGCACATCTCTACAACTGCAATAGTGGAGTAAGGAAAAGTTGCTATCCCCTTTGGACGGCACTCATTGAAGGTAATGAGCCTGACAGAAGTGGCTGCTTACTGAGCACGGCCGCTCATGATTACACTGACCCTTTGTGGCTCCATCTGACATCATTATCCCCCCACCGCCATGGTCAAACTCCACAGTCCCTGCTCCGTGTGTGTCCATATCACAGATTCCCTCAATTGAGAAGACATTTCCTCAAACCCAAAACATGTGCTTGAAGATAATAGTAGATAATTAAATCTTCAAAAAGAACTGTCTGAATTTCTGAGTGTTTGAGACTAAAAATAAAACTACTTAAAACTAAATTATAATTTAGTAAACTATAGTTTTACTAAATTTAGTAATAAATGTATTATTACTAAACTATGACTGTCAACAGATGCTTGTGAGATATATTAAATATTCTGTAGTATAATTTTTGAAATATTGAAGTGTTTTGAAGTAAATGCCAAATTTTCTCACAAATTTAAATCACGCATAAAATAGTTTTACGCTTGTTTGAGGTGATTTTGGAAAAAGAGTTAATGTAAATAATGGGAGACATATATTTGCAGAATAAACTTGGACATAGCAAACATTACACCCATGTGACTCTATTATGCTTGCCTTATTTGCTTTTGTGGTTGCTAGGTTACCAATACTACAGTCAGACACTCCAAAGCCACGATCACACTGAACTTTTTGCTCCATAGACTTTCATTCATACGAATGCAGCAGAGTGGAAACGCAAGGTCGTGTGACAAGTATCGCATGTTGCTGCGTTCGAAAGTTTAAGCTTGGTGAACTCTGACCTGCAAAATCACATCATGTGACTTTGCAAGATCTATAGAAGATCAAAATGTGACCTCTCTGTAAAACAAAACTGTTTTTTTATGTAACTTAATTTTAACAATGCCAACAGCAATTTAAAGGTGCAGTAAGTGATTTAGCTTTGTTAATTTCAGTGTGTTTCTTTTGTGCTTCCTTGTGCATTCATTTTATTAGCTTTATTAATAAGCAGTCGCTTAGATTTGCTCAGAATGGTTGTTTCCTAATGTCTATTGCACTAAATAGTTGTCTTGTGTCTCATCTGATTGCCCATTGACAGCAACATTGCCAAGAGTTTCTAGACATCTGCGAACCTAGACATCTCTGACTCGAGAAATCACATCATGTGATTTTGTGAGACCAATAGAAGATCAAAATGTGACCTCTCTGTACAGAAATTTTAAATATGGAGCAATCACTCACTTTCTTAACTCACTTTTCTTTACGTTTAATCATCTTGTCTTATCCCGCCCCTTTTCACAGCACCGTACGAGAGAATTTTGGAAGCTCAAACTCTAGTGTGACCGCAGTTTAATGCTGATGATACATGGGGCAACTTTTTGAGCTATGTTGCAAATAATATCGCAAAGCAATGCTGCTGGGCTAAATTCCTATTGAAAATGGGCAACATATTTGTATCTGGACCCTAATTGCTCTAATTAGTTGCTCTGTGTCTCACTTGGTTGCCCATTGATGGCATCATTTGCCAAAGTTGCCCAGCAACATTGCTCTAAAGGTTGCCCTGTGTATCATCAGCATAAAGAAGCAATGTTGCCGAGTGATGTTACTTGGCTACTTGGCAACAAAACTGTATATGCATCTGATAAATCAGTTATTTACCATTTTTGAGATCCTCCAATCAGAATGCTAGCAGCGAATCACATGACTGGCTTGAGGCTGTCAGAAAACTTCAAACAAGATGTCAGTTTCTCAGTGACAGTGGAGTGAGGAAAAGGAGCATGAACTCATAGCTTATTATTGCAGTAATTTCTGTGTCAACACAAAAAAGTTTTTTTTAAAATGTAACTTAATTTTTACAATGCCAACAGCTGTCAAATTTAAAGGTGCAGTAAGTGATTTAGTTTCTTTCATTTCAGTGTGTTTGTTTTGTGCTTCCTTGTGCATTCATTTTATTAGCTTTATTAATAAGCAGTCACGGGAGTGAGGGTGGTTCGAAGGGAAGGGTTTTGAAGGAATGTTTACATATAATATGAATATAATATGAAAAATATTTGCTCTCTAAATGTTTCCTAATGTCTGTTGCACTAAATAGTTGTCTTGTGTCTCATCTGGTTGTCCATTGACAGCAACATTGCCAAGAGTTGCTAGACATCATTGATCTAAAAGTTGCGCTTTGTATCATCACCTAAACAACTTGATGAAAATTAAGCTAATTTGTATCTGGATGTTTATTTCTCTCCTTTTTTGCTAACTTTAAAAAAAAAATTGTCTTCACATTAGGATGGAAACTCGGCTTATGGCTACTGTACAACAGCCCCATTGATATGTTCTATCAATAATTTGCCATTTAAAATAAATTCAATTCTAAACAATTTAATGATAATGCTGTAAACTAATATGTAAGAAGCTTTGTTACTTGCTTATATTATAATTTTGTATTCTAAAATTATAGGCTAATGTACTGCACATTTTTAGGGATGCTCTTTTCTACAGTTTATTTGTCTAGTGAAAAAGAAGCTGTGGATATTGATTGAGCCTGAGGTAAATGAGATGCTGTGTGACATTGATTACGTGTTTTAATAATGTCTTTCTGAGGTTGAAACACTGATTAATTGATTACATTAGTTGTATGATGATTTATAGTCATAAAAATGAAAAATAAATGTTCATAAATGATCACGTTCACCTGGTCCACTGTTGTTCGAATAGAGAGATCTGTCACAACACATCAAAGGAATGGCATTTTATGCCAGAATTTACTGATAATATGACCCGAATAATAATAAAAAAATGAATTCATTTTTTATAAAGATGTGTTACTAAAAGAAACAAAACACAAAGCTACTTAAGATTACTGGACAGTATATATTTACTACAGGGCTGCACGGTGGTGCATTGGGTAGCACAATCGCCTCACAGCAAAAAGGTCGCTGGTTCGAGCCTCGGCTGGGTCAGTGGGCATTTCTGTGTGGAGTTTGCATGTTCTCCCTGTGTTTGCGTGGGTTTCCTCGGGGTGCTCCGCTTTCCCCCACAAGTCCAAAGACATGTGGTATGTGTGTGAATGAGTGTGCATGGATGTTTCCCAGTGATGGGTTGCAGCTGGAAGGGCATCCGCTGCGTAAAACTTGCTGGATAAGTTGGCGGTTTATTCCGCTGTGGCGACCCCAGATTAATAAAGGGACTAAGCCGAAAAGAAAATGAATGAATGTTTACTACACATCCAATGTGAAGTTTAGTTCCGAATTTTAAAATAACAAATTATTTGTTGGTACACTTGCTTGCTGAACACTGTAAAAAAACGATTAGTGGACTTACTTTTGAAAAAGTGAGTAAACTCGTTTCCTTAAATTATTAAGTAAATGAACTATGTGCATAATTATACATTTATGTTTGTAGAAGCACATTTTTTTCAATGAACCTGGTGGATAAAAGCAAAAAATCCCAAATGTTCAACCAAATACTCTTAGAAAACTTACTTTAAGAAAAAAAAATCATCATCTCCTTCCTTTATGAACTTCAGACAAGTCTCACGGGTAACATCCTCACAGTCCACCTCTGCTGACTAGGGAAACTTTCCCTGTACATTTCTGTCACTCTGTACACCTTCCATATTTCCAGAGAAAAGGACATCACAGTCACCTACAGCAGCACAGGCCTCATGAGAGACCAGTGTTCTCTTTGGCCTTGCTCTCCATTCTCCTCTTCCACTTTCTTTCACCTCTACTCCTTCCTCTGAAATTTGAAAATTGTCTACTTACATTGAATATGAAGGGCAATACAACTAACCTGTGACCTCTAGAAACAGCCTAAGATACTAAGGAACTGTGATGAGATGTGGCTGCAATAATATTATTTGAATTTTAAGACAGTGCTTGGATGTTAACAACCAACAACTGGCAAACCCACACAATAAAAACAATAGTCTGTTAAGCAAATGAGGTACCAAGGGGGCGTAGACAGTGAGTATGTTCACATGGTGTCACGGTCACACAAGGAAGACAAGGAAGTATAAACTTCAAGGGTGTTTATTCAAGTGATGTGCACAATAGTAGTAAGTTGAAGCAGGTGAATGGTGTCGTAGAAGGTGAGCGATCTCACACACACAGTTCAGCAGCTCAGTTCAGTTCAAAGGCAATCACCAACATAAGAACAGTCACTTCCCTTAAATCGGTGCATTGGCATTCACAGGAGGAGGAGAACATCCATGGAAGAGCATTGGAGAAGACAGGAGAGAAGACGAGGGGGACCACGCGTCTTTGATTCCAGCCGCTGACTGAGTGAGTGAGGTGAGTATGTATGGTGTGTGGTGATTGCAGGTGCAGGTGATTAGTAATCAGGTGAGGGTTCACGGGTGTGGTGCGTGGTGGATGGTGAGTGAGAGCGGTGATTGAGACTAGGAGAAGGAGCAGCGGGTGTGACAGTACCCCCCTCCACAGGTAACTCCAGGCACCCTAGACCGGCTGCGGGGACGGCCTCGACCTCGGGGAGCTGGGCAGTCTGGGTGTCAGCGGTGGAATTCCTCGAGGAGGGTCAGATCCAAAATGTCGTTACGGGGTGTCCATGATCTCTCCTCGGGACCGAATCCTTCCCAGTCTATGAGGTACTGGAGCTGGCCGTTCCACCTCTGGGAGTCGAGAACTTCCTGGAGTCGGTAGATGTTGTCACCGAGGACTTCGGATTGTTCTGGAGGGAGAGGCGGTTCCAGTTCTGTGGAAGGAGGGAGAACTGGGTCAGAGTGAGGTTTGAGAATAGATACATGGAATGTGGGGGAGATCCGATATTGTGGAGGTAGGTTGAGACGATAGGTGACTGGGTTAATTTGGGAGTGAATGGTGAACGGTCCTATGTAGCGGGGACTCAGCTTACGGCAAGGCAGACGGAGGCGGATGTCTCTGGTGGAGAGCCATACCTTATCTCCTGGGCGGTATACGGGATTAGGTAACCTGTGGCGATTGGCGGCGTCCGTGTACCTCCATACTGCCTGCTGAAGGTGGGTATGGGCTGAGTCCCACACCCTCTCACTCTCTCAGAACCAGTGATCTACCATGGGCACTTCAGAGGTTTCGCCTGTCCACTGAAACAGGGATGGTTGGTAACCTAGGATACATTGAAAGGGGGTTAGACCAGTATCAGTCTGGCGAAGGGAATTTTGCGCATACTCAGCCCACGGTAGATACTGGCTCCAGGTGTCCTGGTGGCGGGTGCAGTAAGTCCGAAGGTAACGGGAGATTTCTTGGATCATTTCCTCGGTTTGTCAATTGGTTTGAGGGTGGTAACCTGAAGATAGACTGATGGTTGTGCCCAAGAGTTGGAAGAACACCTGCCAGACCCTGGAGATAAACTGCGGTCCCCTGTCGGACACGATATCTTCGGGAAGTCCGAAATTGCAGAAGACGTGATTAAACAGAGCTTCAGCTGTCTCGAGAGCCATGGGAAGCCCTTTTAGAGGGGTTAATTTACAAGCTTTTGAAAAGCGGTCTACGACGACTAGTATAGTAGTGTAACCCTGCCATGAAGGTAGGTCCGTGGCAAAGTCTACCCCGATGTGGGTCCAGGGTCGGCAAGGAATGGGCAGCGGTTGTAACTTCCCTTCAGGTAGGCGATGAGGAGTAGTAACGATGGCACAGACCGAGCATCCTCGGACGTACTGGGCGACGTCCTTAGCCATGTTAGGCCACCAGTACTTCTGCTGGAGGAGTTAGAGGATTCGCCTGCTGCCAGGGTGTCCTGAACCTAGGGAAGTGTGCGTGCTATCCAGGAGTTGAAGACGGTATCTGGTGGGTACATAGATCAGGCCCGGAGGAAGTTCAGGGGGTGCTGGTTCTTCCAAGGTGGCAGAGTGAATATTTTCGTCCACTTGCCATAATATGGGTGCCAAGAAGACTGATGAGGGTAGGACTGGTTCTGGAAGGTGATCATGGGGATCTGGAGAGTACATTCGAGAGAGGGCGTCGGCTTTAAGGTTTTTATGGCCAGGTCGGTATGTAATTTGAAAATTTAAGCGGGCAAAGAATAGAGACCATCGGGCTTGGCGCGCATTAAGGCGTTTTGCACTGCAGAGGTATTGGAGGTTCTTGTGGTCGGTGACCACGGTGAAGGGGAACTGAGCTCCCTCGAGCCAGTGGCGCCACTCTCAGTGGCGAGTTTGATGGCAAGTAGTTCACGATCACCGATACCATAATTTTGCTCTGCAGGGGTTAGTTTCCTGGAGTAGTACACACATGGATGAAGAGCTCGGGGTTCACCAGACCATTGGGACAAGACGGCACTGACTCCTGATTGGCAGCATCAACCTCTACAGTGAAGGCCTGTGTGGGATCTGGGTGCCTGAGGATAGATGCTGTTGAGAACTTTCGTTTGAGTAAGTCAAAGGCTTGACGGGCATCAGCATTCCAAGACAGAACACGCCGTCCGCCTTTCAGGAGGGAGGTTAGAGGGGCCGAGAGGAGACTATAATTTTGAATGAAGCGTCAGTAGAAGTTGGCGAACCCAAGGAATCTTTGCAGCTCCTTCACAGTCTTGGGTTCTTCCCACTTGGACACAGCGTTAACTTTACAGGTCTCCATGCTGACCCCCACTGCAGTGATTACGTATGCGAGGAAGGAGATAGAAGTCTTATGGAATTCACATTTTTCAGCTTTCAAGAACAGCTGGTGTTTGCGTAGACGTTGGAGGACTTGTTGGACATGGATATGCTGTTCTGTTGGATTTCGGGAGTATATGAGGATGTCGTTTATGTAGACAATAGTGAACTGGTGAAGGAAGTCCCGGAAGATTTCGTTCATGAAATTTTGAAAGATGGATGGACTGTTGGCTAGACCACAGGGCATCACTTGATATTCGTAATGGCCTGTGGGGGTGATGAAGGCAGTTTTCCATTCGTCCCCCTCTCGGATACGTATTAGATTGTAAGCGCTTCGGAGGTCTAATTTGCTAAATATCCGTGCCTCACAGAGTTCTTCGAGGGCGGCTGGGACAAGTGGTAGTGGGTAGGCAAACTTGACAGTGGCATCGTTGAGGACCCGATAATCGATGCATGGCCGCAAACTTCCATCCTTTTTCCCGACAAAAAAGAAACTGGAAGCAGGCGGTGAAGTGGAAGGTCTGATGAACCCCTGATGGAGAGCTTCCTTGATGTAATTCTCCATAGCTATATGTTCAGGACGAGAGAGAGGGTAGATTCTTCCATGGGGTAGCTTAGCATCTGGCAGCAGATCGATACTACAATACCAGGACCGATGTGGGGGTAACTGGGTGGCTCGTACTTTGCTGAAGACGTCAAGGAAGGGAGTGTAGATGGCCGGGATGTTGACAGATGTGGAGCTGACAGTGCTTTCTATGCTGGTGGTGTGGATGTCAAGGGAATTCAGGTAAGGGTGATGACCAGCAGGGGGAGTAAGATGACCGTGGTGTTTGCAAGCAGCGCTCCATTCAAGGATCTCTCCTGTGTTCCACTCTATTTTGGGTTGGTGCTGTGCAAGCCAGGGTCTGCCGAGGATGACGTCCACATTCGCTCTGGGTAGGATCAATAAAACTAACTTTTCGCAGTGATTCAGCAGAGAGAGAATGGTGATTTCCTTGGTCCTTCAGGATATTTTGCCATCGCCTAGTGGTGAGTTTTGGATGGTGGTGATCTTGTAGAGGGTTTCGCTACTCACAGAGGGGATATTATGTTTGGCAATGAAATGAGATGAGATGAAGTTTCCAGCCACTCCGGAATCCACCAGTACATGTATGGGGTAAGTATGAGAATCAATGATAAGTTGAGCTTTCATGTGAGGAATGTGAGAGACGGTAGGGGTAAGAGTAACTTTACTCACCATTAGGCGAGGCGGACGAACTGGACAGGCGGAGATGACGTGAGAAGTTTTCCCACAATACAAACAGAGTCTGTTTCTGATCCGGCGTTGTCGTTGTTGAGAAATGCTGGTGGCTTTCTTAATAAAAGTCTCTAGGTTGGCACTGTCATCGTAAATGACCATGTGCTTTCGAGTGCTAGGTTTTAAACCTTTACGATAAGCTGCTAGGAGGGCCACTTGGTTCCAACCGCTACTGGTGGCGAGTGCTCGGAATTGCAGCGTGTAGTCATGGATGGAGGCGTTACCTTGTCGGAGAGTGAGTAGTTCATCGTGCACGGACAAAGGGGTAAGTGAGACAGCAAACACCTCTTTAAAGTGGTTGATGAAGGTTTAATAGGTGGCCATCGCTGGGCTGCGGGCATTCCAGAGAGCCTCCACCCATTGGGAAGACCCCGTCGAGCAAGGGGCGTCCTCATATTAAATGAGGGGTTAGAACCAGCGTTCGGAGGGGCGGCTGGTAGGGTTTGCCTGAGAGTGTTTACCATGATGGCGAATGGATCCGGAGTGACTCCGGTCAGAGCAGCGTTAGTCTCCATTAGCCGTAGTTGATTTGCAGGGCTGGAATCCTGTCACAGTCACACAAGGAAGACAAGGAAGTATAAACTTCAAGGGTGTTTATTCAAGTGATATGCACAATAGTAGTAGTAGACACATGGACACCAATACTCTGATTTTAATACGATTAAGACAATACTCTGATTAAGAGTATACCATGTCAACAGGGATTTTTGATTACCTTAATCCGATTGAAGTCATAATCGAACTAAACAGAAATCGAATTAAGACGTTGAGTATTCCTATTTTAGTCACATTATTGAAGTGTGTTACAGACATATAAACACCTTAATCAATCTATTAACATGTTGTAGTACTTTTTGCTACATTTTGCAACAGGATGCACACACGGCAGTTTTCAGGCATTTGACGACAAACAAATGAGAATGGCTTCAAGCAAAAGAGCAACATTTTTGGTGCGAGCGGGAAACGACGACTATGCTGCTGAGAATTCTCCCACCAGTCCTTTCTCATCCAGTCCCTCCGAGTTTGTCGCGGGACATGAATGAAATGTTAGTGAATGAAAGATGGCTTGTTGCTTGAGAATTTGTATGCACCATAGTCTGTTTGCATCGTCTTGTGTGAGAAATTAACAGCAGTCAAACTTTAAATTAAAAATGCCCAAAATCACATATGGTGCCATGCCGAACACAAACTGTTGTTGTGTGAAATGACAAAGGAAACTGGCATCGAATGCAGACGTAATGATGTTACTCGAACTATGTACTATAACATATAAAATGGGAACATGAAAGGAACATTCAAAAAGCAACTCATGTAAACGCCTAAATCATATTATTGTCTTATTCAGATTAAAGCAAATAATTATATTACTGATGTCCATGTAAACGTAGTCAATGACTCACTGGGGCAACTAATGGGGGAACTATCAAGGGTGTGGCACAGAGGAAGCAAAGGCAGGTGAACAGAAGCAAAAAAAACTAAGCAGAAAAGACACATGGGAACCAGAGGTGCATTCCAAGTAGGATATATTGCCCTCCGAAGGGCACTTTGAAGTGAAAACAATCATGGCTGCCATACTGAAGTGTCATTGGAAACCAAAGTGCTCAAAACTGGCCACTTCGAAGAGCCGTTCAGATTTGAAGGATTTTGAAGGGAACAACTGATGGACTCTTCAGGCACCCATGATCCTTTGCACAGGGAAGTTGTTTGGAGTTCGACTTTACCTATAAATGTATGTATTTTTATAGGTAACTACTGTAATATTTATATAAGTTATAAATACTGTAATACATACATAAAAAATAAGGGGCAGCCTGCACAATACTCATCATTTAGAGTATGTTTTAGGCTGTCAACTATCAGTCAACCTCTTTGATCGCCTCATTAAGATGACTCAGAAGTGCATTCCAAAAAAATTGCTTTTTTGACACTTAAACCCTTGACCCCTTCGAATATGTCACTTCAAATGAATCACAGTGTGGCATTGTTAGTTCTCTTCATTTTTAATAGCTGTATATTGTCTATAATGAGTCATGTTTTTAATAATTTGAGACCTGCAGCATTTATACTTTACATAATGCAATTTGTGCAGAATGAGAAACATGAGTCTCAGATTTAAGTTTGAAAAATGCAGCATTGTGTACTGTAGTCATATACTTCTATAATGAACACTGTATACAAAATGAATCCGTTCCTGCGGTCTATGAAACGATGTCAGAGCAATATATGAATCTATGTGTTCATGTAGATTTGAGGCATTTGGGGGTAAAACGTGCTATTCTGCTGTGACAGTTTGATGGCGAGGCTTGAAAAATGGAAGCAGGATATGCTGTTCCCAGACTAGCGCTTTCATTCCTCCAGGGTCAAAACAGCAATTTTTAAAACCAGTGCTTTATTTACAGTACAGTTGCAGAAGTTAAAGACGGTCAGAGAAATCTGCTGCACTGTCCATCAGACAAATAAGAGCGCGGGCAGGTGTGAGCTGATAGAATGGCCACAAAATTGTTTTCTCTCTCTCTTTCTTTTCTCTTCGTGCTGGGAGTTACCTTTACAACTCCAAGCAAACGCTATATACAGCTCGCTCTTTTCACTCTGGGATTTACTGTAATAAACAGCGCAGTGTAACTCACACATGATATGACTTTAGCAGCTTGAGAGGAACTACCAAAGCATGTATATTCGTCACGAAGGCTTTTATTATTGGCTACACTGATCTACGGGTATTAAGTTTTCCATGAGTGTTAATAAACTTCAGTGTGATCGTGTGGGCAGCGATTGTTTGTCTCCAGACATATATTCAGCGATCCAGACAGTTTTGTGTTTTTATTTAGAAAGGGCTTGATGCCAGATTAAAAGCAGTAATGCTTGTGCAGAGCTTGTGCAAAGCTGGCGCTTCCCTTCTTCATTAGGGAAGAAAAACAGAGTATACATCAACTTGACACAAACAGAAGTCTTGTGTTGTGGCATAATTAATCATAGCTTGACAGAGTCTCACATTTAATGAGCAATCTAAGATTGTAAATAGCCGATCATGAAACGCTGCTCAAAAATCCATATTGGAAAAGTATATCATAAATGTCAAACAGATATGTAAAGTTCCTCAAACTTCAAGAATTTGGGCAGTGAACTTTTGTTTGAGACTGGCTTCTATCAGATGACAGTCCTATGTATGCCAAGCTCAAATTAATTAATTTAAATGTGATATTTCTTTAGCGAGATTTTTTTTTTTCCATTTTATTAAAATTTTTGCTTTAATTCAAATTAGTTTATTTTTTCTTATTCTAATTGTAAATATCTCAACTGAAATAAAGCATGATTGTCAATTTCATTCTTCATTGGCTAATTTCGAGCCAAATTAATTAAATGTGATGCACAATTCTTGTTAAAGAAATCTAAAAATAATTATTGAATAAATGAATACAATTTATTTGCTACTTTTACACAGTTGCCATGCTGTTTGTTGTTGTTGTTGTTGTTATTATTATTATTATTATTATTATTATTATTATTGCTTTTAATTTAAAGGTTTGCATTTTAAATGGATATACACAAATGACAATTGCATTCATCTTCTGCTATTTTCAAGCCTAGTGAATTATATGCAAACCATTGCTTTGTCAAAATAAATTAATAATAAAAATAAACGAAAAAAACGAATCACCATCTACCATGCATCATTGAATTTGTTTATAAGCTGTTTAGATATATAATTTTTGTCAGACATGACATTTCTGATTAAACAACAGCAGGAAATATTAAATAAACAATTAAACGTTAGCATACTATAAAAAGCGATTAACTGACTTTAAAAAATTGAGTACACATTCCCTTAAGATGATTACATAAATGAACTGTGCATAATTATAATAATCAAGTTAAGTGAACTTAATAGTACTAAGTTGCAACAAAAACATTCTAAATAACAGTTACATTAAAAATCTCATGCATGGGGGTCAACAGGAGTATTTCAAACTTGCTTGTAAAAGTGTGTTTCTGTATTTGCCTCTGCTTGCAGCGTGTTTGAGCTCTCTCAGCCAACATACTTAGTTCATGTTAGTAAATACATTGGTAACACTTTATTTCAATGTACAATAAACCACACACTAAAAGTTATGTTTGCTGTTTGTTTGAAGTACTTATTTATTGAATTGAATTGAATTGAATTATTTAAAATGAGCTGAAACAACACGATTCTTGAGTTTTTTGGGGGACAACTTAATTGTTTTATGCTTGATCCACTTAAATTTGTAAAAACTAATAAGTTAACTTAATTCATTCATGTTGTCCCAACACAAATTGATTGACACAGCATTTTTTACAGTGTACTTAGCACCTTATTAATAGTTAGTAAGGTAGCAGTTGGGTTTAGATATTGAGCAGGGTTATGAGTGTAGAATAAGATCATACTTTATAATTACTAAAACACAGTTAGTATCTTAATAATTGACCATTTTGAGGGATGTAAACAAAAACAATGGTTCCAACATATTTCCTGTTTTACATTTTTAATTTCTATAGCTTCTGAGAATCCAAAAAGAGCCACATATTGATAAATAATGTTATGATAGCTGTTTTAACATTAAGTTATGATTGAATTGCCTCTTGTAACAGTTATGAAATAGTTTGACAACAAGCAGGAAATGTTCATGGGCCAATGACATCACTACATTGAAATGGTCTATAGGCAGGTAATAAGCCAGAAGTTAATCATGTGAATTGTGACTAAAGTGTTAGCAATACATTAACTAGCATGACCGATGCAGCATGAATTCTCTCTCCAAACAATCAACGTCTAACTCCATGCGAGCAAGTAGTAAATGGCAATAGAGCGACTTGCGCAGACACTCTGAAGAATGGATTTTGTTGTCGTGAAGGGTTAGGATTAACTGGGCAGCTTATAGGCAGACAGAATGATTGACACAAATCTGAAGACAATTCCCAGGGGTGAATCGCTGAGAGTGTGTGGAGCCAGAGGGGAGAACAGTGTTTACTGGATTGTACGGCATGATGGATTTACGGGTTTGAGAAGAGAAAGGAGCCGAAAAGCCATATACCCGAATGAGATGCACATCCACTCGAGCCTCATAGACAACCTGCCAGCTATCACAGCATCCCCGACACTTGTGTCTGATGGCATGACGAAAGTTTAAAGCTGGCTGCTTGCGGGATCCGTTGCAGATTCAGCAAAGGCTTCTTGAAATGCTGTCTGGGAAAAGCCAAGCGCTCTGGCCATTTCTGTTGATGGTAATGGAAGACAGGTGTCACCAGAGAGATTGGCTTTATGATGAGTTGTTAAACTCGACCCAAAGTGACCATTAAAGATTTCATTCCACTCTGGAGTTTCTTTCCAGAGCTGGGAATACATTCATCTGGACCAGGCTTGAGTGCAATTAGTTACTAAGTAATTAGTTACTGTGATTTAATTAGTTCTCCACTGAACAACGTAAAGTAAGTTGATTACTTGTAGGTCATTTAATTACAGTTAAAATCGACTTGTCTTGAATACAGTAAATAAATTCAACAGTTTTGTATTTATACCAACTTAAAGAAGCAGTGTATTTTATATTTTGCAGAATAAATGTATTTTTTCAATTAGAATCAATCCATTGTTAATGCTTCAGAAATTATTAAAATGAGTCAGAAATTTGTCAATAACAATATATGAATTATGGTGGGTTTTTTTACCATTTCATGTTTTGATAATTATGTTTGCCTTTCTCTTTTGTGGAGTAATTATGTTTGTTAACTAAAAAATGTATTGTAAATGTATTAAATGCTTTTTAAAATATTTGTAACTTTGATTTAATTAAGGATTCATTTAGAATTAATTTAGTAGAGCTAATTTAGCTTGGCAGTTTTGCTATATACACTGTACTAATACAGTTGCTATGGTAACTATAATGATAAATAACTTTTTATTATTATTTAAGAGATAAAAGCTTAATCTATGAAGTTTTTAATCCACCACCACATTATTAACTAAATAAATTCTCCCCAGTTATATGAATGTCCTGCTTAACAAAACCCAGAATATGGAACCAATGAGAACGCAGAACCAGTAACTCAGTTTAACTTTTTGTTTGCTGTAAACTTAGGCCTCATGGAGGGCTTGTTTATAGTATGTTATGATGTACATTTGAATAGTGTAATTTCCACCTATTATTTATTTATTTATTTTTGCTCAAATAACCCAGGCTGTGAATACATTAATCTGGATACATTAGAAAAAGCTGCTTCCTTTTCATAACACTCTCAATAGTTTGTTGTCCACTTCAGAATGTTGAGAAAAGCTAAAATAATTTTACTGTACAAAGTACTGTAATGTGTAAATGACTAAACCAAACATATTAAAGTGATCTTGTGTGATTATATTTATATTATATATATTTTTATATATTGCTCATATTCATATTTACATATTTATATAGTATGATTTTATATATATATATATATATATATATATATATATATATATATATA
>CAIGQV010017699.1:584230-602361 GCA_903798115.1 Danio jaintianensis | reverse complement strand
GTCATAGTTGAGCCAAAATTAATTGCAAAAAACAGCAAAATGCATTCACACAAATAAGGAATGAGAACTTTTGTTTTAACCTATAACTCACTGAAACAAACAGCCTCAAGTAACTGCAGAAATTAAGGATTTCCCATAAAACCCAGTGTTGTCACTTCCATTGCCACTGATGAGAGAGATGAACAATATACAATTAACTAAATGCTGATTTAAAAGACGATACATGATAAATGGGAGTGCATGGTAAAATGATTGATATTTAATATCTGGGGCAGAAAACTACTGACTAAACCGGGGGATATAAATGCACAGAATAACAAGAAACTGGTGAGCACCATAATTAGTCACCATAGAAACAAACAGGAACCAAGAAACCAACCAAACTAAATAAATGCATATCAAAATAAGATGTGTATGTATTCATACATTTGAACAACAGTTCAAAATAGTAAAAATACACTGCCTTAAATTTTAAAGTTGATTAAAATTAACACAAGCCATCTTAACTTAGAATAAAGTAATCTTACATGAAGGTGAAACATGAAAACATACACTGTCATGACTTTTTAATCATATCATTTTTACAGCATAATAATAGGATTTAAATATTATTTAAGGCAGAGAAAGTCATATAGAATGTGACTTGTCATATGAAGACATTGTTATTTGGAGTATATTACCAGCCTTCCATGCAAAGCCATTTTTTAACACTAACATTCTTAATATGATCACCAAGGTCCTGTGACTCACTGCTTTAATCACTAAAATGATCATCTCAGGGTTGTCTTCTGCCTCTTTGCAATATGTCTCTATTCACTTTTAAACCAAACCTACACCCGCAGGCATCATCTTAAGTTCTTTTCCTAGGAACAAAGAATCACCTGTGCCTCAAACGCACCTGTTTCACAAAAGAATATACAAAAGAAGTTTCAGGGCCGTGGGTGTACAGATCAAAAGTGTGGGATGGGGTTGCTTCAAAGTGCAGAGAATTAATAAAGAAAAAAAAGTATAAATTGAAAGGCTTTTATTAAAATACAAAAATTAAATATTATTCTCTCATTCATAAGTTTGTGGTTGGTAAGATATTTGTTCATGAAAGAAGAATATTAGGCTTATCATGAATCCCTATTCTACTGTTACTTTAATGTTGTGACATAGTATTACTGTACTATTTAAAATAACTACTTTCTATTTGAATGTATTTAAATATATAGTTTGTAAATAAGCTGAAATTTCAGCATCATTAGTTCCGTGTTACATGACACTTCGTAAATCATTCTAATTATTCATTTCTTATTAATGCCAGTGATCGAACCAATTCTGTTACCTAATAATTTTATGACACATTAGGGTAACACTTTACAATAAAATTGTTGTAGTTAATGTTAGTTAATGCATTAGTTAACATGAATTAACAGTGAACCAGACAGAGTGATTTTGTTAATATTTGAAAAAAAGAATCAAACATTACCAGGAGGTTTAACAGTATTGCAGTCTACTGTGTATCTGTTAAATAACATGCTCATTTTCCAAAAACATGATCAAAACTAACTGAAGAACTCAAGAAACCAGACCACAGTAAATAATAAATGCCACAGGTATTTCACAATGTACATAGAAAGTGAAAGCACCAGAGTTAATAAAGAGGTGTTAAACGTTTTGTTTGGCTCTTGACAGAACCTGCCTTTTCATAACAAGAGCTCAAGCCCCCTTTTGTGCGTGTGCGTTTCAAGTAGAAGGAAACCTTTGATTGTACACGCTTAATGCTCACAGATATACATGGCTTTCTGAAATCATAAAAAGCCAGTCCCAAAGGTTTCAATTAGGAAAGCGTGAGGCATCCTAGTGTATTCAGTCTAATAGTAAAGACTGATCTCCTGAGTGTTGGATAAGGGCACCGCTGCTAGTGCTGCTCTCTCTCTAACTCGGGTTAATTGGGTTCGTCTCGGCTTTTGCCAAAGAGAACAGAGAGGAAGCAGGAGAAAAATCCCCTTATTGTGAGTTGAAGTTGTTATTCAAGTGTGGAATTCAAATGTGTATTTGTCAGTTCCAGATGCATGCCTTAATATTCCATGTAGGTTCAAAGCAGTGTCAGATACTCAGCCCTGAGAGTTCGGCCGCTTGTTGAAGGCCCTTTCGACCATTTTTTTGGACTTCATTATTTCTCTGTGTGAGTACACAGAAGCTGGGGCTTAGCCGAGCTCAGACCCTTAAGGAATGCCACTTTAAAAGCGAATAAAGTAATGTCTTAAAGTTTTTACGGGGAGACTTCAAAGAATCGGCCCCCTTACTGGTCTTGCAACATTTCACCAGTGTACAGAAATCTATTCAGCTTTCTGTACTCTAGGAACTTTTTTAAACACAGTAATCCATGTAACCCAGGCCAACAAATTACCATTGTTTGATGTAAAAGCAAATCCAGTACACGGACCACCAATTTGAAACCATTTCCTGCAGCAAACAATTTAAAATGAGAACAAATGGACGGGCAGAAATGAGACATTTTGTATTTAATGGTGGTATTCTAAACTGTTTTGTGTCCTGAAGCCTGAAATTTGGTGAACTCAAATCATAACATCTGCATGTAGCATTCAGCATTGTACAACTAGAAATAATCATAGCAATGTCTGATTTTGATCTATGGAAATACACAGTTGACTTTTTGTAATGATGCACCCTGTCATTTCATTCATATTTTACACCTTATTCAGCAACCTGTTAGTGAGAGGGGAAATGTACATCTGGTATCCTTCATGAAGTCAATTAAAGCACACGTGAGTTTATTTTATTTTTTTACTTTTGCAGCCATCAATATTTGCACAATCCCACCATCTTCATGTGTCCTCAATTTATTCACTCACTCACTATTCTTCGTCTCAGTCCCATGATTTTATGAATAAATTTTTTTTTATATAATTTTTAATAAAGCCATTCAGAATAGTGCACTGCACTCCAAGGAAATGGTAAGGTTTAGAATCTGATTAATATAAATTAAAGCTCTAATGTTCAATTTCAAACTATATGTTTATTTTAGGCTGCACGGTGGCGCAGTGGGTAGCACGTTCGCCTCACAGCAAGAAGGTCGCTGGTTTGAGCCTCGGCTGGGTCAGTTGGCGTTTCTGTGTGGAGTTTGCATGTTCTCCCCGTGTTGGCGTGGGTTTCCTCCGGGTGCTCCGGTTTCCCCCACAAGTCCAAAGACTGCAGTACAGGTGAATTGGGTAGGCTAAATTGTCCGTAGTGTATGAGTGTGTATGGGTGTTTCCCAGTGATGGGTTGCAGCTGGAAGGGCATCCGCTGCGTAAAACATATGCTGGAAAAGTTTGCGGTTCATTCTGCTTTGGCGACCCCAGAATAATAAAGGGACTAAGCCAAAAAGAAAATGAATGAATGTTTATTTTATTTTCTAGATTTGAGGTAAACTATCTGCTGCTGCTTTCAGTATTGCAATAAATGTCACATAAAATGATATTCAAACTCACATTTGGTAGCATTTAACACTGAATAAAGCACATAATCAGTATTTGAGGTGATCGTTGTCATAAAAGTTTATTCTGTTGTTGCCACGAGAAATAAAATAGTTTCTAAAATAGAAATTTCAGGAAATGTTTAAGACTAAAAACTCCATTTAACATGGACATATTCCATATCATAACATGTCGTCACATTTAGTTAGTCATCCGAGGAGGGGCTAGGTGAAAAAAATTAATGTTTTGAATTTGATGTGCAATACCTAGTTCAACCACTGGGTGTCAATCTTACATACTGCACCTTTACTATGATGATTAAATGAATTAAAGTTGTGTACAATTTTTCCCAAGCACCTGCCCCTGGCCTATATCTGTCTACCAATATAGAAAGCTTGCAGTGAGCAAATTATATGTCCCTAAAGCTGGATTGTATATAAAGCATGCTTTAAATTGCTCACAATCAAATCATTATTATTCAAGCCTGAAACACTCTGGCTGTGCAATGTCACATATTTTCAAATAAACACATCATTGTATGTTTTTGCCGTGTGATTATGAGTTTTTTTTTAGTAGCCAAAAACTTTTGACTTCTTACTAAGATTATTTGCAGCCTTCCTGAAAATTGAAGTGAAGCTTTAAATGGATAGTTGACATTTAAAATTTACCTCACCATTTACGTTAGCCTAATAGCACTGAAAGCCTGAATTTCAAATACTCATCCAAAGCCACACCTCCTGAGCACATATACGTGTACTAGTTGACATCACTCCAATACATCACATAACATTAACCAAAGAGAGAATCTTTATAGTACAGTCAGTAATTACACTACTGAACTTAGCAAGTTGTTGATGTTTGCCTGCCATTCTCTGTCTGAACTACGTTCGGAAATGTGCCAGTGATATAATCGAACAGGGTGCGCAGAGGTATGCAATTACATATTTTAATAGGCAGATAGGACAGCCATCTTAATGTTCCAACCGAATGTTTTAATTGGACGAACCCTTCCTACACCTTGCAAAGAATATTAAAATACATATAAATACATTTGGACCACTTAATTCTGCTTTGACACAATCTACATTGTAAAAAAAAAAGCGCTAGAGAAATAAAGATGAATTTAAAGATTGCTACCAGGATGACTTTCTGAAGACAATCACCTATTGCATATTTAAGCAGTAATCTAAAATCCTCTCCTGCCAGAAGTTTTTTTTTTTTACCTTGAGGTGCAGAGGGAAATGACACTGGCGCTGTTAAACACACAGTGTTCACCATAAGAAGACGACTCTGTGAGCGACGGTAGCTATTTTAGTAATACAAAAGAGTGATAATTATTCAAGCCAAATCTCATGTTAGATGAACCATGAGCGAGAAATACCACAAAAACTGAGATTTTCCACAAAACCCAGCGACAGACAACACCATCCATGTGTTAGAACAGCAGTCAAATGCAAATAAAGGTAAGAAGATCTCGACAGGTAGATTACCATACGGATAACATAAAACAAACAGGGCCTTTTTTCTCAACCATAGAGATGACATGACTTCCATCTTTAATGCATTCTCTTGATTAGTATGGGGCAGAGGCTGGTAGGGTATTTGGCAGAAGCTGAATTAAATTTAGATGGGAGGGTGTGGAGATGCTCTAGTCTGAATAACTGCAGATGCCAAAAAAAGACAGGCAGAGAGGGAGGCATATAATCTAAGTCATTATCAGACCTAAATGGACAGAATGTGCAACCATCTCAAACGAACAAAGTGATTTCACAGATCGCTGGTGCCCTTTTCTGGGGATGGCAAATAAATGGTGCCACTATATATTTTTCCCCCCACTGTGTAAGTTCTCAGTGGTGCAGTTATATAGAGAGCGCTGACCTCCCATCACGGCGACCCAATCATCTCACGTCGCACCTAAATGGAGTTCAGTGATGGAGCTTGTGCTGATGAAATACTGAGTGTAGCTTTCTTTATCAATAAGGGAATCGTCTTGTAGGGTGATAGGGTACAGGTGATAATGGGATGTGCATCTAGCGCTCAGTACATCAACAAACTGCACTGAGGATGTAATGACTTTAGATGAGGTCAGGTTGTAAGGTTATGGGAATAGTGCCCACAAAAACATTATATATACAAACTATACAGGCTCGGTGGAAAAACCTTATACAGTATACATTTGATTCAATGCACGTTTCAGCTGAAATTAACACAGTAAAACACCACTCATAATTTTTCAGTCCTTTTCTGGCAAATTGTGAGATTACAGGGCAGATTATTTAATTCCACGGATGAAGCATTTTCATTCATATGGAAGTTGAGTGTAATGTACTGCATGAGTGTTGATGCTAATCTTCTGTAACTGAAAACCTTGTGTTTTCGACGTCACGCGCTCCAGCACCAAGACCTTTGATACAGTGGTTTCCAAGCAACAAAAAGTGCAGCACACTGCTCTTTATTAGAGTCAATTAAAAGCAGTGTGATACATTTTGCCTTTGGGTGTTGCAAGATGCATGAAATTGTATTTTCTATTTACAGTGATCATATTTATAGATGTAACCACAAGAAAACAACATTATTATTATTATTATTATACTAGATGTGCTATAAAAAGCATTTTCACAGCCACTAGACTTTCCTGACAGACTGGCCTATTCTGTCAAGTCATCAGAATATAAAATATGTTATCAGAATATAAAATATGTTGTGTAATATCTTGCAATGGTTATTAAGGGACTATTGTTAGCAAAAATTTAGCTTTTTATAATTTTTTTCCAAAACATTTCTTTGAAGATCATGACCGTAACACATTAACAATAGAATGAATGTAATAAATCAGATGCTTGTTTGTAGTAAAAATCCTTATTAACCCGCCAGCATTTTTGATGATTTTCACATAAATTTGACAGCCCTCAGAATATTTTCTGCTAGGAATATATGAGCATATTATATTTCAAAGTAAAGAACAAAAAAAACATTTATTCTGTATTCATGTGTCCATGTTTTATGCTCACTTGAATACAGGTAGGTTTAATCAATAATGCAACATTTTTGACAAAAAAAATAAGGATGCATTTTTCAAAAGTAGGTAGTATATAAAGATAGATAGTATATAAAGCACACACATACTGTACATACATACATATACACACACAAACACAAATGTGTATGTGTGCGTATGAGTGCTTGCATATGCACATGTATATATAAAAGCATATTTCACCACATTTTTAAAACTTGGAGGGCTTTGATTTGTGCCATGGCTGATTTTGACTTTACTGTCATCAGTGACACTTCCACAGTACATTAAGCATCTGACTCATTCACAATCTCAAATATTCTCAACACTGCCATTTCCAGAATCTTCAAAATCAACATTTTGATAACATCTCACAACTTATTCATTAGATCCGCCATCAAGTGACAGTGACACTTATATTTGATTGCTTCCAGTAATTGCTCTGCAACAAAGCCATTCAAGCCATTTCAAGTTTTGATGATATTCTTTTGTTTTGTGCCTGTGGTAATTATGAGTGAAACATCAAGCTATTATCGTGTATCACTTTGAGCAATAAAGGTGAATAAATGTGAACTGCACTTATCGAGTCATAAGATATTTCATTTTTTTTTGCACAAGGGGGAAATGTAATGTGGTATGAACAATGATTACACGGACACAAGATGAAGTACATTTGCAAGAAAAACACAGGATGGTGATTTATTGAAAAGTGTAGGGCTCAAGGCTCCAGGCTGTTGAAAATCTGCTTGTGCAAGCAATGCAGATTTTCTGTTATCGGGCTGAACAGTTATCTTTGCGAATGTAAGTAAGCAACTATGTAATGTACATTTATAGTGCGTGTATTGCCATACATGCAAAGCAATTTACAATTGTATGAGGTAGTCTCTCCACACCACCATCAGTGTGTCACCTGGATGAAGTGATGGCAGCCAAAGGACAACAGCACCAGTGCGCTCACCACACACCAGCTGCAGGTTCCATTCAATGCCAATCCAATACGTTTCATTTCCCATGGTGGTGCTGATAACGGAGCTCTCTGGAATAAAATACTAATGCGTCAGTTGTTGCCTTGGTAACACAAGTGTGATTTAAGCAGTCATATGGACAATGATCAGATATTTCTATATTTGGGATTTCGTTTTTCTGATGTTGACTTTGTTAAATAACAAAAATAAATTAATAAATAGTGCATTTCCACTTAGGCAGCTATAGAGAAATGTCACATGTACACACCCCCTACCAGTTTGACCGTGCCTAAAATTGCTGGCCGAGAATAGTTTGTAACTGTACCACACCATACCTGGCTGTAAATTCAACTGGAACCGTATCTGATTGTTCTTGTAACTGTTCGTCTCATGCTGCCGATTGTCAGCCATTTGAATCTGTGTGCAGAAGGAGAGCAAACATTAGTCAGATGTATGAGGAGTAGAAGCTCACAGTTTCCTTCTCTTCTCCTTAAATCTTGTGTTTTTACTGAATTCAAGTGCTGATAATCAGCACATGCTCTGGACTGATTGCAGTTTGTCTCCATGGCGACACTGAACACACACTAGTCGGCTCGCCACACTACTTACATTATTACATACACCAAGGCACATATACTTTACGAAAATATTTATATTATATGTAATTCATAGATTCAGGAACACTAAGAAGGAACACATTTCTACCTTTAAAAAAAAGAACGAAGGTTATGAGCAGTTCAGTATGGTTCAGCACATCTCAACTCTCTTCAATTCAGTTTTGCTCGGCTCAGTTTGCATTTCCACTGCAGTTAACTATTGCTTAAAGTGGGTGGGATTGTTGCACTGCCTCTACTGCTGTGACTTCTGAAAAACCTTTTAGTTCTGGGTTGTCCCATGCCTCTCGATGGACCCGCTCCTCATCTTTCAAAGAGTGGAACATCTTGACCTCTTCTTGACCACAGTGCTGCCATTTAAAGTAATGGTTTAGTCATGCTAACCAACAATACAGCAGTGGTTGCTGCTGACTAATTAAATATTGCGGGTTTGATGAACTTCAACTGACATCAGCTTATAGTGATATTAATTGTTCAAAGCATTACAAATCTGAAAAGTTTTCCATTAGTCTACTATTATACATTTCTTATTCGAGTTTTCTGCAGGCAAAAGTATGTCTGGCTAATGCAACATACAGGTATTTCTGCAATATCTACAGTAGAGTGTCAAAAAAGATTGGTTATATCTTCTTCAATAATTAAAATCGAAACCTGAAGGTGTAATATTGAGGAGCCTTTTAGTCCACATAGTACATGTGCATGGACCTTTAATTAGCCTGTAAAAAACGTACAAGCTGTAATAGGGGATTCAGGGTGATTAGTACTCAGGAAAACAGAGGTAAGAAGTTAATGTTTCTATTTTATAACATAGATAATCAATGAAACACAGGTGTTTGTACATTTAATGTATAAGTCATTTCTAGTAACATTATCACTTTCAGTAATTACAGACTCTGATTGTATAGAAACAGCAAACCAGCCCACCTTATTATAAAGCTTTAATGGGTATTCACTGTAATATCTAATTCAAATGATTATATTATCACAGATATGAATGTTGATGAGAACAAATTTAATTCGCTACTACACCACATCTAATCTGCCGTGATTAAAGCTTTATTAGAATGTAAAATGAACACAGGCAATCATATACATATACAATTTTTATTTTGTTAATTTTTTTTCTAGGGCAAATTAAATCCTTTCCTTTGTAAATAAATTGGCAACACATTTTGCCTTATGTTTCAAATTGGGAACATCCTTCAGAACATATGGTCACGATGTATGATGATACTGGGTCACTGTTCCATTTTGGTTTAAAGTGAATAAAGGTTTATTCAGCCGTTCACTTTGCTATGTAGCAACGTTTGTGTTTCTTTGCACTAAGTATTGATTTTTTCCTGACACCATTTTTTAAAGTGGTTTCTGATCCCCTTTTGTCTTTCGAGCCTCATGTCTCAAAGCTTTCAGAAACTGCCAAATGCTTTGAACTTTTTTTTCTAGGTAGAGTCTGACATACAAACAAAGTGTCCATGTAGACTTCCACACCTTCAACGGATGCGTCGAACTGTGGATGATGAATAGAGCTATCCAATGTTTTTCTCTTCATTGATTGGGTCTCCACATGTATCGCCATCCAAGAGGAACAAATACTTGAACCCATTTTAGCTCAAAAATCAAATGTAAAAAAGAAAAAAACATTATGAATAACATTTACACAATGTGCTTTATGAGTGAATTAGTCTACTTCACACTCCCAATAAGCGTCAAAATGTAATGCTTTTAGTTTAATTTAGTTTAGTTTCATCAGTTTACCAATTTTCACAGTTTCTTTTCGGTTTAGTCCCTTTATTAATCCGGGGTCGCCACAGCGGAATGAACTGCCAACTTATCCAGCATATGTTTTACGCAGCGGATGCCCTTCCAGCTGCAACTCATCACTGGGAAACATCCACACACACTCATTCACACACATACACTACGGACAATTTAGCCTACCCAATTTACCTATACCACATGTTTTTGGACTTGTGGGGGAAACCGGAGCACCCGGAGGAAACCCACGCGAACACGGGGAGAACATGCAAACTCCACACAGAAACGCCAACTGACCCAGCCGAGGCTCGAACCAGCGACCTTCTTGCTGTGAGGCGAACGTGCTACCCACTGCGCCACCGTGACGCCCTATCTGTATTTTACTGCACTATTTTCCATCAACCTGCACTTTATATGTTTATTTTTGTCTACGATGATTGTCTAAGTAAATGGAAACACTTTATAATAACTATAAATCATTTACTAAGCATTAGCAAATAGTTCATTCATCAATTGTTAAGCATTAACTCTACATTAATAGACTTTAGTAAACAGTTTATAAATACAGCTACAAATGCTGTATTCTTGACTTATAACCACACGCATTATGTGTTTAATGATTGCATTTTCACACTTTGTTAATGACTAATTGTTCATTATTAAATTAAGTATTGCATTATTTACAAACCAATTATTTTAGAGTAGTTGGTGGTTTTTAAGGTCATTCAGTACGAGTAAGTAAAGGATTAATAAACTATTCAAATGAACATTTATATATCTTATTATTCATGCATATAGTAATAGTTACTCTGGATGTTAATAAATGCTTTATTAGCACAACTTCATGCATTTTTGTGACCTAATCTAAAGTGAGGACTATTAATGCTTTGTAAATCTGTCATAAGTGTTGATTGGATAATATATTGCATTCTTTACATTATTGAACGTTTCATACTTTTGAGAGCCTTGCTAACAAAACATTGACTATAATATATATTAAAATGTTAGCGATTTAAAAATGAATTTCAAAAGATAAGCCTTTTCTCTACATAATTTAGTTCTACAGTACCTTATAGTATGGTTGAGTGCCAGCCCAAACTAGACCCTTTAGGGGAGAAGAAGAGAGCAAAGACTCTCTCAAAAGCACTAAACCTGAACGTTTAAAAAAAAGTCAGAAGAGAGCAGTAAGCTGATCAGTGGTCCTTAAATGCCCAGTGACGTAATGTCTGTGGTCCAACAACAGCATCATTAAATGTCTGCATCTTGCAGTGAGTCACACCAGCCTTGCATTTAAACAGCAGACTAATGCCTTGCAAATGACTAGGTAAGTCTAATGATACAAAATGTTTTTTTCTATAAGAAATGATCCAAGGCACACACACAAGCACACGTGCCTTCTCTTTCTCCGGCTCCGAGTGTCTCTTCAGTCCTCATTTTCCTGCAGCTTTACTGGAGATGATTGGATTAGCCGTACACATTTCATCTCCAGCGTGTTCACATTCCACCGCAATTAGTCATTCTGAACAGACGGGCGACAGAATAAAGCCACCGAGCCACAGTCATCACAGCCACTCTTATCACACCAGTCACACCAGTTAGGAGAAATTTACAGGCCTGGAGGTCCTGCTTAGCCTCATGCTAAATGGAAGACAAAAGGTTTTAGTTGTCTTGACAATTAGATGGAGTCTCGGTGCTGAGTAGGTTTTGATTGCCTGAAGTTATTAGCTGGTGGTAATTAAGTTTGCATTATTCTCTACCGACAGCGGTTTTGCTCCAACAGTAGTCTGTCCTCTACAAGCACGGCTGATGTATGGAGCAAATCCCCTTCTGCATATTCAGAAATTATATATATTTTTTTAACTCTGATCCTTTTCATCTTGGAAAAAAAGGCAATTTGAATAAATTCACCAATAAATGGGTGATTTGAGGAAAGATGGAAAAGGTCAAGGCGTGTTTGGTAGCGTGACCTGAAATAGAAAGTGTTTGACATTCATTGACTATAAAACTAGTATGATTTTTTGTTATGTTTTGCCTTGTCTGTTTAGGAATAGTTTCTGCTGCTCCCAAGTGTGTATTATGGAAATTGTACCAAATCGTGTATGTCCTCTTTCCTGTTTTTATTTTGCAGTCCAGGCTCATTGGAAATACATGTGTCAAACTACATTTTTGTAAAAAGTAAAATATGTTGCTCCTAGTCCGCTTTGTTTGCATGTTTCAAGTGACAAATCCACTAGAAGGTGCTGTCTACATTTTATACACATCCACGAGAAGGGGGGCTTTGTCATACAGATCACCTAACAAAACACTGACCTAAACCAAACCGTAAAAAAAGTGCACCACAATCACACAGTATTACCTTGACTTTACATTGCTTTTATATCTTTTGTGGAACCATACTCTACTGGACTCAAACTTGAATGGTGAGCTACTGAGCAAATTGACCACACCTGAAAAATTGTCAACCCAGGCTCATTCTGAAAATGTACTGCTATATACTGTACATTTCTGGAGAGTGAATCCACTAGAGGCCGCTGTGTAGGCTTTTTGAGATCTCAAATTTCTCTCACGAGTGCCATTCGTGCCTGCTCTTCTTGCGTAAATCCACCAGATAACAACTGACTGAATGACTGATTGACCGATTGACCGATCGACTGACCCACCCTCCTCCTACCCTAAACCCAACCGATAATGTTTTAAAAAGCACCGATTGACCTGCCCACCCACTTCCCTAAACCCAACCGACAGTGTTAAAAAGTAATCCAGAAAAAGAAAAGCCCTTGGGGCAGCCTGATTTTTACCACATTTTCAGATTTTACCCTCTCACCTTCTCCACTGTTATTTACTTGTTTATTTTATTTTTTGCCTTTTTATTTTTGACTTATATTTTATTTTATAGCACAATAGTTTAAAGGGATAGTTCAGGGAGAGATTACATAGATTCATCATTTAATCACCCTTAACTAGTTTCATACCAAAAGAATATATTTTGAAAAATGCTGATTATTGTTCCATAGTAATTCCATAGTAATTTTTTTTCCCCTATGAAAGTTGATGGGTCCCAGCAACTATTCATACATTAATTTTCCTTCAGTTAAGTCTCTATTTCAGAGGTCGCCACAGCGGAATGTACCGCCCTATTTTATTTTTTGCCTTTTTATTTTTGACTTACCTGCTTTCTGGAACCGTTCTTCTCCGGACTTGAACCCCGTTGCCATGGTCAACTCTGCTCCATGTCACAAGTCCGCCGACGTACGCGGTGAGCCACTGACAAACTGGTAACAGTGGAAAAGCCGTCCACACAGAGGTAAGCGGTCAGCTGGTAAGTTCGAAAAGGAACGGCGTCATACCGCCCTGTAGCATTCGTTTTAAAGAGGAAATGTAGCCATACATACCTCTGGCTCCAGAAATGTATATAGGGCTACGTTTTCAGAATGAGTCTATGTTGGAAATTGTCCATATAGAGGTAGAAAGGTGGGGCAAAAACATTCAATTACAAATCATAGACACCATTAAATAATTTTGTTCTTTGATTTTGAATAGTTTCATGTCCAGGCAAAGTCAAAATGATCTCCATTTACATGGTTTCTCAAAATCTATGTACAGTCACATTTTGCTTTCTCATTCTTTTTTGTAGGACTTTCTATATTTAGCCTACATTGAAATGTTGATAAAATAAACATACTGTACACGTTTGCTAAAATGATATAGCCAAGACACTATACTTAATTAAAAACCTGGCAACCCAAGCTTGAAAAAAAACTCACAACTACAGTTGTTGTTGTTTTTTTGTGCTGACAATTAAATTCATTCATTCATTCATTTTTCTTCGGCTTAGTCCTTTTATTTATCAGGGGTCGCTACAGCGGAATGAACCGCCAACTTATCCAGCATATGTTTTATGCAGCGGATGCCCTTCCAGCCGTAACCCAGTACTGGCAAACACCAATACACTCTCAGATTCACACTCATACACTACAGCCAATTTAGCTTATTCAATTCACTTATAGAGCATGTCTTTGGACTGTGGAGGAAACCGCTGATAACTAAAGTATTTTATTATACAAAATAACTATATTCTTTGATTCTATTCCTCAATTTTAAAGGGCATATTTATATAATATTTAATCAAACTTGAAAGAATCAGTGACCGTGACATGAGTAGCTCTCAGTTGCGTTTAGTCTTTAAAATGTAGCAAATTAATTAGATTGGAAACCCCCCTGGTTTAGAGGGTCATGTCATGTCTATAGACTGAACATGTACAGTATACTAAATTTCACCATTACAAAGATTCAATTAAAGTTTTTTGTTTGTTTGTTTGTTTGTTTGTTTGTTTTTTACTTGCAGTTTGAAGCTTGCAAAAAAAAGAAAGAAAGAAAGAAAGAAAAAAAACGTTTTGCCTTGAGCATTGTGCCTTAATTAGATGTATTCTCTGAAACTTTTTTTGGTAAAATTCGGTGTTATTAGTACCTAAAAGGTTTTACAAAACACAAAAACATAAAACTAAAAATACTGCAGGTGATGAGGTCAATGAAACACAGCTTATGGTTAAAAACAAATAAAATCCCAGGGGGGGGAGAAAAAAAAATGTTATCCTAAATACAATGTCCAGAAACAAGACTTTAAATGTTTCATGCTCTTTTGCTTCCAAAGTACTTTTACTAGACTTTTTTATTGTATTTTACTAAGAAAGTCTAATCAGATAAAAACAACATAAATGGTGTAAATTAATTAGTCACAATTTATAATGAGTTATTATATTTTATTTTATAGCACAATAGTTTAAAGGGATAGTTCAGGGAGAGATTACATAGATTCATCATTTAATCACCCTTTACTAGTTTCAAACCAAAAGAATATATTTTGAAAAATGCTGGTTACTGGGACCCATTGTTCCATAGTAATTCCGTAGTAATTTTTTTTTCCCTATGAAAGTTGATGGGTCCCAGCAACTATTCATTCATTAATTTTCCTTCAGTTTAGTCTCTATTTCAGAGGTCGTCACAGTGAAATGAGCCGCCAACTATTCCAGCATATGTTTTACGCAACGGATGCCCTTACATCCGCAACCCAGTACTGGGAAACACCCATACACACTCATTCACACACACACACTCATATGCCCAATTTCATTCATTTATTCATTTTCCTTCAGCTTTGTCTCTTTATTCATCATGGGTCACCACAGCAGAATGAACTGCCAACTTATCCAGCATATGTTTTACACAGTGGATGCCCTTCCAGCTGCAACCCAGTACTGGGAAACATCCATACACACTCATTCACACACATACACTACGGCCAATTTAGTTTATTCAATTCACCTGTGCTGCATGTGGGGGAAACCGCAGCACCCGGAGGAAACCCTCGCGAACACAGGAAGAACATGCAAACTCCACACAGAAATGCCAACTGACCCAGCCGAGACTCGAACCAGCGACCTACTTGCTGTGAGGTAACAGTGCTAACCACTGAGCCACTGTGCCGCCCCCAGCAACCAGCATTTTTGAAAATAATTTTGAAAAGAAATAAACATAAATGTTTAAAACCACATGAGGGAGAGTAAATGAGGTGATTTTCATTTTTGGGTGAACTATCCCTTTAAAGCAACAACACCAACACTGTTCTATGAAAAAAAAAGTCAGTAAATAAGAGACATATAGTTGTGACCATTATGCCGAAGCCTTGCCACCACATTCTCGCTTAAAATTCTACCTATTCTTCTTCCATATTTCTCTATTCTCTTTTCCTTCCAATAAAAGCAGCAGAACAAACCTTGCTCTCAAGGACACCACGACTCAGAAAAGCAGCACTTGTAACAACAGCCACCTCCAAAGTCTGCCTTTCCCTGAAGCAGCAGCAGTGAGCAAGGTGGTTTTTCAGGGATACATTGTGCTTTCATGATCACAAGACGGGTCGACATCGAATGGAGAGCTTACCAGTCACTTGCTCGCCTCTAGGAGAGCATCAGCCCGCAGGTAGAGTCATGCAGGTGGAAGCACAATGTGTCAGTGCCTAGATCATACTAATGCAAAGCCACCCTGTGTCCTCTCATCCCACCGAGGGTGCAAAGCAAAAACTTGTCTGCAGCATACAAAGAGCCTCGCAGGATAACAGAATAACTTCTCTGGTGCAAATCACGCTAAGATGACATATATAGACACAGGTTTCCTTCAATCAAAATCACAACTCCTCTGCTGGATAGACGGCAGTTAATCTGCACAGTCAAAATGTCAACAGGTGACCCCAAAATACCTTTATTGTTAAACTCTATTTGAAAAGCATGCTTTGAAGTGCCCCAGATGGTGCTCTGTGTTATTATTCACGCTTGTTGTTTGGGTAGACGCATGACCTGTAGCAACTGCTTTGCGGTGAGTGTCAACAATAAACATGTGAGCGTTGCTTTGCAACTTCAAAGCGGCTGAAAGTCTCAGCACACAGCCCCTCATCCCCTAAAGAGTTCATTTGAATTTCGCCTGCTTCACTTTTAACTACAGCACAACAAAAAGCTTACCAGAGCTCTATATTTGTATTGCTGAGGTTTTGTTCAAGGAGAAAAAAAGCACAATTGTTGCAAGCTCTAATTATTGGGATTTTTTTTTTCTTTTTTTTTGCAGAATTCCATTTTATTTTGCACTTAACTGATGTAAAACTTTAAAAAGAGCAAGCTCAGCATGTGGTCATTTACCTGCATATGATGTGTATTGTTCCCTCGTTTTTTTTTAAAGAAAATACAGACTGTGCTTTTGTGCATTATGGGACTTACTCCTACGGCTTACTGCCTCTGCTTATTTTGTCAATGGGATAACAGTTACTGCACGTGAATGGCCAACAGCAGCCCTCCAATGTGTTTATGGCACCAAAGGATCAAGGATCACACTGACAGGATGAAATTTGGCCGCAAAACGCAATGCGTTCATTTCATGGTTGAACACCAGTAGCTTTCACCAGCCTGCCGTTCACCCTTTTGTTTCACCAAAATAACAGCTTTTCGTGAACAAAGATGACAAACTCTGCTTACAGTCAGCTGAATGTGAATGTATTCACATTCTCATTGCGAGGAATCAAGAGGTCACTAGAACAAACTTCGAGGCTCCATACCTGCAAGCAGAGGTGGCGGAAAAGAGATTACCCTGCTTACCCTTGACTGCTCCAATGTCTTGTTAGCACTAATGAAACCGATTTTAAAGGTCACACTAGCCGCACACATCATCTGTTCTCTCCCAATACAGTTAGTGTGCTTTAGCCTCCGAATTTCAAACCTGCTGTTTGAAGAACTATTACAAAATGAGTGACTGACCAAGAGAAAAACGGCAAGAAGTGACTCCCTTGCTCTGTGCAGCTGCAAGAAGGGGAGGTTAAATATCCAATTTCACTCCGTTGGTTTTTTGCTCACAGAAAGTAAATATACATTGTGAAATTGCTCCTTATGTGTTCAGCAGAATAAGAGATTGTATTCGAAGATGAATGTAGTGTTTCCAGAATTTTTTTTTTAATCTATTCAATTAAAGAATTAATTCCAGTCACGCTGACTCTATAGGCTGTAAAATTGTATGCATGTGCCACAACTTTCCACTTCTTGATTGATCTAACAATTATATTTGTATGGCTCAGAAACTGTGGGAATGTAATAAGCTTTCTTCTAATATCTCTGGAATGACCCTTCATGCTAGATGAGCAGTTAGAAACACTCACAGCTGGAAGAACAGGCTTTATGAAATAAAACATAGTGACTCGTCTTCCATAAACAGAGCATATCAGTGCACTAATAACATTTGGTAATGCTCATGCACATGCTACTTTATAACAGCTTTCCCTGTCAAAAACATAAAAAATTAAACATTAGGCCAGGAAATATTGAGACTTTTGGACATCTTTTGGACATCAGTGGACCTCATGGCATCAGTGGACTCTTTTTGGAAATCTGTGGACATCTTACAGATATCAGTAGACTTCTTTCTAGACTAAAGCATAAAAAATGCACATTGTGTCTTAGCCTGTTCTATTCTAAAAAAGACCATGCATGGTCTTTATGTAAAATTATTTTTTAGAGATCTGTTGAAAAAATTATTAACATGATTTTTTTTCAACAAAACAACCATGGGTAAGTGTGAGGGAATTATAAAAATTGTAAAGTTGTTGTGTGTTTTTTTTTTTTATACCCTGTGGTATGAATAATTTTGGCCTTGACTATGTGTATGTATATATATATATATATATATATATATATATATATATTTATATATTCATTCATTCATTCATTCATTTTCTTTTCGGCTTAGTCCCTTTATTAATCTGGGGTCGCCACAGCGGAATGAA